>CM053414.1:1908865-2066681 GCA_028644305.1 Xerus rutilus
CTGTTTCCCTTCTGTAAGATGGAGGCAGGTGCTCTCATCTCCAGGGCAAATCGAGCCCTCAGCCAGGTGCGGCCCTTCTCACCTGTCAGGCTGGCCAGGTCCAGAAACCGATGACTCACCCAACTGGCGGCACCTGCAGACGAACGCTCCCCACGTGGTTGGTGGGAGGGTGAACAGAGGTGTCTGAAGGAGGCCCCCAGAAACACCTCTGAATACGCAGCGACTCAGCCTTGCCCCAGATCCCAGGGGTTCAGTGAAGATGGCACTTGCCCACGAGGGAGCTGCTGCGAGGGCGTCCGTCTCGGCCAGGCTGTCAACAGGAACTGCGCTCAGCAACCGCTGCTCTTGGTACACAGCAGGGTATTATGTGGCTCTTTATTTTTTTGTACTGGGGACCGAGACTTGGGGGCACTTTATCACTGAGCTACATCTCCAGTCCTTTCTTTGTTTAATTTTTCATGTTTTAAAAATTCCAGAGGAGGTCTCAGTAAGTTGCTTATGGTCTCGCTAAGTTGCTGAGGCTGGCCTTGAACCTGCAATCCTCCTACCTCAGCCTCCAGAGCTGCTGGCATTACTGGCGTGGCCACCACACCCTGGGATGTGGCTGTAGTGCAGGAGGAGGCAGAAGTTCCCGGGCAGCAAGAGGGCGATTCCAGGGCCGGCTCCTCAGTAACCTCAGGTCTCAGGCTGTCTCCCCGGGGAGGCTGAAGGGAAACACGGAGGTGGCCCTCGGCCTGCTAGGGGCTGGCCCTGCCGCTTGTTCTGTGGAGGAGGCTCGGGCACGGCCTGAGAGGTTCCTTGAGGCACCTGGGGCACCGGCGCCGTGGCCCCGATGAGCCAGCCCCTGATGAGCGGGAGGAGCACCGGTGTTTGCCGAGCTGGGCCGCGTGGTTGCCGAATGTGCTCCAGGTTGCTAGTTTGTATGGGGCATCTTGTTTGCCCCTGGGGACCAGGTCCTGCTGCCGCTCTGTCCTCAGACCCGTTGGCACCAGTGCAGCTGATGAGGGAAGGGCTGAAGGAAGCGGTCACCAGGGGCCTGTGGCCAGGCTTCCGGCGGCACAAGACGCCCCTATGGGCAGCAGTTGGAGACAGACTGCAGGCTGGTGGCTGCTGGGGCCCGAGGTGGGAGGGGCTGCCCCGGGCCCTTCTGGGCGGTGGGAGAGCTCTGGACGAGAGGGCTGCGGGCGTGGGGTGTGCTGCACGTGGGGTGTGCGCCGTGCTGAGGTAGGAAAGGTGGGTTTTGTGCCACTTGCATTTCATAGTAGAGACTAAGCAGCAGGTGGGTCTGGGGTAGGAGGTGCGCGGGGTCCTGGGGTGTGCGGTGGGCGTGGTGCGGTGGGTGGGGGCAGCGGCCACCTCTGATGGGTGGGCCCACTGTGGACTCTGCCCCCGGCGCTGGGCCACACCAGCCCTGTCCCGTGGCCTCCAGCCCAGCGCTTTGATCTCCTCTCTGGGTTTCTGTTGAAGTTCCCAGATGGCAACCCTGAGCGGGAGCCTCTCTGTGAGCCCAGCCCCAGAAGTTGGCCCTGCCTCAAGCCAAACGAAGGTCAAAGAAAACAAGATTTATTTCCAGGGAGAAGCCAAAGCCGTGTTTGCTATAACATCAGGCATCAAATGATGATGTGGTCCCCCCACCGTGGAAAAATACTTGCATCTAGCTTCTCCTATTAATAATGGTGGTCAGCCTGTAAAAATTAATGTGTCAACTTCCCCGGAGCCGTGCTATCTCAGGGCCTTTGATCACCCTCCTCGTGGCTGCTGGCCCTCAAAATGTTTTCACTCCATATTTTCTCTTGATGGGTTGGCAGGAAGGTGATTAAATTATTAAAACTTTAATTGCCTTCCTGTATGCAATTATCGCCTGCTAAAGGACACTTTATTCACACACTGAAAGCTCCGTTTCTCCGCTCTTCTCTCCAGGAGTGGCTTTGCAGTCCATCGTCCAAGGCACTAATGTGCTGGGGGTGTTTTTCTCCCGTCTTTAGTGTGTCAGCATGACATGGTGGTCTTGATTTTGAGGAGGAAGATGGATGTCTTCTCTCTCCCTTCTCAGCCCCTGGGGAAGACTTTCTGAGGATCTGGGGGGCCGTGGAGGACATGCCCTCTTCCAGGGTTCCCAAGCAGAGGAACACGGCTGCTCCCTGTCGGGGACTCTGTATCCCCTGAGAGGTGTGTCCAGTATGAACTACAAAGCCAGTGTCACAGGGCAGCGAACAGCAAGGACAGCGGCCTAGGCTGCTCCGGGGGCCAAGGATACATTTTGCCAACCGATTTTGCTTTGAGCATAAAAGACCTTCGCTCATTCTGCCTGTCCCTGGTTCCCCACAGAATGCTGTCTGTCTTTTCAGCCTCACCATCTCTACAGCCTTGGCTAGATGCCTCAGGGTCTTACGACTCACTCCAGAGTCCTCTTCTGTCCCTGATGGTGCCAGGGACTCCAGTGTATTTGGCACAGGGATTTCCAACTCTATCCAACCCAATGGCTCCTTTTTACATAGTAGCTTCACAATAATCCCTCCGACTCTGAAATGGCACGTGTGTAACACAAGCTACCTACAAACAGAGCTTCAAGAACAAGGCAGCAGCTCTTCTATGAAGGAGAAACCTATTTCAGCATCTAAGGGCTTCGGGTCACCTGTGTGACGTGCTGACTACCTGCGCAAATGCCCCAGCTGCTCAGCCTGGACAAACCAGTGTTTCAGAGAAGACACTGCTTGCTGGGCACTGTTGAGCCCTCTTTTGGTGCTTGGGGTCTGGGCATAAGGACTGAGTGCCTCCGTTTGCCTAGCCTGCCAGGAGGTGGAGTCTGAGGGAGGTACCCTGGTGCCACAGGGCTGAGGACCTCCTGGCCTGGAGCTCTTGTCATGATGTTTGGACAACTTTTAGAAGGTTCTGAGCCCAGCACACTGTAGTCTTCCTTTGCTTTAATTGGGAGTTGCATTCTTGGGAAGTTCAGGTCATGCCCAAATAATTTAAGAAATGCTTTGTGTCAGTATGTTAAAAAGAGCCCCATTCAGGGCTCAGATAATTACACCATCATCTCGGGGAATGTCAAACATCTCACAGAATTGGGGCAAGTCTTGGTGAGCAGGTCTGCCTGGTCCACTGCAGTATGCCCAGCCCCCCAGCCCCCAGAGTGCAGGCCGCACCTCTGGGGCCTCACACAGCCTCGGCGGCAGCACCACCCACCCTGGGGACTCCCAGCCCCTGTAAGAGCACGAGGACTGTGTTGAGTGGCGGTGAAGATGTTTTACACTCTCCTGATTCTGTGGGTCAGACCCGGGCAGGGCTCAGCCTGACGACTCTTCCGCCCCACATTGCACCTCTGGAGGTCACGGGGACAGACGGGCCGTTCTGACAGGTCCCCTGTGGGCACCATGGCTCTGAGACGGGCTGTCCGGAATGGTTACCTACAATGGCTCTCCAGCAGGGTGGTCTGGGAGTAGGCGAACTTCTTGTACATCAGCCCCAGGCCCCTGGGGGGCATCCCCGAGAAAGCGGAGCAGTGGGAAGGCCTCCTAGGGCCTTGGGTGTCCCTTGCGCTACCTTGCTACCCACTGGCAAAGCAGCTCATAGGACGGTCCAGGCTCCAGGGGGCGGGAGTGAGGCCTGGTCCATCTCCGGCTGGCCACAGCCCTTTCTCTCAGGCTCTCATCTACACTAGGCGCTGCATTTTCTCCATGTGGCCCTGCAGGGGCTGGGGCCTCTAGCCCTTTCAGAACACGGTTAAGAGCTGTCCCCACACCTGATTTTCACACACAGCCCTGGTGTCCGTATCTGCACGGTTGAGTTATGAGGAAGTAGCACACCCAGCTGTCTCAGGCTGTGGCTTCAGCTTGGTGGGAGGCCAGTCTGGTGCCCACAACAGCCAATCTCATTGCAGAGTGGCAGTGGCACTGGGGCCCTGGGTGCTGGCACAGGATGTTTTGCCTGGATCCCCGAAAAGTGAGTATCTAGTTAGCCTCACTCTGCAGGAATCTGCTGCACTTTAAGCCTCAGCCAATCTCAGGGGCACCCAGGCTTGGAGCAGAGGAGCTCAGCAGGGCCGGAGATGCTGGTGTGCAGTGGGCAGCTTTGATTTGAAGAACTTTACTGATAGGAAATTTGCCTGCGTGTGATCTGCCCATCTAGAGGTTCAACCCATGGTCTGAGCACATCACAGAGGTGAGCCATCACCGCCTCTGCTGAATCTGGAGCATTTCCATTGCCACCAAGGTAACCCTGGGCCTTGTGCTGCGCTTCCCGCTCCTCTCCCCAGCCCAGGCATCCAGCCTCCATGACCTGCCCCTCCCGGACATTCCACGCAGGGAAGTCATTGGGTGCGTGGCCCTTGGGACAGGCTTGTCCCCCAGCATCATGTCTTCAGGGCTTTCCGGTGCTCCATTCCTGCCCATGGCTGGGACCTTGTGGGCATAGCTGGCACACTGTGGTCTTCTGTCCGTCTCTGGAGCGACAGACACCATATGCATCCCCTGCTAAAGCGCGTGCTGGGACAGGGCCCCGAGATGGCCAAGGGCCAGCGTCCAGTTCTGTGGAGACCTCCCCCCGCCCTCGGCTTGCAGACACAGCAAGGCCCAGAGCACAAACCCAGCCACTGTGGCCGCCTCCCTGCACCCCACCTGTGTCCCAAACTCCAACCAAGAGCTCACTTTTGGAGAGCGGGGGATGCGAAAGGAAGAATAACACAGACTTTGTTTCTTTCCCCATTGGTTTTGCACAGATGTATATAAAATTTATATATAATTTTAACTATTTATGTAACATATGTATTTATGGGACGTATTATAAATAGATAATGTAAAAAGTGTATAGGTATAAATGTGCAATAAACGTATCATTCGATATATTTAAAATTAACAGAATCCATTAAGGAGGGTGGATTTCACCAGAGCTGCTCTGGGTCCGGGAGTTCATGACGCACCGCGGGCGGGCTCCTCTGCACACACGTGTGCCTGTGCCTAGTGCACACTCAGGCGCACCCGCCATTTCCGGTCCACATGTGCAGGTACGTGATGCAGCCAGCGACGTGGCCAGGAGCCCACGGCTGGGACGAGCTCTGTGAGGGTCCTCGCTGGCGGTGGGGAGGCAGGAACAGAGGATTTGTGTGGGGCCTCAGCATGGCCTGGTGACACAGCAAAGGCCACCTGTGTCCCTGTTGGTGTATGTCCCTTGCAGCCCGACATCAGGCACCCCGAGGGGCATGTGCGTGCTGCCCCCTGCCCTGGGAGGCCCAGCCTGGTCTGCAGGGCAAGCCTGGAGCTCACGCTGGGTGCGTGGGGGTGGGAAGGCATTTTGCGGTGGTAATGGGCCCACGTGGCCCCGAGAGAGGAAGTGCTGTCCGCAGGCCCGTTTGGTCCTGGGGTAAGATTTCAAAGGTCCCTGTTTTGAAATTATGAGACCACCAAAAAAGCATGCTGGGGCCAAAAATGACTGTAAAAGGTAATAATTGTTAATAACTTGGCGTCCGCCTCGTCATTTGAGCAGCTTGGGTTTGGCAAACATAAAGGACAACATTGTAGGCAAATAGGAAGGCAGCAGCTTGGCCCGTAAAACCGTTAACCACACCATAACTAAATATTAAATGTGAGTTTTTAATTCAATTTATAGTTTAAATAAAGATCTTTGCACCAACCTAGAGGGGAGGCGGGCGGGCAAGGCCCATAAGACACACGCGGAGCAGAGCGCCCGCACCTTCTGTGGTTTTATGGCCCTGGCAGCTTCCTTGACCCCGCGCCGGTCCTGGGAGGTTTCCCGAGGCGTTTACTGAGCGAGTGGGACATCGTTACTGAGAGACCATGTGGCGAGAGCTGAGGTGCCCTGCCCTGGGCTGGTCGCCCTGCAGGATGCTGGCGGGGCTCGCGCTGTCCTGGCTGACCTGCAGCCGGCGTGGCGTTTGCTCCATGGGCTCTGGCTGAGCTGACCGTCTTAGGAGGATCCACCAGGCACCCATGACGCTGGGCCTCCTCTGTAGGTGGGTTTTGGCCTGGACCTTCGAGCTTCCCCAGCAGACCCATGTAGCTTATGGGGGCAGGATTTGGGGCCACGGGAGGGGACACCTTCCGCTGGAGTGCTGGCAACATCCGGGCCTTGGTTCTCCCTCGGGCCTCCCAGCAGCCGCCCCTGGCTCCCGTCCTTGGCCGCACACCTGCTCTCTCCAGCCCGGGCAGCAGAGGGGAGAACTTTTGGACGCAGGGAGCTCACATTTAAGAAAACATTCGAGTTGCTTCTCTTTAGACCATAAAAGTTACTCATTTACGGTGGAAAATACGGATGATTTAGAGCATCATCTCTAAGAAAATCAGAAGCACATGCAGTCCTGACACCTGGTGTCAGTTGTCCATTTACGCTTCCGTTCTCCTTGAGCTCAGACGTCCGCATCTCACCACAGTGACGTTCAGGTTGCTTGCCCCCTGCGTGCCCGGGCCTGGCCCAGCTGCCCTCTGGGGCACTAGCTGCCTCACTGTGGGGTGAGTTTTCACAGACCTGTTAGCAGGAGTTGGCAGAGACCAGGCAGCTGGTCAGGTTGCAGAGCAGCCCAGATGAGGTTGGGATCTGCCCCAGGTCAGCCTGATGCCACACATCCTCCAGGGGCCGCTCTCCGCGGACCCCCACACCCATGCCTGGTCAGGCCAGTCTGCACACAGGCATCTCCCTGCTGATGGCTTCACGGCTCAGCGTGTGGGGGACGGAGGGGCGGATGGGAGCAGGCTGCATGGATGTCATTTTCAAGCCACTCTCCCCAGGGAGTATCAGAAGAAAGGACCGCCACCACAGGGCTTTTCCTCTTGGATAGCTGGTTATGCATGTCACTAACAATCATAGAGCTCGGCATCATCACCTGATATAAATATCACCCAAGTGGCATCATCTCCAGCCTTTGCTACTTCATGTTTATTCCCAGCAATGGCTTAAAGTATACTTTTGGTACAGAAAAGTACAAGTTCCATTTTTTGAATGAAAACCAAAACAAAGAGATCAGCATGTCAGTGCTCTGTGGCTGTGACAAAGTGCCCGAGGACAGTAACTCGGGGAGGAAGGTTCATTCAGGATCAGTTCTGAGGTCCAGCCCATTGTCGGCCAGCTGTCTTGCTCCTGGGCCTGAGGTGAGCAGGAGCATCATGACAGGGTGTGGGAAGGACAGCTGCCCTCTAGGTGAGGTGGGGAAGCAGTGGGAGCGAGAGGAAGGGGCCTGGATAGGACACTTTCAGGATGCCCTGGGGACCTCCTTCCTCCCTCGAGGCCCTGCCTCTTACTGTCCCACCACCTCCCATGGTCCTTTCAGTTATGATCCCTCGATGTCTCAGCCTGTGGGTGGGGCCAGAGCTTTGTGGCCCAGTCACTTCTCAGGACCTAGCTCTGGACACTGCTGCCCTGGGGACCAAGCCCTCAACACATGAGCCTTTGGGGGATGGTCCAGACCACACCATAGCTTTTTAGGAAGGGAGTCCTTCAGCTGCAGCGTGGTCTCCCTGCAAGCCCTCTGCATGTCCCACTCAGGACCCCTTCCTGCCTCCCCCTGACCCCTGCGAAGGTGCCCCCACGGCAGCGCTGACATTCGCCACTCATCTCCCACTGGCTTCTATAAAAATACAAACCAGAAACCTGCACCTCCGTCCTAACGTGGAGTCTGCCCTCATTTCTTTGCGTAACATTAGTGCAAAAGGTTCCAGAAGGGAACAGGCCCTTTGGAGTGGGGGTGGGTGGAGGGCGAGGTGCCCTGACGGCCTGCCCTCTGGCCACTGGGACGGGGACCAGGTGTTTTCTGAGCAGGAACTGGCCCCAGCCTTTCTGCTGCTAACCTGCCCTGGGGGCTCTCACGTGCCCCCCCAGCCGGCCTTCCCTGGGGGCTCTCACGTGCCCCCTAGCCGGCCTTCCCTGGGGGCTCTCATGTGCCCCCCAGGCGGCCTTCCCTGCTCCCTCCGACTGTTCTCAGCATCTCCCTTGGGTCACCTGCTCTTCAAGGCCAGGGTTTCTGGGCACAAGGAATGGGTCGTGGCGTGACCTCATGTCTTCCTTCCCGCTCACCCAGCGTCCTCTCAGCAGAAAGCCCTGCTGTCCCAGCCGCATGGTGGGTCTGGGTCTGTTGTGCATCCCTTTGCGTCCCCCTGCTCCCGGCCTGTCCTGTCCTCTGAGGCCCTCTGCTCGGGAGCCAGGAGCGCCTACGCCCAGAGGGTGAAGGCAGCACCTCAAGCCTGGTCTGCTCTGGCATCCCTCCCCGGGTAGGAGGCCATGTTCAAGGTACCATCTTGGAAGCAGAGGCTGGGCCCTCACCAGACACTGAACCTACTGGCACCTTGACCTTGGACTTCCAAGCCCCAGGATAGTGACAAATAGATTTCTGTTTTTTTTTTTTTTTATTACCAGAGATTGAACCACCTCAGGTGCTTAACCACCGAGCCCCATCCCCAGCCTATTTAGAGACAGGGTCTCACTAAGTTGCTTAGGGCCTTGCTAAGTTGCTGAGGCTGGCTTTGAACTCGGGATTCTCCTTCCTCAGACTCCTGATCCACTGGAATTATAGGCATGTGCCACGAGATTTCTGTTCTTTATAAGTTATACTGCCTCGGGTGTTTTGTTATAGCGTCAGGAATAGATAGCATACAATGGAATATTATTCAGCCACAGAAAGGTGTGAGGCTCCGACATGCCCTACGACGGGGACGAGCCTTGAAAATGCGTTGCTGAATGAAGAGGGGGACGTGGATGGCCACGGGCTGCCCGGAGCTGTTGCCTGAGGTGTCTGGAGAGACAGTCCACAGAGCAAAGCGATCCCTGGGCGTCAGGAGGGAAAAGAGGAGTGGGTGCTAATGGGTGTGGGGTTTCTTTTTGGAAAAACATAAATGTTGTGGAATTAGTTAATGTGATGGTCGCACAATTTTGTAAATATACTAAAAGCTACAGAATCACACACTTCAGAGAGAGTGAAATTTATGGCATGAATTTATTTCCATGAAGAAGGAATCCACTATTTCTCGTTTTCATCTGATCCCGCCGGCTCCTTCCCCTGCTCTTTGCCCGGCACTGTTTGACACTCAGGCGTTTGTCTTGTTAGTGAAGTTGTTTTCTCAAGACTCACGAGGAGGTCGAAACAACGCTGTGAAGTCCGAGGTCCTCCCGGGCAGAGCAGTGTGAATGGAGTGAAGGGGATGGGGCTTTTCTCCTGAGAGGGCTGGCGCAGGGGCCGCCTCGGGCTGCTGGAGGCCCGCACAGCAGCTCATGCCCACCAGCAGGCGGCAGCCTGTTGCCACAGGGCCAGGCTTCTGTTGGACGGGGAGGCTGAGGGCACACGTCCTCTTCTTGTTCTTAGAGGCTGGGGTAGACAGATAGAGGGTAGCTGCCACTGACCTCATGCTTCTTTCTTTACACACTTAAGTGTGCCCAGATCCGTGAGCGCACACGCGTGGGTGTCTGTGCACACATGTCCACGACACACCTCACCTGACGCAGGTGCGTGCACACATGTGTGCCTGAGCACGTCACGGCTGGCGGGCACACGTGTGCATGTGGTGCCTGTGTGCGTGCGCCTGCCGTGTGGGGTGCCCAGGCCTGCAGCCCGTGCTGTCCCGAGTCGCTCAGGAACACACGGGATTCTTATCGCTGCCCATCGTGAGAGCCGTGCTCCCCAGCTGTGGGTACAGGGCCCGGGTGGACTTCCCCACTCGCTGGCAGCGGGCACCATGCCCGGGCAAGGCAGAGGGCGAGTGCTCACGGGGTGGGGACAGCTGCCTTTGCTTCCTGGGCCTCGCCTGGCGAGCAGGCGCATGGGGTGCCCTGCGGCTGACCAGAGGGCCAGTGCCCAGCCCTAGGCATGCTGCCCTTAGCTTCTCTGGTCCCGACATGAACTCCTTTGCGCTGCCTTCCCCTGGCAGTCCCAGTCTGACGGGAGCCTCCTAGGCCCATGGATGGCCGTGGTACCGCCAAGGGCTCCTGGGGCTGAGCCCCTACCCTGGGCCAGCGCCACTCTGAGCACGGCACAGGGACAGGCCCCATGTGCTGGGTGCTGGCGCACACTCATTTACAGAGCAGGAGGCAGACGGCGCGGAGCCAGGGCCTGGCCAGCGCAGGGAGCGAGCCCCACACACCAGCTTGTCTCCTTCAGGGAAGGTGCTGCCCTGGGGTCCCTCCTGCTCTGACCTGAAGACAGTGGATGACAAAAGAGCAAACCTGTCTGCACCGTCCGTCGTGGCTTTGATCCCACATCCCATGAGTGTGGGCCCCACCCCTCTTACAGGCGACACCAAGGAGGAGGGCCACACAGCCAGGGCGTGGCCCAGGCAGGATTCGAACTCAGCTCAGCGTGACTCCAAGCTCAGTCTCCAGGCAAGGCCAGAGGCCAGCATGTCCCCGAACATGAGGCTGCGTGGGGTGGGGTGCAGCAGCCCCGCCTCCCTGGAAAGTCCCCTTTCCTGCAGCAGACTCTGGTCAGTGAGGGGCAGGTCCCTGCCCTTCCCTCCTGGCCCCCGGCCTGGCCCAGGGCCCAGCACTGCACTCTGCTCCAGACAGGAAACGTGAATCACAGTACCACAGTCACCATGATCAGCGCTGGTGGGAGGCTGGGCCAACGGAACCCTACCCATGTCACCTTCCCACCTGGACCTCCCCTGGAGTTGCTCCATCTCCCTGTTCCTTGCCAGAGAGAGGGGGTGGGGAGAGGGGAGGAGGGGGGAGAGAAGAGGGAGGAGGGAGGGAAGAGGGAGGAGGGAGCCCTGCTGGGCCCTACTTCTGGGGGCAGCTCGCTGGTCCTGCCTCACCCGTGCCTTGGCCCTTGGCATCTGGGCTCTCTGCTGCAGGAAGGCCACTGGGGCTCTGCCTTCACCCTTCCACCCTGAGGAGCCTCCGCTCTGTGCCTCTCTCCATCCGGTCGCCCTGAGCCCACCTCTGTGTCTCTGCCACGTGCTTCTCACATCCCTGTCCCTGCCCTGTCCCCATGTCCCTCTCTGTCCCTTCTAATCTCTCTCGCTTTCTCCCTGTCTCTCCTTCCCGCCTCCCTTGCTGTCCCTCCCTTCTCCTTGGGCTGCACACGGCCCCCTGTGCCCCACCGGTGCCCTGCGCCCTGGGCCCCCTTCCTGCCCACCCTCCCCCTGCGCAGACCCCCCAGAAGCTCCCCTCCTGGAAACGCGTCCCATTCCCTGCACTGACCCCTCGCGGCTGACCTGGCTTCCCTGGTGGTCCTCCTTCTGGTCAGCAGGGTGAAAGGTCGCCGGCTGTTGGAGGAGGGCCCGGGGTCTTTGAGGACATCTACTTGGGCGTTCCCCACATGGGGACTCCTGAGGGACCCTGCAGGCTGCCGTCATGGAGGCATCTGGGAGCAAGTTCCTCCCACGCCGTCCCCGGTGGCTCCCACGTGGGTCCTCATGTTCCTGGTGGGGAGCAGGCGGCTGGGCGTGGTGTTCAGTCCCTCCTGCTGCTGCTCAGGGGGGTGCTGTGCGGAGAGCAGGAGTGTGGAGAGCCACCGCACCGCCTGCCACTGGGTTTCCTAGGGAAGAGTGGGCTCGAGGGGCTCAGGTCTGCACTGCGAGGCCTGGCTTCTCCTGGGGCATGTGGGCGCCCTGATGGCGCTGGAGCCCCAGGGCTACGGCACACTGGACAGGGTGCCAGTCACTGGGCTCTCCAGGGCAGCCATGGAGTGGCAGTTGGGGTGGTCACCTGGGGAGATGCCACAGCCGCTCCCCGTGTGAACGCGCGTCACCGCACTAGAGATGCGAGCTGCCAGGGCTCGGGGACCTGCCGAGCCCCCACCCCCTTCATTCGTCCGGCTCCGACTCCGGGGTGACCCCGGGTGCCACAGCGAGCGCAGTGGGCCTGCTTGCTGCCCTCACGTTCTCAGTCCAGCAGCCGACACACGCTGGACGCTGCGGGGAACTCAAACGACATTACAGAGTGCCGTGAGCCTTCTGGTCCTGCCTGGGGTGGGGCAGGGCCTCCCTGAGCACGGTCCTTTGTGTTGAGTTGTGAGAATGACGGGGGCAGGAAGAGAGGGAAGGAGGCTGGGTGGACACAGCATGTGCCAAAGCCCTGTGGCGAGGCCGTGAGTGGCCTGTCACAGAGCCAGACCAGCCAGTGGCTCCAGCACAGACAGGAAACACAGGGTCAAGGCTGTACAGGGCCACTGAGGCCAGCCCTGACGTCCTCGGAGGCAAGAGTGGCAATACTTTGTTGTGCTGCACAGCAGGGCCCTGATACCAACAGCCTCCAGCATCAGCCTCAGCTGAGGTGACCTGGGCCAGGGCCAGCACTCTCAAGCCAGGGCGGGATGGACGCACGCTCCTCCTGGCCTGGAGAAGTCCTGGTGGTGCTCGCCACAGGCTGCCAGGTCAAGGATGCTTGCAGGATTTGCAAGTTGGAGCTTCCTCCTCCCTGAAGTTAAACAGCTCTGTGGAGGTGGGGTTTGCACACTGGGGAAGTCGGCACTCACGTGTGCGGTGGAATTCAACCCTGCGATGGACACAAAGATTACCAACGCGCAATCCCAGGGCAGAACAAAGCCATGTGCTAAGGGAGGAGGCCCAGCGCAGGGGAGCGTGCACACGGCGGCTCCCTGGGACTGTGACATTCTGGGAAGGGCCAAAGCTTTACTTTGAAATATCTGATGAGGAAAAATTCAGACCTGAAGGTCAGACTTGAAGTCTGGCCTTACCACCCCAACACCTTTCAATGGTACATTTGTCCGTATCTGCTGCCGTTTTGTTTTCTGTTTTTGTGGTTCTGGAGATCAAGTCTGGGCTCACGCATGCCAGGCAAGGGCCCTGCCACTCAGCAGGACCAGACCTACACTTGTCAACGACAGGAAGTGAAACACAGTGAGCGTCCTTAAAGCAGTTTGGCTTTTATAGATTGATAACTAGTTGTGAAAATTGGTTAAAGGTTTTCTAATCACCTACTTGTGCAAACAAAATGTCTCTTAGAGTGTGATTATCAAGAACTCGAAGAAATCTCCATTAAACTGTCTTGACCAGAGGTGAACGATGGAGTCACTTGTCCTGAGCCCTGTGGCCCCAGGCCTGCCTACAGCTCTGACAGGCAGTTCAAGGCGGCAGGCAGCCATGCCTGCAGCACCCCATGCTCTCCTGTTCTTCCTAGGGGCTTCCTGGGCACCTGGGAGTTCCTCACTGCCCCAGGCAAGCCTGGGGGCAAGGGCATGGTATGGTCTTCTCTACAGGGGTGTGGTGGGTGGGTGTCCATACCTCGCTGCCCTCCAGGGGACAGTGCTGCAGAGCATCCTGCCACCTGCAAATGGAGACCATTGAATTTTTTTCCTCTTGCAGTTTAGATGGTTCTGTTTCTTTTTCTTGTCTAATTGCTCTGGCTGGGACTTTTAGTACTGAATCCAGTATCAGTGGAAAGCAGACCTCCTGGTCTTTTACCTGATCTTAAGGAGAAAGCATCCAGTCTTTCATCATTAAGTATGATGTTGGCTATGTGTTTTCATAAATACCCTTTATCAGGTTGAGGAAGTCCCTTCTGTTCCATCTTTTCTGAGTGTTTTCATCATAAAAGGGTGTTGTTACACCAATGTGGGTGAGAGCCAGTGATGAGAGTGCCGACCTTGTCCTGGTTGTGCAGACTCTAGTAGCTAATGTCCTGACGAATCTTTGGTGACTTGGTCCACTGAGCATGTCCTCTTCTGCAAGCCATCCCTGTGCTGAGCAGCGGTTGTGAGCCAGGGGCTGGGTTTGAGTCCTGCCAGGTGCTCTGCTGGCAGACCAAGGCCTCAGTTTCGCTGCCTGTAGTTTGGGCACCGTTGGTTAGCAGTGCCTGTGGCACAGGGCTGGTGCCCACACAGCACACAGAAGTTTGTGGATTCAGCAGATACTCGTCAGGCTCCTGTTCTGAGCCTGGGTGCTGTGCCGGAAGGTGCCTGGCCTCTTGGAGCTGGCTCCAGTGAAGGGGCAGAGAGTGGACCAGCACCTCAAGTCACATCAGGTGGCAGCTCATGGTGGAGGACACCCAGCAGGGCCAGGTAGGTGGCGCTGCTGCTTTTGTAAGTGATCCTGGGAGAGCCTCTGATGTGACAGCTGGTGACCTGCAGATGAGAGGGAACTGTGCCATGTCTCGGCGTCTCAGAGAAGGACACCCAAGGTGGGGACAGATCACAAAGGCCCAGATGTAGGTGGGGGCCTGCAGGGTCAGCGGACTGGCTGGGCGGGGAGGTGGGGGGGGTGCCAGGTGGAGCCTTGCTGGCCTTGCCTGGACCCTTGGGCTCATCCACAAGATGGGCTACTGCAGGGTGCGGGCCCGATGGGGGCTGCCTTGCAGTGTGAAAGGGTCTCTTCAGGTGCTGGGGACGCGGGGGCAAGGGCCCTTCCCAGATGTGTGGTGGCCTGAGGGAGACGGGGTGCCTGGGTCCAGGGCAGCGGTGTTGGGGTGAGGAGGGGCTGGTATGGGCGATGGATTCTGAGGGAGGACCTGCAGGGCTTGGAGGCCCAGAGGAAGAAGCCCTCACTCCAGTCACCCCGCGTGTCCTCAGGACCTGCCGCTCGGGGCCCGGAGGTGACCAAGTGGCCTGTGATGATGTGCTGGCTTCACCTCCACGAGGCCCTTTGACGGGAAGCTGGCTATGCCCCAGACCCCGTGGCAACCCCGAGTGGGGATCAGGCGAGAGGTCGCAGCTGCCGCGGGCCCGGGTCAGGGGTCGGCCTCGCAGGGCTAATTGCCCTTCAGCCTCTGCAGCTTAATCAAGGATGTTTAGTCTGGGCGCCGCGCTGGGCTCACGGTCAGCCTCGCGACTGCCCCCAGCCCCGCCATCCAGACAGCCCGCGAGGCTCCCCTGAGAGGAAGGGGAGCCGGGGTCACACTCCAGTGCCCTCAGCCCAGGGCGGTGCGGGCTGACCCAGCACTGAGGGGCGGAGCCCGCTCAGACGTGGCGCTGCGCCCGGGGCACCGAGGAGCCGCACACCGGTGGGGCCTGCTCAGCAGGGGCTGCTGGCAGCATGGCGTGCGTCTGTGTGCCTGCATGTGAGCCACCCAGCCTTCCTCGGTCACAGCGGGATCAGAACGAGGTGCTTGGGCCTCACTCTTCTAGCAGGGTCAGGTGTGGACGGTGGCTCAGCCACTGGATCCGAAGTCCATCCAGTGCAGGCAACAAGCCCTTCCCGTGAGGGGCCAGGGCTGGAGGCCAGACTTTGCTGGGGCCGGTGCTGGAGTCCCCCGCTCTGTGAGACGCAGCACTGACGGGCAAATGGAGACGCGTGTGCCATGGCGCTCGCCAGGTGGGCACTGGCCGGATTTGGCCAAGGTGTAGTTTGCTGACCTCCAATCTAGCACAGCAGCTTCCAGAGGAGGGGTTTGGGGCAGGGCCTGAAGGCCTGGGTGCGGAAGTCCTGCAGGGCACTGTAGGACCTGTTCAGACTTCAGAGCACTCCTGCCAACCCTGCCTGGGGTCGAGACCCGCGGTAGCGGCTTCACCTAGCTTCCTGGTCCCAGAGCTTGGCCCACGATCCTGGGGCCAGTCCTCCCACCCACTCAGCACTGCGGTGTCTGACTGGAAGTGGACAACATCCAGGGACAGGAAGGCTTGTGGGTATTTCTCCTGGGAGAGGTTCTCCAGGGGCAGAGTAAGTGTGATGTTGGGGCAATGCCACTCCTGGGAATGTTTGCGGGCCCTCAGGTCCTGGAGCCAGGCGCAATGTGACTTCCAGTCCCAGAATTTCTGAGCATGGGATTCCTGACTGTCCCTTGCAGGGTCTCAGGCGGTTTTTGGTGTATGGATGTTTGGGGACGCCTGAGCTTATGGGTGTGTCAGGAGGGCATCAGACTCCTGGGGACAATGGTGGGCACTGTGCCCAGCATGCAGCAGGCACTCAGTCCTGCTGGGACATGTGTTTGAAAATGTGTTTATTTGAACATGACTGATATATTCAGGGACAATGTGAACATCATGTGAATTTTGTGGGGGGAAAACACAGGACAAACACAGGCTGTGTTGGAGCACACAAACACACCCACGTGCTCCCTGCAGCCCCCACCAGCTGCCAGGTGCTCTGCCAATGTCCACCACGCCCATCCTTACTTGGGCTATAACTTCTGCCTGACAGCAGGCAACTCAGATGGCTGCACTCTGCAGCCCCTTCCCAGCAAACACCAGATCTTTTGCAGGCCAAGCATCATGGCTATTGTAGTTTCTATGGGTTTCCTAACTATCCAGCATGTGTGAAGCCACTGTATCATTTTTATTAAGTTCCCGACGTTTGCTTTTTTTTTTTTTTGGCACCAGGGGTTGAACTCAGGGGCACTCGACCACTGAGCCACATCCCCAGCCCTATTTTGTGTTTTATGTAGAGACAGGGTCTCACTGAGTTGCTTAGTGCCTCGCCATTGCTGAGGCTGGCTTTGAACTCGTAGTCCTCTTGTTTCAGCCTCCCACAGTGCAGGGATCACAGGTGTGCACCATCACACCCTGTCTGTTGTCTGCTTTTGACGTGTCATTTCTGAAGTTTGTGGTGCTGGGTCTAACCCCATTTCCCTCCAAGCCCTGTGGTTTTGATGTGCAATCTTTCACATCACAATGATTTTAAAGAACATATATGCCATATTGTAGCCTGCATCTACAGCTTAGGATTCCTGAGTTCCAATATTTTCCAACTATATCAGCTAGGATCAGCTAGGCTCTGCTGCAGTAACACTCACCTCCTGGAATCCCAACAGCTGCATACAATGAAGTTTCTTCTCTCCTGTTCTGCCTCTCCAGACTGGCTGCCTCATGAGTCCTGTTGTCACTGACAGACCCCAAGAGGGAACTGGAGGATCCTGTAGGATGTCTCCTAGAGGAGCCACCTCACCCCATCTGTCACATGGCACCCACCTAGTGGCAAGGGAGGTTGGGGAGGGTGGTCTTCTTGCACAGCCAGGAAGGGGAAAGGGCCAGATGAGCCCCTGCCCCCGTCTCAGCTGCATCAGCTTGTCACCTTTCGAGGCCTCGCAGGCATTTATTCCGTATCAGCTCTTGCTGTGGGATCGGGATACAGTAGAGAAGGCAACCCCCTCCCCCAGCAGGACTACAAAAAAAATCCTGAGCTTAGGGAGGTGACATTATAGGGAACATCAGGCAATGAATCCAATTCAACAAAAAATAAGCAAATATAAGGGATGCTGGTGACGTGGCCCCCAACAAAGCATAGAGGAGGGAGAGGGTGGGGACGTGGGGGGAGTTACAGCTCCAAACAGGGTTGGTCCACGGCCTCTGAGAAGGAGATGTTCTAGAAAAGCATAGAAATAGTTTAGACAGGGAGCCATGTGGAATCCTGGAGCAAGCTCCTCAGGCGTGGCCAAGAGCCAGGGAAGCCTCGCGTGGGAGCAGGCCTCAACACTCCGTGGTCTGCGGGGAGGTCGGTGGCTGAGGCTGGGGGCACCACCATAGGGCAGGTTTCTGAAGGCCGTTGGACTGAGTGAGCGGCCTCAGGAAGCCCCATGACAGCTACACCCAGGAGTCCATTCCAGCTCCAGCTCCAGCGCCAATGCCTGGGTGCCAGATCCTTCCGGAGAGGAGGCCCTCAGGGCTCAGAGAGGTTGTGGTGCCTGTCGCCCAGATCCATTATCAAGTGCAACCAGTTCTACAGTTCCACTGTGTAGGAAGAAGCAGGGAATTCCAAGGGTGTTGAGCTGGTGGACCTGGGAGCCATGGATGGCCAGCTGTCCCTGGCCCTCTGTCTAGCTAGATGCTCAGGGTTCAGATCCTATGCCTGAGGACAGCATCTCGCACACATTCAGGGGCCCCCATTGGGGCTGCTGACAGGTGACATCACCAAGATTCCCGCCTCCAGGGAAGGCGGTGGCAGAGAAGCAGCCAATAATTAAATTGATGTCGACATTTATTGCTTGTAAAGACAGCGGAAGCATTGCGTGCCTCCTCGTAAAGCGTCTCCAGCATACGCAGCCCGGGCTGTTCTGGTAATCCAAACCAGCAGCGCCCTGCCTCTGGCAGAGACCTGCACGGCTGGCCTTCCAGGGAGCGGCCGGGGGCGTCCAGCCCCCTCCCTCTCCAGACGGGCTGCAGGAAGCTGATTGCCTGGGAATCTATGATTCAGGGAAAATGCCTTTTGGCCATCAGCCCAAAGGTCAAAGGCTGCATCTGGGCATTTTGCTGGGCAAGAGGTGAGGACCCAGCAACTCTGAGCACAGTGTGGCTTCAGGGGTCCACAGCTGGCTCACAATCAGTGCTACTTGCACACTCCCTTGGCTGGGTTGGCCATGACATGACTGAGGGCAGCCTGTGGAGGACAAGTCAACCCCGTGTCTCAGAGTCTAGAAATCTTATTCTCTCAATCAGCAGTTTCACATCCGGAACCTACTGTGCCCATGAATCAGGAGTGTGCCCAAAGGCCGGGGATACCAGACAGCCATTCAGTCTGCAACATTCTGGTGAACACATTTATTTTGAACTTGACCGAGTGAGTGTGTGAAGTGCATGTTGAGGCTGAGCTGCAGGGACCACACACAAGCCAGGGTGGGCGCCCGCAGCAAGGCCAGGCCACAGATGCCAGGCGCCTGTGCAGGAGCAGCCCCGGCCCCAGGTGGAGGGCTGAAGAGTGAGGGGCGGGCTGAGGGACGGCTCAGGGTGCAACGCCTGCCCAGCCTGAGCGCAGCCCTGGGTTCCATCCCCAGCACTGAGGCGGAAGACGGTTTAGGAGAAGCCATGCATCGTGGTGTTTTACGAGAGGATCTCTGTCTGCTCCAGTGTGAGCACAGAGAAACTCGGGAATAAACACAACCGTCAAAAGTAGCTCTGAAGATAAGGGGAACTTCAGATATTTAAAAAATAATGTTCATGCATTATTTTTTCAATTAAAAAACAGAGGAGGAAAAGAGGCGTTCAGATCCCCAGGAGGCACCCTCTGGTAGACTTCTGCGCTGAGTCCAGACCCTCTGCGGTGGCGCTGATGCCTGGCGGGCTGGGATTCCCACCTCCAGGGAAGGTGGTGGCAGAGAGGCAGCAAATAGTCGGGTTGCCATTGACCTGCGTAGCTCCCAAAGACAGCGAGGGACCACGAGCTTCCCTCAAGAACAGTCTCCAGCCTGTGGACAGTCCCACTGTTCATGGTGAAGACTTAGTACCTCCTAGGGGCTTGTGTGGCGTGTGGCCAAGGTGGCTTGGTGTTCTGACAGCAGAGCTGAGCTGTGGCCCCTCTCCTCATGGTAGGCAGTCCTCTACCCCACATGTTCATAATGAATCCGTGTCCTGAGTTCTGGGGACCAGAAGGACTTGGCTAGCGGAAGAGCAAAAGATGGGGAGAAGGAAATAAACTGGGGGTACGGATGCACAGAGGAAAGGGGTGGCAGGGGCTGGGGGCAGGCGCACGGAGGAGGTGGCGAGCTGCAGCGCCTCTCCTCACTGACCTGCTCCAAAGCCCTGGCAGAGTCTGATGGCCAGTGGGGGTCCTGTGCCGCCCCAGGCTCGGGGTGGGCAGAGCACCTTGGCTGACAGCTGGATTCACTAATGAGGCTGGGGGAAGGGAAGGGAGTCCTCTGGGAGAGAGGGCTGGGTGGCCAAAGCAATGAAAACAACACTGGGTTTCTGTTCTCAGGTTTTAGAGCTGCGTGTCGGTCAGGTGGTCGGGGGGTCATGCAGGCTAACTGTGCTAGCCAGCAGCCGCCTGTCCACGGCTTACCAAGCCATCTCTGACTCGCGTACTCTGGTGCTCCGCTTCTCCCCCACGGGGCTCTGCTCCACCGGTCATTCAGGGGCCCGGCTCCTCCGGCTCCTTCCATGGCCTCACATCTTCCACTGCACCCGCTGGCTCTTGCGACGGGGTGGAAGTGGCCGGGGCACGTGTGGGCAGATCTGGTCACGTGGCCACACCTAGGCAGAGCTGGGAAATTGCCTCAGTGTGTGCCCCGGGGAGAGGGACGACCTGCTGTGGTGCCCAGCCCAGCCTGCTAGTCTCACTCAGGGCCTGCCAGCTAAAGGCGCTGGCCTGGGGAAGTCCTTCCTCCTCTGCTTGGATCACTCAAAGTAGTGAGAAGGTGGATGTCAAGACATTTTCTGTCCCTTGTCCTGGAAAATGTCCTGCCGCTGAGGCCCACTGCAGAACCCAGTGTGAAAGCAGGAGGGAGAGCCTCTCTAGCTGTCGTGGGTGCAGGTGGGGCCTGAGTCCAGTGTACTGGCCCCACCCTGCCTGTGTGCCCCACATGGGCCTTTATGGCCCCAGGCCACACACACTTGCTGTGCTGGTGGAGGTGGCCTCTGGTTGTGACGAGCAGGCAGCCTCCGGGCTCTCTGGGGAAGGTTCAGACTCTGCTGTGTTCTCCCTGTTTGAAAATCCTGAAGATGTTCAGGACCAGGGCCCTTGGTACCCCTCCCCACGACCCTGGTTTCTGGGGCTCCCTGCTTCTTGCTCCAGACTTAGTCCACCGAGGAGAAATGTTTGGCATCATAAATCCTATGGTTCTGGTGTCCCCAGCTGTTTTGTGCTCAGGGCATTCTGAGCGGGTCTTCAGGCTGTGGCTCAGCGGTGGTCTCTGGCCATCTATGCACCTGCCAATGCTTGGCCCTCCTGGAGAGTGCTAAGCACCAAGCTCCGTGGTGCTCAGGAAAAGGCCTGTCGGGGGAAAGTCTTAAAGATGGGCCATGGGTCTCCCCAGTTCCAGTGGCCTTAAAAACCAGTCCCTCTGTGGACAGCAGGTCTGCCTTCTGGACTCACCTTGAGACAGGCACCTTGTCCACTGTCCCTTCTCTGTTTCGAGGGAGTGGAGGAGAAGCCGTTAAACCAGCCAAGGACACGTAGTCTTCCCCAGGCCCCCCACTCCCAACCCTGTGTCTCTGGGGACCCCCAAGCTGCATGGCTGTTTCCAGGTTTGTAGAGGAAAAGCTGGAGGGTGAAGAGCGGTGACTGGAGCATTGCCAGGAGGGAGCTGGGTGGCCACAGGGTGGTGGGAAGGGTCCTGGCCTGGGAGCAGGTTGACTGGATTCAGCCCCAGTGGTGCCTCCTGTTTCCTCTGTGGACTTGGAGGATGAGCACTGTAGCTGTGCCACCATTCCTGTGTGGCACCAGGAACAGAGGAACACTGCTGCGGAAGGGCACAGCCACCCCAGCGCACCTCCCACCAGAGCTGCCCGCGCTGGGGGTTCCACTCTGGAAGAACCAGGTGGCAGGGGATTCTGGGAAATGTAGTTCCCAGGCTTCCAGTCCCTCTTCCTGCAGAGGCTTTGGGCTCTGATGGGGAGTTGGGTGGTAATGGCAGGGAGCATGCGGCCAGGAGCTGCTCACCTCACAGCAGGAAGCAAAAGGGAGAGGATGGGCCAGAGTCCCCCAAGCCCCTTTGAGGGCACGTCCATCCCGACATGTCCCCGGCACTCTGAGGACGTCCCAGTAGGCCCCTTCCCAAAGCTACCACTACCTCCCAACATCACCACCCTGGGGGCCAAGCCTTCAACATGTGCACCTTTGGGGACACTTATGCAAGGCAGAGTGGCAGGAACAAGGACTGTCCTGTGCTCGGATACCAGGCCTGACTCCCCCTTGTGAGTGGCCCCCGCCCTGGATTCTGCCTGCTCTGAGCCTTGCTCCCCACCTTGCCTGGACTGCAGGCCAGTCCCGCTCACGGTGGTCTGCTCGGCAAAGCACCTTTTCCTAAAGACTCCTCAGCTTTGAGAGTGGGCAATGTCTTCAACTCCTCAAAGCCCACAAAGAAGCTTCTTAGGAGAGCACGAGAATGTGCCCCTTGGGAAAGAGGCCTGGAGGCAGGTGCCAAGGAGATGCGGATCCTCCAGCGTCCACTGGCAGCCACACAAGCTGAGGTTGGTGGCTGAGCTTTCAACCTGTCCCCAGAGGCCCACACACCAGGCACGATGGTGTAGCCCCGCCGTCCAAGGCTGCTGAGCACACAGCCTGCTGGGCACCGGTGGCCGCCCTCCCTGTAGACAGTACACATGCACACACACCGCCTGCCACTGGGGCAAGTGTGTGCCCCTTCCTTGTCCCAGGCAGAGGCTGGAGGCTGGTGGGAGCCCCAAGACGAGGCAAAGTCTGTGGCTTTGCCTGTGGCAGGGAGGCTGTGGCCGGGAAGGAGTAACAGCCGGTCCATTCACCAGCTCACCCCAAGCACTTGGATCAGCTTCACCAGTGAGCCTGCCGCATCCACCTCGCTGCCCCTCCCGTGCCCATGCTCTGCTCGGTGGGAACAGGGTTGTGTAGTGACCCCTGGCTCCACGCACAGTGGCCACACCTAGGGCCTGATCTCTCTGACAGAGCCATTGGTGTAAGGAGGACCTTTCTTTTAGGGTACAGAGCTAAGGTGAAGAGGGGTTAGTCCCCGGCCCCCGTCACACTGCCAGGAGAGGTGGCGCTGGGTTCTGCCCTGGGTCTCCCTCTGCCGCACCGAGGTGCAGTCCATCCGTGTGTGATGGATGGCTTCCTCTGTCACAGTGAGCACCATCACCACGACTTCAGGACATTTCATCACCTCCGAAGGAAACCCGCACCCTGCAGCTGCCACCCGTGGTCCCTCCCCTTCCCTAACGCGAGCTGGACCACCGTCTCCGTGGCTCTGTGTCCGTCCCTGAACAATGTGTCAGGCTCCAGCCCACTTCACCTACAGCGAGAAGCCAGGTGATGGGAGCTGCTGCCTCCCTGGCTCTCCTCCCACGGAGGGTGGGCTTTTCTAGGGAACACAGATGGCAAGGAGCTGCCTGCCCCTAGCTTCTCAGACATGGCATCTTGGGGACAGTTACTGACCCAACCTGTAATTTAGGCTCAACCCAGCGAGGCAAGCGGCATACGTGCTGGGGCCAGACGCCAGGGTGGCCTCGGTTTAATGAAAGCTGTTGTTCCCTCCACAAGGGGAGGAAGACCAGCAAATTCAGACACACAAAAGGCACCAGAGCCCCTCCTCCAAGAAGCAGTGTCCAGGGCCTGCTCTGCATCCGAGCCCACTCCCCTTCCAGTGCCGAGCACCTGGGTAACAAGGGCAGGGAGGAGGCAGGAGGGAGGCCTGAGGATCCCGAGCCGTGGCCCCCACCTGGAACTGTGCGGTCCTGCAGTGTGTGGTGAGCAGGCACCGTGGGGACCCATGGTGGCTCAGTGCTGCCGAGGGGTTGCTGTGCTCAGCAGGGCGCTGGGAGGTTGCTTCTGGAAGACTCCATCCTGCTCATTATGGGCTTCTCGTGGGCTCCTGGGGTCAGGCCGGGTCCGCCTGTTGGCCTGGAGTTTGAGGGCGGTGTGGCCCCTCGGCTGCCTCAGCAGGAGTGGAGCTCCAGGGTCAGGCGGTTGCACTGCCAGGACAGGCTGGTGGGAGTGGAGAGGCTGTGGTTGGGGTGGCCGCCAGGCCCAGTTCCTGTTCTAGAGCCCAATGGCGCTTCCTTGCAGGTGGCTTGTGTGTGTCTGCTGGCTGCGCCCAGTGATTGACACCAGGCGCTGCCCGGGCCGTGGGCTTCGTGGACACGGGGTGGCAGCAGTCCTGTGATTCAGCCGCATACCCACTGCAGGGACACGTGGGGGAGGAGCCCCAGTGAGTGCCAGGCCCTGTGCCTCTGGGCGTGAACTTGACACGGCGTGGCGGTGGGCTGCTGGGCCCGTGCTGCCTCCCTGCCACGGGCGTCCTGTCCCTCTCTACACGGGCAGCTGGCAGAGGCCTGCTGCCTGCCCTCCCTGGCCTGCTGGCCCCACGCCCTCACGGGAGGCCTGGCCTTCCCACCATCTCCGAGGGCCTTCTTAGAACTGGTAAACTGAGTGGGACTCCAAGTTGCCACTGCCACCATCTTGAGTGCAGTCATGGTTGCGCTGTGCAGCCATCGCCACCTCCAGCTCTGGGACTGCCCCACTGGCTGCGGCTGCACCAGGGCCCACACCACCTTCTCTCTGTCTCTGGGCTCCACGTCTCTGGGGACCTTCTGGGAGCCACTGCGTCTTCCTGCTGCTTGTTCTGCTCTGGGGCGTCCTCGGGTTCGTCTGCCCTATAGCACATAAGGGTCCCCTCCTTCGTGAGGCTCCAGGGACTTCGAAAACCAAGCCAGTCAGTCAGCCCCAGGAGCACCAGTGTCCGCCTTCCAGCACTCGGACTGACGTCCACTGTGCGGCTGGCCTGAAAGAAGCTGCACCGAGATGCCCGAAGCGCAGCTTGCAAAGCCTCTAGGGAGAGAGGAGGACAGGAGGCGAGAGAGGCGGCCTCTGCCTGCCCTCGCTTCCTCAGGTCCTCCTGGGCCCAGAAGAAAGGCGGCAGCACAGTGAACGGGACAGGACAGTGGCTCTGGCTGGGCAGTGAGAGGACTTGGCAATGTCCAGGGCAGAGGGGTGAGCTGGTGGGCAGAGTCCTGAGCTGTCACGACTCTTGCCATCCAGAGGTGTGCTCTGCGGCCCCTGCCTCGAGTCTGGACAGCTCTGCGACGGCTGGGGCCCAGAATATAGCAGAGTGACACTGCGGCAGGGTGACCAGCAGGTTCCACCGCTGTCCTTGGGAAGGGGCGCCTGAATCCTCATGGAGGGGCCAGCTCCATGTGAGATCAGCCTGGGGGCACTTCTGGAAGGGCTACAGGCAGGCTGTCCAGGGGACAGTCCTGATGAGCTCGGACTTCCAGCCGGACGTGCCAGGTCTCCAGATGTGTAGTAGAGCCATAGCGAACCCTCCAGGCCAGTCCACCTTCCTGCTGAATGTCCCTGGTTGACCCTCATGGCGAAGTTAGGAACATCTCCAAGACCCTCATTTCTGACACAGTGCTGAGGTCCCCTGGGATACCCTTTGTTTTGGGAGTTTTTCGGTAGGACTCACGGGTTTCATGGAAAGTTCTTGTGCCCATGGCTATGATCTTACAGCAGGACGGAGATCAGAATCAGCGTGGGGCAGGGTCCAGCAGGCTCCACTTGCGCACCCACTGTCCCTCTCCTGGAGCTGAGGACAGGGTTAACCCTCCTGACCGCCACACACGGGGAGTGCTACTAGCTGGGAAGCTGCCCAGAGCCTCCGTTTTTATTCTTTACTGGAACTCGAACATGTGGACGTGGCTGGCCTCGACTCCGGCCCCTTGGAAGTCAAGCCGAGACCACGTGGCCTGAGGCCCCGCTGGAAAGCACACCACACCACTGGCACGCACTTTGCTCAGGGGCTGGGCAAGTGGACAGGACCCTTCAAGGGTCCCGTGGAAGCCGCCTTGGGGAACACTTGCTCCTCAGCCCGGCACTTGCAGGGAGGTTTCCAGCTTGCGCTGAAATGGTGGGCTGGGGCTGGGGGTCCAGAGCCCCACAGGAGCCGGCGACGTTGGTGAGAGGGAAGCCAGCCATCGTGGGACGGCCTGGGGTTGGTCCCATGAGGTGGGGGTGTGAGTTTGACCTGCAGGAGAGAATCAAGGACATTCCTCGGCCAGTGACTGCCTAACGCCTTCCCAGGTCCTGTGAGTTTGTGACTCCCGGGTTCCACCCCAGGGACCACTGGTGGGGTGAGGGCTGATGTGCTGGGAGGTGGGACAGGGTGAGGCCGGGGCTGGGGCCCGTCCTCTGGCCTGCTCGTGTCTCCCCGCCCTGCTGTGCCTGCAGGGTCTTGGTGCACACCCTCGGGCCTGGCCCTTTGCAACTGGCGGGAAGGGCGTGCGTGAAACCCTTCCTGGCCTTCCATGCTGGGCCGCGGCGGGGCGTGGAACACACTTGTTTTTGGAAGTGGTGGGGCGCTATGACTTTTCTGGGGTGTGTCGGAGCCTGCACAATGGACAGCGGCCGTGGGCCCCAGGCCCTACTCCACCAGTGCCCAAGTAAACATGGTTCTGAAGATCCAGGAGTGCACTGGCTGAAAGAGATCCCTCCAGTGTGAAATCCCTCCTGGGCCGGGGCAGCTGAGGCTGGGAGCAGGAACAGGATGGCCTGCCGCTGATGCAGGCCTGGGCCTCGGGCTGGCCATCCACCCCAGGATTCCTGTGCCCACCCTTGCATCCCAGCTGCTGGTCGTCTTCTGGTGGAGTGTGGGCCAGGTCTCACCCAGGGAGTGAGGGAGGACAGCACGTTCCTTTCTTAAAACTCCCTCCAATATAAAGCAAAAGCCCAGTGGTGCTCACAGCGATCCTTTCTTTCTCAGGTTTTCAAAGCACAAAACTTCATTTCTCTAGAAACCTGATTACCTGTTGCAATTTTATTACTGCTTCTCGAATTAACTGGAAAATGGTTAGTGTTTGAAAATGTTCATCATGGAAAATTTCAAAAGTAAAACACGCAGACGGGCTTGGCAAACCCATTGCTTCTGTTACCAGTTGTCAGCCACCAGTCTTGTCCATCCCGGACCCCATCCGCTGCCCCAGGCCAAGGTCAGTGCAAAGCAGGTTCCTGATTTTAGTGTGTCTCCAAAAATAGGGTTGTGCTTTCTTTATGGTTAAACATTTTATGGTGAGATAATTGTGTATTTATGTACAATTTTAAGAAATAACAGGGAGGGACACTCGTCACTTTTGAAGATCTTTCCACCACACATACACACAGAATTATTATTTATACCTAAAATGTTTAATAATAGTTATTTACTATCATCCAATATACAGGTGATGTTTACATTTCCCAAATGGCTTATAATTTTTCCCACTATAGTTTAGGCTTTAGTTACCAAGTTGTCCAGGTTGAGTGCCCAAAACTAGTTAACTATGTTAATGAATTAATAGAGACGTGATTTATGTACTGTACAATTCACAGGTTTATTGCAGTGTTCAATTCAAAGGTTTATTAGCTTTTAAATGAAAATGTAACATGCATCCATTGTGGAGAATTCAAACTGTAGCTACTTATAGAACATTAGAGTAATGCCCTGTTTATCTCCTCCTGCCCAGGGCAGACCTGCTTTTTATCATGCAGGTTTAATGATAATAAATGATATATGGCTATCATATATACACTATATATGTGGCAAATTAGCTAAAAGGGAAATTATCTTAAATTCTGTACCTAGAAATAACAATCAAATTTATTTCAAGTTTTCTCCTTTTTATAAGGGAGCTTTTTTTTTTTTAAAAAAACAGAATATTTAGAATATACTTTATGTTTGGGGCTGAAAATTGCTGAAGATGAGTTGCTGAGTGTGTTCCCTCCACAAATTCTCTGGCGGGGTCCAAATTGTACCAGGGGCCTTAGTGTTACCCTGGCTCTAACCAAGGTATCCGTGGAGACAGCTCAGGGGATCGTGAGACCAGACAGAAAAGCACTGCATCTTTATTCTCTCAGAGCTCAAACTGAAATCCAGCATGTCCTTCCATTATGGACATAGGCAGCAAGCCAGGGACATTAGCACAATCTGTCACCTTGTCACCAGCAGAATCACAGATGTCTTCTTGTCATGGCCCAGCCGGGTCTGCTTTTTCAAAACAGAAGTGCATCTCAGTGCTTCTTGGAGTTGAGGAAGTTGTGAGACTGAGATCTGCGTTCCTGAAACAGCACGCATCTGGCTGCGTCCCGGTTTAAGATGTTTGGGTGACTATTTCAACACAACTGTTCCTTTTGCAATCCTGCAAATTTTAAGACATTTAAAGACGTTCTGCGAAGGGTCGGTATGCGTCAAAAGACTTCCAAAGGTGTCCAGGGCGCCAGGTTCAAAATTCCTGAATCAGAGTGAAGTGCTTTTCCCCTAAGTCACCCATGATTTATTTTTTATTTTCTAAAAGCCCAGAGCCCCTTGCAGAGCTCGGCTGCCTCCTGCTTCGTACCGAGCCCTTTCTTGTTTTCAGGGCCAAATGTGGCCGGCGCCAGGGTCCCGGGGAGACGGGCAGCAGGGAGGGAGGCCATCCGGTGGTGCGTCGCGCAGGGAGCTGGGCCGGGCTGTTTTCCATGGCGGCCTGCCCTCTTCTCGGATGAGGACACAGCTGGTTTTCACGGGGCTACGCCTGCCCTCCTGGGGTGACCATTTCGGGAGAAATCCATCTCAACGTCCACGTGTGCTGCCCGCGGGTGTGGGGACAGGGCAGGAAGGCAAGGCTGCTCCGCTTCCACGGGTCACACCCGGCCTGCCGCCAGCTGGGGTGAGCAGGAAGCCGCGCCAGCTCTGGAAGTTTCCAGGGCAGAAGATCGGAGCCTGTGTGGAGGGGCAAGGGGCACCTTGGCCTGTGCCTCCGTGTGCTGGGAGGACAGCCTGCCCGCCCAGGTGATCCACCTGTTGTCACCACTGTTGGGCGCAGGGCAGTTTTCTGCCACTGGCCCGTGGCCCCTAGCCTTTCCGTGACAGTGGGTCAGCAGGTGAGGACAGTAGTGGCACTGTGAGGCTTGGCCACACCCCACGCCATGCTCGCCTTTGCCTCACCTGGTCCTGAGCTGCTTCCCAGGTAGCCGCTTGGGCTCCCAGACCTGCTGCCCTGGCCCTCCTTCTGCCACTTACCAGCTGTGGAAAACCTGCTGTCCCTCTGCCTGCTTTCCTCATCCAGAAAGCGGGGGTGGCGATGGTACCCGCCGCACAGAGCTGCGGTCAGGGGCGCTGGGCGAGGCAGGCTGAGAAAGCACCGCCATGTTGTTTCCTCAGTGCGTGACAAAGCACTGCGGATCGAGTGGCTTAGACAACCCAAGTTTTGGACGTCAGAATTCTGACACACTTGGCTGGCCTCGGTGGGGCCAGGCTGCTCCACCTGAAGGCTCCAGGGAAAGCCTGCTCCCCGCCTTTCCCAGCTCCTAGAGGCGCCATGTCCTGGTTCCTGGCCCCGCCCTTCCGAGCAGCAGCATGGCATGTCTCTGACCTCAGCTCTGTCCTCCCTGCCTGTCCCTACCCTCTCCTCGGCCTCGGTGCTCCATCTCCATCTCAAGGTCAGCAACATTAATTCCACTTGCAGCCGGAATCCCATTCCCCTCGTCCGTGAAGGGCGTTCACGGTTCCAGGTCTTGGAACAAGGGCCTCAAATCCCCACACCGTCCAGTGGCTCTGGGGGCCTGCTGTCATGCCCACATCGTCTCCTGTTCTAAGGGAGACTGTGGGAGCTTCCCCTCGAGTGCAGAGAACATCTGGAAGCCACCGGTTCATGTATTTGACAGATACTGGGCCTCAGGACACGCTGACTCGGGGGATGCTGGGCGAGCAAGGCAGTCACCTGCCCTCATGCATTGAGAGACGAGAGGGAGACAGAGAAGAGGATGGAAACAAGCAGCTGTGATGCCTTGCTAGAAATTAATGGGGGGAGGGCCAGTGAAGGGCAGGGAGGCCTCTGTGAGCACAAGACATCTGAGCTGTCCCTGGAAGGTGGCAAGCCATGGAGGGGAGGAGGAGGCATGAACTGTGCAGGCAGAGGAAAAGTTTCTAGAAGCTTCCAGAAGGGCCCAAAGTCAAGAATGAGCTTGGTGTGATAGGAGGCCAGTGTGGCCAGAGCTCAGTGACTGAGGGCATGGGGTAGACAGGGTTCAGGGTCAACATTCAGGATCAGGACCAGAGCACGAAGCATCTTGCCTGTAGGCTGAGGGGGAAGTTTTGCAGCGTTCAAGATGCCATCTTGGAATCAGACACAGCGCTCACTTTGAGCAGACGTGTGTTCTTTAAACGCACCCGGCCTCGAGTATTTTATTATAGCACCAAGAACCAACTAAGACATGGTGCAGGCTGGTGCCCTGCAGGTACCAGGCCCTTCCTCCCGACCATGCCTCTCAGCCTCCCACGGGCAGGGCAGGGATGCCAGGAAGGCTAAGCTGAGGTGTGTTCTATGCGGTTCCCTGAGGCCCCGGGCAGGCTCGAGCTGGTCAAAACACAGCTGATGAGATTTCAGAATGGCGGCAGAAGAGGGTCAAAGGTGAGGCCTCCCAGCCTGGTGCTCTGGACTGCAGACGGGGTGCTGAGGTCTCATCCTTTCTTGTGAAGATTTTGCTTATTTGTTTACTGTGAGTTTACTTTACTTTTAAATCTTGCTCAAGTCAGTTCAAGTGTGTTGGTTTTTTTTTCCCCTACATGTAAGTGGAAAAGCCCTGACCAGGCAGGTTGGAGCAGACTCCCTTTCCTGGGTAGCCTTTCGCCCCCTCATTGGCCATCGCAGTGACCCTGAGGGTGGAGACTTCAGGAAGTCCCCTTTCTGGGAACACAGCAGCCCCATGTCTGGCCAGGATTGTGGCCCTGGTTATTGCCCCGGAGCCTGCTGGGTCATTCCACTCGGCCCAAAGTGTGTCTTGGACTCTGTTTTAGTGAGGCGCACACAGCCTTTCTGACGGAAAGACACGGGTCCCAGAAGGGCAGCATTTGGTCACAAGCCCAAGATTGAAAACCACCAGATGCGATGGTGCTTCTGAGGTTCCACTGGGGTGGCTCAGGAGAAAGTGTCAGTCAAGTGCCTGGAGCCTACCCGGGGCTGCTGTGGAGGCCATGGGGCTAGTTTGGTGGCCCAAAGGGAAGAAAATGAGGACAGTAGAAAAACAAAGGTGGGTCAGGGGGAAAATGTGTCCAGGAGGAGCAGACACAGACTCTCATCAACCGGTAGAGACTTGCCCGAGGCCCATGATCGGCTGGTGACGCCTGGCAAGGGTGCAGAACGGGGAGGGTGCATGGCCAGGGTCCTCCTTCTGCAAAGAGGTGTCCGGGACTCGGCGCCTCCCCTCCTGGAGTAAGCTTTGTGCAAAGCCGTTTCGAGGCTGGCAAGAGGACGGGGCCTCGGTTTCCCAGGAGAATGGAGACGGTGGTTCTGCATCGCGCTCTGGTGCTGTCTGCTTCAGCCTCCCCGCTGGGGCGTTGCTCTCCCCTGACTGGCCCACCCTCCCCTCCTGCTCCTCGAGTCCACCTCAGTTCCGCGACCTCGCCACCTCACACAGAGGCTTCCCTCCACCCTGCTCGCTCCCAGCCGGCCGTCTGTCTGCCAAAGCGTCTGCCCAGCCGCTCTCGAGGCCCACAGCTGTGCGTACCCATGCTCAGCTTCAGGGAGGCCCGAGGGCTGCTCACTGGTGACTCTCTGGCACTCATGTCCCAGAATGTTCCAGAACAAGCAAGGGTGACTGAATGAGCCCACGTGCTCTCTTCCTTGGGCGCCTTTTTCCGGGGGGTGTCTAGCTGATGGGTGTGTGTTAGAGGGTTCAGGAGGTGCTGGGCTGTGGAGCAGGCAGGAGTCCCCCAGGGAGCTTCCTGAGCAGTCCCTGGCCCGTCTGTAGGCTGGCAGCACCAAGTGGTACTCGGGCTGGCAGGCTGTGGCCCTGTCCTGGGCCAATGCTCTCGACACAGCTTTGTGCTTCCCACTGCAGAAGAGGCGGCAGGAGGCCAGGTGGCCTCCCGGACTCGCTTTCCTTCTGAGGTTAGACTTCCAGGTGCCTCCCAGGCCCCACCCTCGAGACCCCAGTCTGGCAGTTGGTGGAAGTGGGGAAATAGAGGCCGAAGTGCGGGGGCAGAGCCCTGCTCCTGACGCCAGCCCTTTGGGTTTGAAGCTCAGGCCTGTGACTTCCCAGGCTGTGTGACAGGGACCTCATCTGGCTTCTCTGGGCATCACCTTCCTCCTCTGTGCAAATGGCCTCTTGGGTGGCTGAGATGATTCGCGTTTCTTCACCTTCCGAGCACAAGGTGGGTGCTCGGGAATTGCTCCCCAAAGGCACCAGGCCCTCAGCCCCTAGGCAGCGCAGGGTGTGGGACCTGGATCCTCTCCGTTGCTCTGCTCGTCACACCATCCATGGGGATGCTTCCTTGCCCCCAATCCCTGTCCAGTGCCGCGGACCCACCAGCTCTGTTCTGGGGAGAGGGATGGTCGCACCTGTCACTCTGGTTCTTTTTCTTCCGTGACCTCTCCGCGTCCCAAGATGGGAGGGTTCAAACGCAGGTGGCTTTGTCGGCACATGAGGACCAGTCTCGGTGTCGGTATTGCTGGGTCAGGTTGCTCCTGGGTGGCACTCCTGGCCTGGCTGTGATGGTAGACATAGGGGTGCCCTTGCTGGCCCAGCGATGGACAGGACAGGTCCCAAACCAAGGGTTGTGGCCTAAAGCTCAGGACAATGGTCACACAGATTCAGAGCAGATGTGGACAACTCCAGGGCTCCTCTTGTGCCTTTAGGCCTGGGGCGAATGGCTCCTCATGACTGGTGGGCAGCGTGGGCAGGCTGGCTGGCGGGAAGGAGGTTGGGGGAAACTTCCCAAGTCATGGCCCATGTCTAGGTGGTGTGGACGGTGACAAGGAGCCCTCCTGCTGTCCCTCACAAGGTGTCCACCCTGTCCTCACCCACCCCCACCCACAGCACATTCCTTCCCCAGGCCCAGCGTGACTGTCCTCTTCCCCATACGGCTGTCTCTGTTGTCCCAACACGCGAGATCCCTTCCTTCCTTGGGCTTCTGCAAATTTCACCAAGGCTGTGGCCCAGCCTCTCAGCCAGGGCTCTGAGTCACTCACCCGTAGAGTGGGGTGGCCCCAGTGCTGGCTGAGTGGAAGGAGAGGCGGTGGACAGTGTGCCAGGAGAGTGCGTCCCTGCGTGCCTGTCCACCGGAGCCTGTGACTGTGACTTTATCTGGAAATAGAGTCTTGGCAGAGGTTGGCAGGCTAACATGAGGTCCTAGCAGAGGGACTGTCCTGTGACTCTCTGTGTGAGAAGAGGGACGTTTAGACTTAGGGAGACATGTGACAGAGGAGACAGGTGTGGCGCTGAGGTGGAGGAGGATGGCAGCCCTGGAGCTGCAGGCAGGCGGGAGCTGTGTTGGGAGATGGCCCTGCCACCTAGTGTGGCACCTCTGGCCTTTGAGGGAAGAGCTTTCTGTTGTTGTAAGCCCAGAAGACTCTGCTCCAGGGTGCCAGCCTGTGGTGGTCACAGCAGGTTTCCACAGTTGTGTTGGTGACACCACGGTCCTCGTCCCCATGGCCAGCCCATCCTCGCGGTGCCTCTCATTCACGTGACTGACAACTCTGGGCAGCTCTGCCTCCTGTGGGCCTGGCACCTGAACACTGGTACAGGAGGAGGTGGGGTGGCGGGGCCCCCACCCAGGCTCCGCAGCTGGAGAACAGGGGCCTGCAGCTTCCTCATGCAGAGGCAGCCGGGAGGCATGGCTGGGAGATGGCTGGGGGCCCAGACGGAGCTGGTTCACATTCTGTGCCTGCTGCTGGGCTGACCTGCCTCCGGCAGGCCCAGTCTTACCCTCTGTAGAATGAGACCAGCCACCATGCCCACCTCCCAGCTGAGCGGCGAGGGTTAAGTGGGGTGGGGTGCGTGGTCAGCACCCTGAGCCCACAGTCTCATTGTGGGGCTGTCACTGGAGTCCGGCCCATTGCTGGGCCCGTCTCAGACGCTCCGTGACAGGGTTGGTGGTGGTCATGCTGGCAAAGGACTGGGAGCCGCGTCAGCGCGGCCTGCCGGGAGCTGGGGGACCGTCCTCTGGGAGTCGCCCCTCGTGGAGGGTTATGTCCCTGGAGTGGGCAGTGGGGCGGGAGAATGGAGCAGAAGCCCACGGCTGCTCCTGCAGCCCCAAGTGCCGGGTGTGGTGGCCAGGCCAGCCCGGGGAGGCCGGGCAGGGAGTGTTTCCTTCCCTCATCTCGTGGAGGCATTTTCTTGCCAATCTGGGCGTCGGGAGGGTGGGGAACAGGGGAACAACGGGGTGCGTTGTCCTCAGCCGGGACCGAGTTCACCCAGCATGTAATCCTGGAGGCATATGGAGCCCGGCAGCGAGGGGCTGGACAGATCGCCTGTGTCAGGGAATTAGAAACAGATTGCTGGGCGGGCCGAGCACCCAAGGTGGCCAGAGCCTCCTCCTCAGCTGCCGGCCCCGGGGCAGGTCCCCAGGCCTCCGAGACGGGGACTGGGATGACTCTCATGATGAGGCCACTGAGGTTGGACCTGGGGGGCCACGGCACACTCCAGGGTGGTGCCCTGCTTACGCTGCCTGTTTTTATATTCCAACAAGCTGTCTGTGCAGGAGGCCGCTGCCTAGCTCTGGTGGAGGCCGGAGCCCTGGGCAGGTCAGCCTGCCCTGGAGCTTGGGGCACGGGAGCCTGGGAGGGGCTGCCCCCGCGCCCTGTCAATCCCTGTGCTTTGGCCACGGCACCCTCTCTCTGAGACGCGTCTCCTCTCATAACACTCAGAGGCAGAGTGAGAAGCCACGCGGGCGTCGCCTGGTGGTCACTGCCTGGTGGACAAAGGAAGGGCCAGGGTGTGGATGGGAAAATTCAGGGGGAGTTTAATTCAGAACCTCCTAGCCCTGATCACAGTCCAGGCGACTTCCAGGCCCTTCTGACTGCTCAGGCAGGATGTCCAGAGCCCCTGTGAGGACCTGTCCTCCCTGGCCTCCTGGGCAATTCCAGGGCAAAGTGAGTGCGAGGCCATCGGCTGGCTCCTGGGTTGAAGCTGCCCACCCAGTGCTGCCACGTCCCGGTCCCTGCCATCATCACTGTTCCCTGTGCAGGGCACGGGCTCCAGGCTGGGCCTGGGTGGAGCTGGACCAGGCCCTGTCCTCCTGGGGGCCTCGCACCCCAGTTCCTTCGTCTGTCAGCTTCCCGACTCAGGGTGAAGGGGTGGAGCCCTCCCTGCCTGGCTCCTCCCAAGTCAGCCTGTCACCGTGGACCTTCCTTGGTTTGCTGGGCTCAGATCCAGGGGTCATTTTAAACAGAGATGGAGGGAGAGGGGAACACTGGCTGTGGCCACCTGGCTGTATGAGGTGCCTTTAGGAGGCAGGTGGGAGGGCGAGACCGAGGACATGAAGAGGGGACTGCAGGGGCCCCGCCCCTGGGCATGGGCCCTGGGGATGCCCATGGGCTGCCCTGCGTGGCCACAGGGAGCTGGTCCCAACTCCATCACTTCTGGAGGAGAGGCTGCATTTAGGACCAACAGGGACCAGTCACCATGGCGGTGCCGGCTGGTGCTGGGCTAGGGACCCGGACAGGAAGTTCTCACAGGACTTCCGACTCACGATCTGAGTGACTTCACATCGAGTGTCAATAGCACTTTGAGGATAGTCTCATGCAATCTCAAACAGACCCTTGCCTTTGTCAGTGGGCCAGGCCTGGCCTCGCCCTAGATGGCCACATGGCACACGGGGTGAAGTCCCGTCAACCTCTCTCGGCAGAGGGCTGGAGAGCGGGGAGGAGTAAGGAGCATGTGAATCCTGCTTGGGCTGCGGGTGACCCACTGGGACGACACCACCCACCTGGCTGGTCCTGGCCACCAGAGGGAGGGTCAGAAAAGTGCAGGGCCCCTTACAGCATGGGTCCAGGGGCAGGGGCCCGGCTTGCCCGGGGCTGGTGGGATGGCCCCTGAAACTGAGCATCGTTGATATAACCTCCAGGATCATGACTGGGGCTCTGAGGTTAGAAGTTCAGTAATGCTGCCTTTGCTTGTCAGTGGTTGCTGAGTCAGCTGGGAGGGGATCCATCCACCAGTACCAGCGACAGGACACATAGTGGCTTCGAGAAGATGGACGTTGCTCTCTGTGCCTCGTGATAGTCCTGCGCTGGCCGTCGGGGAGGCGTCTCTGCTCCACACAGACTTCAGCCATCCAGCCTCCTTCAGCCGCCTCTCTGCCCCTGGGGCAGGGCTCTAGCGCTGGGTGCAGGGTCACCCCTGTTCTCCAGGCAGCGGGGAGGCGGAGGGACATTGAGGGGTGTGCAAGCCCTTCCACGTGCAAGCCTTCGGCCAGGTGTTTTCAGGACAGCCACAGGCCTCACAGAAGCTGTTTTTGTGGAGCAGGAGGAGTCTGGGGATCCAGCAGGCAGCTGTCAGTCTCTGTCTAGCATGGTGTCTCCAGAGATAACGGAAGGAATGAGCCGAGGCCCATGTCCTGCAGGAGTCTGGCCGAGACCGCAGATTCTCGTCTCCCTCCCTGGTGAGAGGCTGCCGGTGGAGTTAGTGTTTCTCTCCTGCCAGGTGACTCTTCTCCCCAGGGAGTCAGGGAGGTCCTCAGGGAAGAGTCTTCAGTGAGCAGAGGCTCGGAGAGTGAGTCTGAGGTCCACAGGTGAAGGACAGGAGAGAAGGGCCAGCTCTCTGGTGGGGGAGGGCCAGGGTGGAGTGGGGGTGGGGTGGCCTGCAGAATTCCAGGGCCTGCGGGGAGGGACTCAGCCTCCCTCCGTGGGCAGTGGGCAGCCACCAAAGGCTCTGAAGCCCAGAGAGGCAAGACCCTGGTGGGCTCCCAGGGCAGCTGGCCTAGGGGCAAGGCCAGTGAGGGCCATGACTGCCCATACGTGCCTGCCACACTGGCCTGGGATGGCTTAACATAAGTGTTAGTCAGATGTGGTCAGTGGTCAGGCTGCAGGTGTGTGTGCCCGCGAGGTGGGGAGGCTCCAAGATCACCATGGCCTGAACACATTGCTTTGCAGAATAAATAGCCCCTCGCTCATTCCATCCCCCTGACCACGTGGCTGCCTTTCCTCCCCCGCCCGTGGATGAGCCACCACTAGCTTCACGTCAAGGACCTAGAGGTTAGTGATCAGCAGGAAAAGATGGCATATGCCAGGCTGGAGATGTGGAGCAAGTGTCAAAACAGGAACCGTTGCAGATTTGGAGACCCCTGCAGAGGAGGCTGTCAGACCTGGGCAGTTTTCAACCCAGCCTCAAAGGGGATGGAGGGAGAAGTTTCCAGGAGAGGGTGGCTGGAAGGAGAGGCTCTGACCAGGCTGTGGCCTTTGATGAGGGACAGAGCAGGCCTATGGTGTCCAGGGAGGTACAAGATGGAGACCAAGCCCCCAATCCCACTGTGTCCTTCATTTGTGCATAGGGGACTCCAATGGTGGAGTCTGACCAGGAGCCAGGTGACCAGAACCCACTACTTTCTGCCACAGGTCAGGAGGAGGTAGGCAGAAAGGACTGGGAGGACAGTGGACCTGGGGTCACCGAGGGTGTCAGCGCCAAGACCAACTCCCCATGCCTCTTTGGGACCTCACAGGCTCTTCAGGACTTTGAGTCCAAAGACAGGTTTGAAATGTCTGTGGTTGGCTCAGCGAACCCAATACAGATCACCTGTATCCAGTGCTTGTCCCCAGGCTGGTCTGAGCCAGAGGAAAGGTGCCCTGTGGTCCCTCTGCAGAGTGGCACTCGGCTGTTTCCAGTGGCAGGACAATGGCCTCTGTCAGGCCCTGCTCCCTGCAGACCTGGCCTGTCAACAGGTGTTGGGGCTGCGTCTCCAGTGAGGCCTGGGTCCTGCCACCAGCACCGTCTTTTTCTTACAAATTGCCGTGGAGTCCTTCCCCGGCTGCTCCCCGGCCCTCCCGCTCTGGCGGTGTCCCTGTGTCTGGGGCTCCCTGCCTCTCTCTCCTCTCTTGCTGCGTGCATGGTGTGCTCTTGGAGCAGTGGCAGAGAGGGCAGCTGAGGTTCAGAGCTCTGACCAGGAGAAGTGGCGTGGACAGGGCGGCCACTCACCAGACAGCAGGCAGTGCCCTCCGCAGCCTGGAACTTGCCGGCTCGGGCAGCGCTCTGTCCTGCTGCTCTTTTCCTTCAGGGCATGTGGCTCCCACCTGAAGCTCACCTCCAGCTCTGCTCCTCCAGCCTACCGCCGCCCGAGGCCCCACGGGGAGCTGGCCAGAACAAAGGATGGGACCAAAGCCCTTCTGAGTCAGTATTGCGAGGCCTCTGGGATCCTGGCAGAGGCTGCCCTCCCCTGACGCACTCGCAGGCCCTGGGTGTTGTTTTGCTGTGCTTTAGCGATCTGCCCTTTGGAGCTGCTCTCCTGGAGGTGGCCATCCTCTGAGGGGCGCCAGGAAGGAGCGGGCCTCCGTCTCCCAGACCTTAGGCTCAGGGTGCCGTCCGGCTGGGGGAAGGCTGCTGGGGAAGACGGCTGGGGGAGGCTGGTGATGTGGAGCAGTGGGCCCTCAAGCTCTGCTGGCTGAGGCAAACTGGGGCAAAGCTTTCGGTGCCCGAGCTGGGGCTTCGACAGGGTAGGGCCGTGCACACCACCCAGACCCCTGGCGGCCTCAGAACCCGTGCACATAGCGCCGTGCAGATGTCATGGAGTGAAGAACCTTGATACGGGACAGGATCCTGGCTTGTCCACGGTCATCCAGAGTTCCCTGGGGCGGGTAGGAGGGCTCCAGGGAAGAATGTGAAGATAGCAGCCGAGAGCAGAGCAATGGAGCCCATGCCAGGCGTGCAGCGCCCCCTAGGGTCTGGGAAGCCAGCCTGCACAGGGCTCAGCGTTTGCCCTGTGAGACCCAGTTTGGACTTTTGACCTCAATAATAAATTGGGAAGTAATAAATTTGTGGTTTTTAGGCCACTAAGTTGGGCACCATCGGGGGGCAAATGTGCCCAGAGTTCCGCTTCTGTGCACACATCCAAGACTCCTCTCCAGGTCCTCAAGGTGGATGGGGCACAGGTGTGGTGTTCCCGGGGGGAGTGGAGGCCACACGAGGGAGGAGCATGCTGCACTCGGAAACCAACAGACCCCATTGCACAGAGCCCTGTGGGCGCCACGCCACACTAGTGGGAGGTAGGCAGCGGAGGCGGTGGAGGGAGAGCAGCGCTCGCGGAGGAGTCGGCCCTGCAGGAGGCAGTCTTTGGCGGGCTGGTGCTGGCAGGGGCTGGGGGCTGCTCGGATGTGCCGAGACTGGGCTCCCAGCCTGGTGCTGGCTGTGTTCAGGTTACCATTCACTGGGTCATGTGCTCTTCTGGGAGTATCATCCTTTAAGGAGGTTGTCGACATGACCCACCATTGCCCAGCAGCACCAAGAACATCGTGGGATCTGGGGAGACTGCTGCCTGAGGTGGGGAGGGCCACGCGGCGGGAGAGGGTGTCCTTGAGTGCGTGGCTGAGGACGGCCTCGCGCGGTCCAGTGATGGCCGTGAGCAGGGCTGAGGGGAGGGCTGCTTTTGCCTGGAGGTCCAGAGGAGACGGGGCCGTGGGAGGGGACAGGAAGGCTGCCAGCTGCACCCTCCTGGGAGAATGCTGGACCTGGCTGTGGGTGCTGACCTGGCCAAGGGCAGCCTGATGGCCTCCTAGTGGGGGATGCAGATGCGGTGGGAAGCTGACCAGGCCCACCCATGATTCAGGGGGTCTGGAAGGCTCACCGGGGCCTTGGCACTGAGGACAGGAAGGGTCTGGGCACCCTGTTTGAAATGCGGTCCTGTAATCAGACCTTTCGAAGGTTGGCCAGAAGCACAAAGGGGGCCGAAGGCATCTGGCCAAAGCGAGCCATCGTCTGACCTAATGGGCCCGGCCAAGCCAGCCGTGTCCCAAGAGCTTTACCTCTCCCTGGACACAAGTGAGCTCAGGCTGGAGCTGCCCAGGCAGCAGGGCCAGGGCCTCGGGCTCCTGCTTTTCCCTGCCCAGGCACCTCTGGAGCGAGGATGGAGAGCCCCTGCTTGGGAGGTGAGGGGCAAGTTCACTCAAAACGTCAGTCTCAGCAGAGCCTCTGCCTGTGGCCTTCTAGATAAACACAACGGTGTTTAAAGAATCCGCGGGGAGGTGTTCTGGGCCTCCTGAGTGCAGCCGAGCCCTACCCATTCCCAGGACAGGTCCGACCACAGTGCCTGTCTCTCCCCCGTGCTGTTGCTTGGCCCTTTGAGGGTCTTGCAATGGGAGGCGGCCACTCAGCCTGCCCTTGACCATGAGCTGCATTCAGGGAGGGTGCCAGGTCCCCTGCTGGAACATGGGACTTCATGGAAAAACTGAGCCCACGAGCACATACAGAGGAAATTCCAGGGTGCGTTCCTGACAGACTTGTCTTGGAAGGCAGCTCTGGTTACTTTGGCCACAGTTCAACTCTCTCGCTCTCCTCTCTGCATCACCCTCCCACCCCAGCGCTAACCAGAGAGAAGCCCGTAGGCACAACTCAGTCGCACAAAGAGCAGTGGAAGGTCCCAAAGGGGCGTGGAATGGCCTTCGCAGGCTTGTCTGCATGCTAGCGAGAGGCCCCCGGGCCAGGGCCGCACTGCCGCCTCCTGTGCTCCATAGCCTGCCTTCTCCCTCCCAGGGTCCTGCTGAGCACAGCTGGGCGAGCTGTCACCCCCGCGCCCAGCGTGGCCAACGGGCTGGAGCCAGAGCGCTCCAGGCCCCAGGGCTCCCTGGGCAGAGCCCCGCCCATGGTGGCCACCACGCTGACCTCTGCCACGGCTGCGTCGCCGCTCCTGGTCTGTCTGCCCCGGCTTCCTGCACGTGTTACGACACGGGTGATTCGCTTACTGGTTTGATCTTTTTCTTCGCCGTGCAGAGTTGCAGGGTATGAACAAGCCTCAGCCTGTGCCCCTGCGGTGGACACACGGGGCCGCTCCCGTTCCTGGGCTGGAGGGAAGCCCCTGTGCAGCTGCGTGAGCAGTGTCCTGGTGGTCGGGCTCCTGCACGCGTCACAGAAATAAACATGCTCATGATGTGATGCAGCCGTTCACATGCCACCCCACAGACGAGGGAATGAGCTCAGAAGCCTCGGAGCCCGGTCTCCAGCAGGAGTGGGGCCAGCCCATCCACGTGACCCAAGCTCTCAGCTCTGCCAATGGCACGGCATTTCAGGAGCAGAGCGGGGCATCTGCTGGGCCAGGGACTCACCCTTGTCCTGCGCAGGGGGACACCCACCTTGTCCCTACTGGTCTCCATGGTTGTCCACTCCCCACTCTGTGCCTGGAAGGAATCCACACAGCTGTATTAACTGCCTAGGGAAGAGCAGGGTCTCTCGGGCATCAGGAAGTCCCTGCAAATCCTGTGACAGCTGCTCTAACCTGGTGTGAAATGCACAGCCCCACCCTGGCTGCCCTGGGTGAGGGGTTAAGGGTGTGCCACGCTGGGACACTTGACAGAGCCGAGTCCCGCTTGCACAGGAGGCACACACGGGTGCTGGGGCCCTCAGCCTGCTGGCCTGAGCCTGGTGTGCGGCTCTCCCTGGCCATGCAGACACAGCTGTGGCACTCGGGTGGCGGAGGGATGGATAAGCCATAGGAACCCCAGCTTAGGCCTGGGTCCTGGCTGGGCTTGGGCTTCCAAGTTCCCAGCTCTGGAAGCTCTGTGCCCCAGGCCCGGATCTGAGGCTGTAGCTTAGGCCCTGGACCAGATCTGTTTCAGAATTCATAATCCTTTAGATTTTAGAACATGAACTCCATGCTTACATTGTATATCATTAACAGTTCTGTGGGGCCCTGCGCAGGACTCAGTAAGGAGACTCAACAATTTCTGGAGCAGAAATGTTAAATGTAATTCATAATATATGTAAAAGTACTTATAAATATATTTTGTATGATTTTATTTGTTATATATATCAAAATTCCATATCAATTATCTATTTACCTGTTTATATGATTTTATATTTATTTACCTAAAACCTATTTCATGAACTGTAGTTTTATTATTTTTACACACTTTAGCATATTGGCTAGAACAAGTTTATAATATAATTTTATTTATATAAAATATGTACTTACATAAAACACTTTATTATTATTTCAAAATTCAGCATTTACTTTTATAATCTTCTAAGGAAGGCTGCTTCCAGCACAGGTGGGAAGGGTCCCGGGAGCCCAGGGAGGAGTGGGGAGGCCCGCTGCCTCGCCTCAGGTCTTGCCATGGCAGCGTGGTGGGAGACGCCAGTGGAGGCCCTGCTCCTTGTGCCTCAACCCAAGGACTTCCAAAGGTCATTGGCACCCACAGCTGGAGGGAGACTTGGCAATGAGGCTCCCTTGGGCCGTTCCTGGGGCTCCCTTCACCCCAGTGTGACAGGAAGGACAGAAGAAGGGACAATGTAAACATGGCAAGCTTTTCCCTAGATGCCAAATGATCCCAGACATTTTCAGTTTCGAACAAACGGGGTCTGTTTTGGAGTAAAGTGAGAAATCTCGTGAACTCCCAGGATGAGGCAGGACCTGCAGCATTCTGCCCTGGGGAGCAGCGCAGACTGGGGGGCTGACCACAGCGCCCAAGAGGACGGTCTTGCTGCTCATGTGCTCCCTGAGGTCCTCCTGGGAGTGGTACCACACTAGTTCCTGAAGAGGAAAGCAGTGCCGAGAAGAGACAGAGACGGGAAAGGAGGGCGCTGGGGCCTGTGACCTCCAGGAGGGTCAGGGCCCCTCAGAGGCCAGCGGGCCCGAGCACAGGAGCTGCAGGCGTTGGAGCTTGCTGGACTTTGAGGACAGTGTGGAAAAGAAGAACACAAACATCTCACTGTTTACGTGAAGCGCAGAGTGAAATGGCAGTATTTTGGACACACTGGACTAATAATTTTATTTTTTTACTTTTTAACATGTCTACAATAAATTTGAAATTACAGCGTGGCGTGGATTGCGGCTTCACTGGATGCTACCGGGAGAGTCCACGGTGTTTCCCAAGGCAACAGTCCCGGCACCCTGTCCTCCCCGCAGCCCCTGGGGGCCAGTGCTGGGGGATCCACTGTCGAAGCCTCGCTGGGGGACAGGCTGGCTCTTCACTGACCTCCAGTCCAGCCCCGGCCTTCCACCTCCACCCCTTCCCTGGCCCCTTTCTGCTGGGAAGCCCACTTCTCCTGACTGACCCCCTCGCGCCCACCTCCCGCTCCCATCTGGGCTCCGCGGCCTCAGAGGCACCTTGGTCCCGTGGTCCACACCGCTCCCAGGGCTGCTGTCCTTGGAACTCATGGCCCGCTGGCTGTGCTCATGGCAGCAGCAGCACTGACCCCGCAGGCCTGCGTGTTCCTGACCCCCTGAGGTTGGAAGCAATGCCCTTCCTGGTTTCCTTGGGAGGCAGCCCTCAGCCTCCGTTGTGCAAGGGAGGTTCACTGGGGCAAGACGCCGGCTCAGGCTTATGCCTGAGGTAGGCAGGAGGGCCAGGCCCGGGCGGGGGTGCGGGACCCTAGCAGGCGTCTTCCCCACTCTCAGGAGGTCCAGCTGTGTAGGCCTGGATAGCTCCAGTCCCCAGCGCAGTCCAGCATCAGGGAGCAGGAGCTGTTGGTCAGCATCAGCTGAGCTGTCCTCAAGGTCTCTGTCCAGCTACAAGGCAGGGTGAGCCAGGCACTGTCCTCCTGTTGTGTCCGTGGGCATTGCCTCCGGGACCCTCCAGTGCGATCCCAAGAAAGCCCTGAGAACACCAAGGTGTCTGTCCTCCACTTATTGGACCTTTTAGAGTCTTGACAGGGAGCCCGGGGGGTATGAAGCAAGAAGCCCGAGGATCACAAGCTGCTTTTCCTACACGGGCATCATCTTATAAGCAAGGCCCAGCCCACCAAGCAGGAGAGACCCAGGAGTCACGAGAGGCCCAGGGCGTCTCAGCCTGACACAGCTGAGTGGTTCCAGAAGCATCTGGAATGGGTGCTTGAGATGATTCTGTTGCTGGGGCTCCTGCCTGATGATTTGCCCCATTCTGAAACAGGGGCGAGAGTAGACACCAAACCGATGGCTGTCAGTGAACCAGTGGCTGTGTCCTGGGTCTTGGCCCCGGATGGCCGAGGGTGTCCCCCCGCCCCTGGACAGTAGCCCCATCTGGATGGAAACACCTTCTGAAGGAAGACTGTGCTTCATTTTCAGATAAGGAAGTCGAAAGCAGTTAGATTTCCCTGGAAAAGCATGTCCCTGAGCTACTGAGGTTCTCAGACACTGTGTCTCTCTTTATAAAATAAATAGTCAAAGGACAGAGGAAAGATGAATTTTAAAGTAGGCCTTAGCTGGGAGGGGTGCTCGGAGTCCTCTGTACTTCACTGTTATGTGAAAAGGAGAAAAGGAAACTCAGAACCACTTGTTTGATGGAGACAGCAGTGAGCAGGAATCACGGCACCAACTAGGAGTCTCGTTCTGATGCTCAAATGAGACGGAGGGCAGTCCTGGCTCCCAGCACATGGCAGGCCTCTGTGGGGATGGAGGACTCAGAGACAACTAGCCCCTGGACACCATTATTGGTAAACCCACAGCAAGAGCGATGGCTGCCTACTCTGGGACACTCTCTGTGTTAATCAGTTTTGCCGTGTGAGAAACAGCCCAGAAATGCGGCCACCGAGACACCATAGATCTCAGGCAGAACTCCCAGCTGGCGGGTGAGGCCCAGCTGGCTCGTTCTGGCAGCTCAGTCAGGCATCCTGGCTGACTGCTGGCAGGGCCAGGGGCTTGCCTCTGGCAGGCTGCTGGGCTCCCATGTGCAGGTGCTGGCTTTGGAGGGAGGGCCTGGTTCAGAATGTCACCCTGCAGCTCTGCTGCTTTCTGCTGACCAAAGCAGCTACAGACTGGCCTGGACACTGGTGGGAATACAGGATTGCCCCCTCACAGGAGCACCCCAGCGTCCCATCTCTGAGGCTGTGAAAACTTGGAGCCATTTTTTCAGTCCATCACGTCAGTGTGGATCACACGCAGTCCTGAGTGCTTGGCCTGTGTCTGCGCATTTTATCCCCTTGGGGTCCTGGGGTCTGTGATTCTCACTCCAGGGTGCACAGGGCATGTGGTTTTGGGAGCTCTGAGCACTTTCAGGTGAGCATGGGGGGAAGGGCCAGATGAGTCCCCAAGTCCTAGGAAGGACCAGGATCGCCCGTGGCCAAGGGCTTGCCCTACACACACACCAAGGTGCCAGTACCGGACGTTGCTATTGCTGTATCCCTGTCCTAGAAGAGGAGGCTGGGGCACAGGAGGGCTCCGTCCTGGGTCAAGGGCACAAGTCAGGAAGAGACAAAGGTGGGACTCTTGTGCCCAGTGTCACCTACATGCCCTGGACTGGTCTCCACAGCTCCGTCCTGCCTGTGCTGGGAGATTGACCCATGTGGTGGGAGGCATGGCAGAGGAGAAAGGGTGCGATGGAAGCCTGGTACTTGTTCCCTCAGCTTCTCTCTCTATCCCAGGCTGGCGCCTAAGGGCAGCCCTCTCTGTGTCCCCTTCTCTGAGTTCTCGTCCCCGTCCTTCCCCTCCCCTGCAGACCTGCAGAGCCCGCCGGGGGCTCCCTTGCCTTCCGCCTACCCCTCAGTCCCTTTGATGACCTTTCCTCACGTTACCTTTTCAGCCCTTGCTGGCCCTGGTGGAAACACCTCTGTCCAGCAGAATCTATATTAACAGGTCCTGAAAGGAAGAGATGGTGAGGGGGGGCTGGGGTTATGGCGCAGTGGTAGTGTGCTCGCCTAGCACACGTGAGGCACTGGGTTCGATCCTCAGCACCACATAAAAAAAAAAAAATAAACTAAAGATATTCTGTGCACCTACAACTAAAAAATAAATATAAAAAAAAAAAAAAAAAAAAAAAAAAGAGATGGTGAGGGGCAGAAGCTGTGGCTGGCGATGCCCAGAGCTGAGCTCCTGGAAGGGTGGACCATCCAAGATTGAATGAGACCCGGGGGCTCGGTAGGGCACGGCGCCCATTATCTGGGGCCGCCGTGGATTGAAGGCTGCTTCTCTGTGACTTCCAAAGAGCTTGGGCTGCACTTGAATTAATTTACCTTGAAATGAGCATGCTCTGCTTTTCCTCGAGCCAGGCCCCAACTTTCCGGCATATCCTGTTGCAAGGAAATGCTTTCATAAATCAGGTGAGGTGGCGCTGGAGCCAGAGCAGAGGAAGGGGCGATGTGAGGGGCTGTCTATTCTGTTCCTGCGCGCAACTTTGAAAATACATTTGCAAGGGCTGTATCCCAGGCTGGCAGCCGTTAGGTCCCACGAGGACTTAAGTTTCAAGTGCAGTTCCTTGACGTCCCAATGATGGGATGTGCAGTGTCTACACTGGATTTGGGGTACAGGAGAGGAAGTCAGGTCGGACCTGGGCTGCGACCCAAACTGCCACTGTGTGACCAAGTGAATGCTATTTAGCCTCTTTCAGCCTCAGATGCCTTATGTGTAAGGTAAATCAGGTTCAAGGGGAGGCAAAGAGGAAGATGTCCCACAGACCCCGGCACTCCGGCTCGTCTAGCGCCACACCCTCCACTGGTGGTCTCTGCTGGCTCCACTGACGATAGCATCAAAAAGAGTAAAATACTGAGAGATAAGTCAATGAAACGGTGCAAGATGTACATCCTGAAAACCACAAAGCATTGCTGAAAGATACTAAAGACCCAGCTAATGGAAAGACATCCTGTGGTCAACAGACTGAACGCCACCACCACCCAAATCCCGGCCAGCTGTTGGTGGAGTCCGTGTGGAGGACCTAACACTCATCTAGAAATGCCAGGCACCTAGAGTGGCCACCACCTGAGAGAGAAGATGAAAGGTGACAGATCGGTCTCCCCAGCTCCCCAATTCGTATGGCAAAGCTGCAGGAATTGATGCTGAGAGTGCCGGTGCCCAGGCCGACACATCGGCCAGCAGGGCACACTGGCCACGCTCCATCTGTACCTCAGGGTGGAGCACATGCAGGGAACTTGTCCCTTGATGGGGACTGAGAAAAGTGCTTTCAACAAGCAACACTGGGAGGACTAGATGAGCACTGGCAAGAGAGCAGAGCCGAGCCCTGCCCTCCATGAACCCTGAGGAGCTGAAGCCTAAGTGCTCAGAGAAAACACAGGCAGACATCTTTGCAATCTTGAATTAGGTGAGTGCCCTTAAAATATGGTACAAATAGCCTGTGCTACCCCTCAAAACTGGTGAATTGTTCTTAATTAAAACATTTAAAAGTCATGCTTCAGAAGACACGATCAAGAAAGTACAAAAAGACCTTGTAGAATGGGGAGAAAATAAGTTGTTTTTCTCACATCCAAAGCTCTCCGTATCTCACACAGGCACACGCATGGTCTAATACATAAAACACATGAAGATATATTTGGCAAACACATAAAGATAAACATGAAGGCTACCCAATTAAAATATGGACAAAGAACCTGAATAGACATTTCTCTGGAGCAGATATGGTCACTGAGCTGAAAAGAATCCCCCATAGCCAGTCACTAAGAAATGCTGGTCTGCAGCCTAGGAGGGCCATGGTGGAAGGCCAGGCCCTGGCCCGGTCCCACAAGGGCAGCACGTTCCTGTCAGTGATCAAGAGATGCAGAGAACTGGGAGCCTCAGGCACGTCCAGCAGCCACGAAGGCTTTGGTCACCCACATAAGTCAAGTGTGGGTTGACGTGTGACTTGGTGATTCTGCCCCCACGTGGGTGCCCGACAGATCTAGGAACACATAAGCACGAGAAGGAGCTCACAGGTGCTCCAGACGCACCGTCTATAGGAGAGAAGAGCAGCAGCCCCGGGCCACTGCTGAGAGACGGGGCGCAGCGTGTGGCATGCTGTGGATGGGCGGCGAGGCTGAGGGGAGAGCCGGCACGCCACAGCATGGCCACCCGCCCTGGGAGAAGCCGGAAGCATGGGACCTAGGTCTCCTCCAGGAGGGCTCCGATCTCCAGAGCGGAAGGCTGGGGCTGCGCATGAGAGGAGTGCTCTGGAATCGGGACATGGTGACGGCCGAGGGCGGCGTGGCTGGACCAAACCACGGAATCACACACTTGGGAAGGTTGTGAATGAGAGCTAACAAAGGGAAAAGGTAGATAATTAGAAGGGACCCTTCCAGAGTGGAGGTGGATGACACATAAGTCCAAGGAAATATGCTCAAAGTTGCCCTCCATTAGGGGAAGACAAACTGAGGCCATGCTGAGATGCTACCACTGGGGGGCGCACCAGAGGGTGACGTCACCAACGCATGCAAGGACAAGCCCCGGCCAGGGCGCGGAGCCCAGGGCCTCCCACATTGCTGGAAGGATGCTGATGAGGACGGCTTTAGAGAACAGGGCCGAATGGTGTCCACCTCAAGGTCAGCAGTGCCACTCCCAGAGAGCACTCAGCCAAGTGCCCCTGAGTGCTTGTGACCAACCCAGAGGGGACAGTGTTCCCTAGTACTCATGACCAGCCAAGGGGACAGCATCCTTGAGTGCTTGTCACCAGCCTGGTGGGGACACGGGCATGTGGTCTTCAGTGGGAGATGGGAAGACAGTTGGGTGCCTCTGCTCAGAGGGATGTGGCCTGGAGCTCACCTGTAGGGACAGGGACAGCACAGCCTGGGAGATTGCAGCGTGGGGCTGTCTGAAGGCCTCAGCCTGCACAGATCCTGCCCTGAGTGGTCCCTTTGCATGACATCCAGGAAAGGCCTCTGTGTGGAGATGGAGAGTGCCTGGGTGGCTGTTGGGATCAGTGCGTGAGGGTCCCTAAACCCGAGACCCCGGCTCTGGTGCATTCTTAGCCAGACGTCACGTGCAGCAGCCCAGGCTTGGGTGGAAGCTGCCCAGCCAGACCAAACAAGCCCACAGGGAGGCACGACTGCAGGCCGTTTAAAATCCCAACTCCCACGGAGGAGGGCAAGGCACAGTGCTCGGCGGCCTTGCAGTCGGATGGCGCGGGGCAGGTTAGGTAGCCCTGGTCTCCTTATGAGGACTTTGAATTCTGTTCCAAAGGCCATGGGAGCCCCTGGGATGGTGCTCTGCCTTCCAAGCATTCCCGGGGGCAGGTGAAGCACAAGCTCACCTGGGAGATGCTCGGCTGGAACGGGGTGCCCACACCCTTCCTGGCACGTACCTAAGGAACAGGAGGAAAGCCTGGATGCCTTGTGAGCGCGAGGGTTTCTGTGAGGCTCAAAACCAAAAGGAAACAGAAGAAGCACCATTGTCCGCACGCCTCATTGTTTTCATTTGGGTTGAATTCTGAGGCCAGATGTGGTTCCTGAATGACCTCGGGTGGCCGGGCCTGTCCCCTTCCATTAGCAAAATAATCAGAAGCCCGCTTGCCAGCACCCTGCGTTGTCAACAAAGGTCTTGTTTTTAAGTTTTCCCGGGAATCGTAACTAAATTTTAATGGCCCCAGCTGGAGGATGTGGCGTGGGTCACAACCGCCATGTTTACCAGCGTCCTTCCCGACCCGCGCCCTCCCGTGTGCCGTTCTCCAGCTTGCTGGTCCCAGGGGCGACAGTGCCATGAGTCCTCCAGAGCACACACCGATCCTTCCAAGGGCATTTTTTCTCCTCACAATTTTTTTACTGCATTTATGCGTACAAAGGACTAATACTTGGCCCCAAGAAGGGATGACACTTAGACACCTGCTGCAGGGGACAACCCTGCAAACATGGCTCCCAGAGCGAGGCAGACACAGGGCTCCCGCCTGCAGGAGTCCATTCATTCAGAGGGTCCAGAACAGGCGTCCTCCGAGGCCCAGCCAGGAAGCTCCCAGGGAGGAGACGGGAGCCAGGTCGATGGGAAGGAGGCTTCCTTCTGAGGAGATGGGATGTCCGGGGCCACGCAGAGCTGTTGGTGGCCCAGCATTGTGAAAGTACCCAATCCATTGTTCACTTTAAAACGGTTCATCTTATGTTCTGTTCACCTCACTTAAACCAGTGCACGCGCGCGCACACACACACACACACACACATGCTCATACCTGGTGTGACATTGTGGTACAGTTTTGCAAGATGCCACCATTGAGGGGAACTGGGTGAAGGGCAGGTGGGGGCTCTCTGCGTATTTGTTACTACTGCATGTGAATTTATAATGATCCCAAATAAAAGTTGAATTGAAAAATTGTTATTGCAGAGAGGTTATAAATGCCCATATAGAGTTTGAGGTCCAAGATTCAGTGAATGTCCACCAAGCACTGATTATGAGAGGAGGGCAGCAGTGTCCACCCGTAGGAAATCCACACCCAGGCCCCTGGTACAGTATGCTGAGGAGGGGGTACCGTACTTCTGACAGTCGCCTGCTGTGAACTGGCTGTCCTCTGCTCAGGAGCCCAGATGGCCCAGGAAGTCCCCACCTCTGGGACTGCATGATGAAGTGTGTACACGCTGTGACTGTCCCATCCTGAAAGCCAATTGAATGTCACATTTAGGGACCCGGAGTGAGCCTCATTTCCCCACTAGAGCAGGACAGTATCCTAGGAAACAGAATGTGACCATGATTATCTGGAGATGCGAATTCTGAGGTGACCCCTTGGCCGGCTCTGGGCTGTTTGGCCCAGTAGCTGATGCCCAGGGAGCTGGTGGTAGAGTGTAGCAAAGGCTGGCAAGTCCTAACTCTTTCTCTCCCAGCCCAGGGAGCCAGAAGAGAGGTGCTGGGGTTTGAGGGCTCATATGCAGTTGGACGCAGTCTTTGTGCTTTGGTCTGTGTTGGCCACAGGAGCCTTCAGTAGCTGAGCTGAATCGGGGGCTCTGGAGTCAAAGGAAGGTCATGCCCAAGGTCAGATGTCTTGGTCCCCCTAGAGGCAGTTCCAGTACAGAGGCACACAGAAGCTCACATGCACACCTGGGTCCTCTTTTGTGGTCACAATATCTGACCACACGTCCAAGGCCTAGTCTCCTCGTTGGCTGATGTGCTGGCCTCTGAGATCAGTGCTTTCTGAGCTCTCCCGACCCACAGCCCTTGACATGACCATCTTCTACCTCCTGGAAATCAGGATATTTCTTTTCTTTTTTGAGGGGGACAGGGCAGTACTAGGGATTGAACTCAAGGGCACTCGACCACTGAGCCACAACCCAGCCCTATTTTTGTATTTTTTATTTAGAGACAAGTTCTCACTTAGCACCTCTCTTTTGCTGAGGCTGGCTTTGAACTGGCAATTCTCCTGCCTCAGCCTCCTGAGCTTCTGGGATTATAGGCATGCCAGGATATTTTTTTATCCAAATTTAAGGATGACTTAGCAAGTGGGCACCAAGGGCACTTGCACTGGAATGGAGAAGAAGAGAGGCTCATCACCCCAATGTAGACTGGATACCATTATCCCACTTTTAAACCCATAGGTCAGGTCCAGGCTGAGCCCAAGCTTTGGGCTATTTTTTTTTTTTTTGGTACCAGGGATTGAACTCAGGGGCATTTGACCACTGAGCCACATCCCCAGCCCTATTTTGTGGTTTATGTAGAAACAGGTCTCACTGAGTTGCTTAGTGCCTTGCCTTTGCTGAGGCTGGCTTTGAACTTGTGATTCTCCTGTCTCAGCCTCCCAAAGTGCTGGGATTACAAGCGTGAGTCACTGTGTTTGGCTTCTTTGAGCTATTTATAAAGGATGAAGCCCCTTTGAAGTTGGCATGAGTACTTGTTGGGTCAAGGGAGGGGCTCAAGAGATCACTGTGCAGCCAGAAAACAGCATTTGGACCATAGAAGTGAAATGAGTTGAACTGGGCATTGGATTTCTCTTGGATACCATGGGACCTAAAAATCAGACTGAGTGAAATTTAGAGTGCGTTTGACTGTTCTAAAAATATTCTGAAATGTCCTTTGGAATGTTCTAGCCAAGCCCAAAGGGGGCAGGTCAGATGTAACTTGAAAGAATCCTCAGCTACCTGAATTCTCCAGTTTCCCCTCACTCAAGTGTACCCTGGCCGAGTTCCTCTCAGTTGTCACACAGAAAATGTTGCCTTGGAGATTGGATGGGGAAGGCGTCTCCTGCTCCAACAGCTAATTGAGAAGAATATCGAGTCTTCATATTTTTAAAACCAAGCAGGGAAACTGACAAAAGTGCGTTCTCACCTCCTGCTCCACTTATCCCTGAGGGTGGTCAGGGCTGGGGAAAAGGACGCGCTTGAGACCAGAACCTCAACTGCCATGAAAAGCAATAGGAAGTGAGCACAACAGGGACAATGGCAGAGTGCCCCAGAGCTGAGGGGCAGTGTTAAGGAACCTAACATACAAACAGCTGGAACCCCAGAAGGAAGAGACAGAGAAGAGGGTGGCAAAAACACTTAATGAGATAACGGCCAAGACTTAGCAAAAATAATGAAAACAATTAAATAAAAAATCTAAAAATCCTACAGTACACTGAGGAGAAGGAACACAAATATTCTGCAACCCATACACCAAAAAGTTGAATGGAGCCGGGCACGGTGGCGCAAGCCTGTAATCCCAGCACTTAGGGAAGCTGAGACAGGAGAATCGCGAGTTCAAAGCCAGCCTCAGCAACGGTGAGGCGCTAAGCAACTCAGTGAGACCCTGTCTCTACATAAAACACAAAAAAGGGCTGGGGATGTGGCTCAGTGGTCGAGTACCCCTGAGTTCAATCTGCAGTACCCCCCCCCCAAAATTGAACGGATGAAAACTGAAGATAAAGAATCCTAAAGGCTGCCAGAGATAAAGGACACATTACACACAGAAGAACAAAAACCAGAATGACAACAGACTTCTCTTCAGAAACTATGGAAGCTATGAGACAGTGGAGTGGACTCTTTGAAGTGCAGGAAGGAAAAAATAAACTTGTCTCTCAAGAATTCTATTCTCAGAGGAAACTGTATTTCAAAAACGAAGGAGAAGTACACACAGAGTACATGTGATCAATGTATATTCTTGTTTTTCCTGATTTCAAGTTGGAACTTGCATTGTGATAAACATTTTAGAAATTCAATAGTACTGGGATGTGTGGAAATAAGAAATATTCTATATTGTCAAATAATTTTGATTGTCTTGCCATCAATAAAAATAATGCATAGATGTGTTAAACTAAAGAAATGAAGGAGAAATAGATTGTTTTCAAGCAATCAAATGTTAGCTAATTTATTATGGGCAGGCTTCCCCTCTAAAAACTGTTAAGGAGAGCTTATCAGGCAGAAGGAAACCAAACCAGGAAGAATCTGGACCTAGATAAATAAGTGGAAAGTACTGAATACAGAAAAAATAAAGACAGATATGACACCCATTTTTTCTTATGAATAATTTCTCTAAAAATACTTGACAGCCAAAAACAGAAAGTTACAGTGTACACTGTATTTATATTAAATGTAAAAAAAAAAGTCTAACAACAGGAGCAAGGGTCACACACAGGAGGAACTGGGAATATAAGGTTGTGAGATTCTTAGGCAACACTAAGTCTGAACGATATCACTCAAAAGTAGAATATGATCAAATAAATAAAGATGTATATTGCAAACCTCAGGGTAATGACTAAATTTTTAAGAGATGTGTAAACATGGCTAATTCTCCCACATTAAGAAAAACACAGCCATTGCACATCATCCTCCGGGTACCAACCGATCACTCCCCTGACCTTTGAAGCTGAATTTCTTGGAAGCGTGTCTGTGGCACTGTTTTTGTTTCCCAGCCTACTACAGACCCTCCAATCAGTTATAATCTGGGTTCTGTTCCTGTGATCCTAATCAGACAGCTTTTGCCAAAGTCATCAATGACCTGCTCTCCCTGTCTCTAAGTAGACTTCAGCCTGCCAGCAGCCTTTGCCAGCCTCCACCCTCCCACTGGCTCCGCCGGCCTTGTCTTTCCTTACCTGGCAGGCCTTCCTCCACCCCAGAGACCAGCTCTGACTGCTGTAGGCCTGAGTATCCACTCACTCTGTGGCCTGACATGGCACCACCTGGGATCCCTCTTTCACGAGGCTTAGAGAGGTGTGTGCCCACCCCTGGGCAGAGTTCCAGAAGGGCGAGAGGGTCTGTCCTGTGCCGTGACCAGCACAGCCATTAATTTAGAAACTATCGAGGGACAATGGGGAATTGGGAAAAGACAAACACACACAGAGAGAAAGCTGGGACCAGGTGGGCCACTGTCCCCTGATGGAAGCACAGTGGCCCAGAGCTGGATCAGCATGGTTATTACATAGGTTTTACCATCAAAATGCTGTTTGTGGGAAAGTTTCTGCAAAGCAGGCCGGCTGAAGGACGCAGCGCTGGCGAGACACCAGGGTCATCTTGTTGTGCTCAGGATTTGCTATGCCTGGGAGCTGGTGCCTGAGCTCAAGGCCCAGACTGATGTAACCCCATGCCCTTGCATGGAGCCTGCTCATGCTGAGCATCGCCATAGCAACTGGGCAATCTTGACAGGCACCTTTGCAGGGAAGTTCCCAGTGCAAATGCAGCCACGAGGCAGTCAGAGGTTACGGCCAAGCCACCGCTTTCCATGGCCCTGCTCACTGGACGCAGCACTCCGTCTGTGGAGGGGTGACGTGAACGTGTGGGCGCGCAGGAAGCTTGGGTCGCAGATGTGCTTAGGCAGTGCTGATGGGAACATGGCTGAGCAGGCACTATACAGAGGCTTCTCAGAGCCCTTGACCCTGGAGGAAGCAGCATTTCCCAAGTTCAGTTGATAGGGAACATTTTATTTAAGGTAAAACAATGTGTTTTTTTGGAAGGGGAAAATTTGGTCCAAGGAGTACTGACTTATGATCTCATTTTTCCATTTTTCCTCCACAAACGCATACACACGTGGATTCTCCTTCCTCCTCTGTGTGTGTGTGCGTGCGACGTTTCAGCCAGTGATGAGCACACACGCGGCGCTGGTCCGTAGGGTCACAGGGACACACGTGGCGCTGCTCTGTAGGGTCAGAGGGACACATGGGCCAAGGTGCTCTAGGGTCACAGGGACACATGTGGCGCTGGTCCATAGGGTCACAGGGACACATGGGCCATGGTGCTGTAGGGTCACAATGGAGCTGGGTATTTTGGTGGCGCTGGTGTCAGCAGGCTGCTGTGCTGCCCATCATTTAAAAGCAGAGCCCAGGCAGGATTTGTGGCAGCATGCGACTCTGGTGCCGGCTGGTCCTGTAGGTCATGGACACCATGCCGTCCATTGTTTTGCTATTCATTTATTCGTGATGCTGGGACGGGACCCAGGCCTCATGCAGGCCAGACTGGCCCCGCCACCCAGCCACACCCAGCAAGGGCTTGTTTCCCAGCGTGCTTTTACCCATAAAATCAGTCTACTGTCAAGGAGTGTCAGAAGGCCTGGTGGAGGGCTTGGTCCAGCTGCCAGCCTGGCTGGGTTTGTGTGGGTGTGAGGCCCTACGACTGCCACCTGAGGTCGCGCTGCCTAGAGGACATTCCATTGCCGAGCCGCCTGCGACATGTGCATCCTGGCACCACGTGTGTGCAGGTGGGGTCTTTCCCGCCTGGGTTCCCAACATCTGGAACCGCGGGCGAGAGGCTCGGGTCTGTGTCTAGGTGAAGGCCAGGTGCTCCAGTGTGGCAGGAGTCCCGCCTGTCCACACCAGGCTGCAGAGCGGCTCTTAAGCCCTGGCAGGCCCTGGGGCATGTGGCTAAGAAGGGGTCCACGTCTGTGGCTCGGTGGCCTCTGTGTAGAGTGGATTCACAGCCCACACCTGGCAGCTTCCATAGGTCATTGAGCCTCGAGTGGGTTGTAGGTGGTAGCAGTCCTGCTCCCTGGGCAGAGCCTGCGCAGAGCACGCACCCAGCACTGTGTCCCGCCTGGAGAGGCTGGGCTTCTGCAGACTTCGCTCTTGCGACCACAGGCCCCTTCCTTCCTGATGCTTGGGTTTGGAGGCAGATAAAAGGGCCTCATGAGGGGAGCCCCAGGAAGACCCAGGCCCCCTCTGTAAATCCCCTGTGGAGCAAGGTGGGGCAAACCCACCTGCAGCTGAGTCGCAGCAGGAGCTCACTCTAACCCCCAGGCCCTCTGGGCGCAGCTGGGAGGGGTTGGAGCCAAAGCTAATCAGGGTGCTTCCGTCCTGACAAAGATCCCAGCCGGTTCCGACGGGCAGAGCTGTGCAGGATCAGGGAGCCCGCGGCTGGCGAGTGGGCGCCTGCTTGCGGTTTTGTTTGTCGCTACATGTCTGTGAGGAACCAGAATCTGCAACTGCTTTTGGAAATGTGAGATGCACATGAAATGAGGCCCTGCCTCCGACTCGGCCTCACGTACACCAGGAAGACCTGAGTGGCGGAGGGATGTTCACTGCGTCGCAGGCAGAGCTGAGCCTGTGCATGCCCCATGGGTCCCCTCTACGTCCCCTCTGCGTCCCCTCTGCCTGGCGCTGGCTCAGCTTTCACACGCTGTCCCACAGGAAGCCCACAGAGGTGGTTTTGGTTCTGTTTTGCAGATGAAGAAGCGAAGGTCCTACAAGGTCAGGAGATTTGCTCAAAGTCAAGCAGAAGAACTCAGAGCCAGGTGCTTGTGACTCCGAGCCCTGCGGGCTTCGTGCCCTCTTACTTTGCACGACTTCCTGTGGGTGGCTTTGGCACGTGGCCCATTCTTCAGGAGTGCCCCTGGGAGCAGCCACACCCTCCTGGGTAGCAGGTCCAGTCCCAGGAGCGGTCGCACACAGGAGACCTCTGGAAAGGCCACCAAGGTCCTCCAAATGGGCGTGTTTCATCACACGGAATCCCGGTGCCCAGACCGGAGAGCCACGGGGCCCTGGGAAGAGAAGCCCACTCTTCCACTGAGGCTCCTCGGCTCCGGCTCTGCCTCTTGCACACCCCTGGGCTTCCTTTCTGCTTGTTTCCTAAAACAGTTTTGGTGAAGAACCACATGGAGGTTTCCTTTAGCTCTGGAGTTTCATCACCAGCCTTAGGCAGGGGCAGCCAGGCGGGTACCGCATGGGGCCAGCTGTGTGTTCAAATCCCAGCTCGGCTGCTCCCAGCTGCATGGCCATTGTAAAGCCCCAGCCACCTTGCCTTGGCCTCCTGACCCGAAAAGGTGGCATCTGAGAGTGCCTGATCCTGCGGGCCTGGGGGCTGGGGTGTCAGCATGTGTCCCTTCGGCTGGCCGCTGGGAGCTCCATGTAACCAGCAAACCCTGACGATCATGACTCATTGGTGGTGACTGCTAGCCCAAGTGCCAAGTGCCAGGGACACCTGTGGCTCCGCTAGGAAAGGAGCTGCAAGGATGGGTGTCGTGGGCAGGTTCCCATGTGCCTGGCCCTTTCCCGGCACCAGTGGCTCCTTGCCTGTGCCCAGCACCACCACCTAGGAGATGGCTGGTGGCCGCACGGAGTGCTGACAACGTCCACTTTTAAAGTCTGGCGTGTGTGTCTTGTGCTGGACGTTGCCTGACCTTTAGTCCTCGTGGCTCCTGGCGATTTCAGCCCTCTGGGGCTGAGCCAGGAGCAGACACGTGGACGAGGGCTGAAGGTCTCTAACCCAGAAGGCAGGAGGGCCTTTGGCTTGGGCTGTGGGTCTGAATCTCCACAACACAGTGCCAGGTGTGGGTTGTCACTCCTTCCGAGTCAGCCTACGAAACGGGCACTGGCCAGGGGCACCCCCATGGTGAGGTGCTGGGTGCTGTGCTCCCCCTGCTCCACTGACTGACTCTGGGGTCTTGCAGGGTCACACGGCCCGACTTTGTGCCTTGCAGGGCTGGAGCCGGCACTGGGAACTTGCCCGCAGCATCTACCTTTGTGCTGGACGCCACGGGCTGCCCCACACAGAGCTCAGCCACAGGAGCCAGGGATGGACCCCGGCTGACCACCCCCTCCTGGTGGCCCCACCACCAGACAGAAATGGCAGCTGCCTTGGCCTGAGAGCTGGGCTGACGTGAGACGTGCCATGTAGCCAATGACCCTGCCCCAGGTTCAGCAAGGGCGGCTGTGCCCACAGATGCCTGCTGCCCGCAGAGGACGCTGGGGTGGTGGCTGGTGCTGGGTGCAAGGGCTTCTCTCCCTCCATCTCTATCCTCCTGTCCTCATCCTCTCTCCATCTGTCTTTCTTTGCTTTCCTGTCTCCGTCTGTCCCTCTGTCTCTCTCACCAGCCTGGGGCCATCTTCTGGCACAGCCTGGCAGTGAGGACCGTCGAGGCAGGGGCTCCCGGGAGCCCCTGTCACCCGGAGTCCACACCTGAGTCAGTTCTTCTTGCCTTAAACTGCGGCAGGCCTGCAGTGGGGCAGCGTGGGCAGGGCGAAATGACCCTCGCACCCCAGTGACAGGCTGACAGCCACCACAGAGGGGAAGCAGGGTCTCTGTCCACCTGAAGTGACCGCCACAGCACTCAGCGCTAGGACTGCAGTGCAGCCACGGAAGTAAAAACGTGAACCGAGATCAAACACCTTAGATGTCCCCAAGACGGCTGCAGCTGGGGTGGCCAGTGAGGCCAGGACGGAAATAGCCACACGTCAGGGGTGCCTGGAGTCCTTTTGTGCTCTCTTCTCTCTGCAAGTCCTCTCCCAGGAAACATCGGATGGGAGACAGCAAGAGGAGAAAAGCCTCCACCCCGGCAAGGACTTCCACTTCCGCTTTGTTTCTGAGAGCAGTTTTTTTTTTTGTACCGGGGATTGAACTCAGGGGCACGCGACCACTGAGCCACATCCCCAGCCCTATTTTGTGTTTTATGTAGAGACAGGGTCTCACTGAGTTGCTTAGCGCCTCGCTGTTGCTGAGGCTGGCTTTGAACTCGCGATTCTCTTGTCTCAGCCTCCCTAAGTGCTGGGATGACAGGTGTGCGCCACCGCGCCCGGCTTCTGAAAACAGTTTTTTTAAAAAAATATTTTATTTTTATTTTTCAGTTGTAGGTGGACAAAATATCTTTATTTTATTTTTATGTGGTGCTGAGGTTCGAACCCAGTGCCTCACGCATGCTAGGCGAGCACGCCACTACTGCGCCATAACCCCAGCCCCTGAAAGCAGTTTTAAGTAACAGAAAAATTGAGCAGAAAGCATTCCCTCTAACCTCCACCCATGTCCCCTGATGTGGATACCTCCTTTGCTGGCACGTTGAACTTCTGTTGACACATTGTTATTAGCTGGAGTCCACAGTTCATATCAGGTTCTCTTGGTTGGGACCTGGGACACTGGGGTATCCACTGATGTGGACCCATGCCGAGCTCTCAATTCCCCAGGGAACAACAAGGCACGGGTCGTGGCTCAGCGCAGAGTGCTTGCCTCGCATGTAGGAGGCACGGGGTTCGATCCTCAGCACCACATAAAAGTAAATAAATAAAATAAAGGTGTTGTGCCCATCTACAACTATAAAAAATATTTTTAAAAAGGCAACTTTATTAAGGCGACTTCAATGGGACTGTGCTGCACAGGAACCCCAGCAACTGGACAGCTGGTGACTATGCACTGGAAGACGAACTTATGTCCATGCTGGTGAGGGCTGCGTGTGGCCATGTCAGAGGCACTGGACCAGAGGTGGCCCATGGCCCAGGAAGGGTGTGTTTTTATCATCTTGTCAGGGTGCATGCAGGTGTGTAGATACCGTGCCTTGTTTTAAGAAAAGGAGTGGCAGGTGGGGAGGGAGAGGATTAGACTTCCCTCGGCCTCTGGGCTGGAGGCAGGGGCTGCAGACTGTCCACACATGGCCACATCAGTGACCATGAGGCAGGCCAGCTCCAAGGCAGCATGCATCCATGCAGAAGCCAGACAGACGCAGGGCAGTGCCCTCTGCCCTCAAGTTCTCCTTCCCCAGTGTCAGGGTGTGACCCCCACTGAAGCTCCTGGCCTCGGGGGAAGCAGAGAGAATCCACTGCTCCCTCGATCTCTGGGGTTCAGAGGAAGTGAGCTGGTGGCTTGGCAGAGTCCCCTGGGTACAGTGTGCTCTCGGGTCCTCTCTGCAGAGACCATGACACATGGCGCTGGCTGTAGTGCACCCTGCCCGCTGAACTAAAACGCCTTCCCAGCCCCTGGTTGGTTCCCAAGCTCAGGGTATCCAGAGGCATCTGTGTCTGCGCAGCTCTGTGGCATCTGTGTGGGTTTGCTCGGCCCCGTCTCGGGAGGTTGCTGAGGCGGTTGCTGAAATCCCTGGGTGGGCCACTTTCCCGCTCCATCCAGGACAGGACAGGGCCCCACCCATTCTCCCAAGCTCCGGACGACTCCAAAGGCTTCTCTGCTACCTTCTCTTGTGGCGGTCCCCAGCTTTGGGGTTCACAAGGTAAAGCCCCCTGGTCTGCAACACAACCCTGGAGCTCAAGGACGGCTGGTGTGCTGGGCCCTGACTATCTGAGTCACTGTTGCGAGCTGCTGGCCGGTCAGCTAGGGCCGGACGTTGACGCGCTGGGGTCTTGCTGGGAACTGCTCTGGCTGCTGATAGGGGTCTGAATAGTCTCCAGGAGGGTTAACTTACTGCACGCCCCTGTGCTTATTCTCACAGCTGAAATTTTCCTGACTTTTTTCCCTTTTCATTTTATTAGGTTAATAAAACTTGGTTTTCGAGCATTTGGTTGCCCCAGGGGCACGATCGGCCCCGCGTCCAATTCATCAAGCGCCTAATGAGAGGCCTCGGAGGCCTCGGCCTGTCCATTCCAGAAGCTCTCCGGGCCTCGTAAAGGGGAGGCCCACGGGCTGCGCTGTATATTTTGTCTGTTGGTTTCCCAAATTCTCCTGCCGGCCCCACGGTCACCTTTCAGAATTTATGTGAGGCTCTTGGCCCCGTCGGGGGCTCCTCCACCGGCTCTGCGCACACCCACGCCCAGTGCCGGCAGCCGAGCAAGGAAACGCGGGTGCTGGGCTTGAGAACGTCTGGGAAAAGGGCTGTGGGAAGAGCCTCTGCTTACGGAGGAGAGGGGAGCTCTGCAGAAGAGCCCGAGTCCAGGCGCGGCCTGCCCTCAGAAGAAACAGGCTGGTGTTTAAAGTAAACAAATCTAAAACAGGACGTGTCTGGGTGTGCGCACCCCTGAGCGTGTGTCTCTGAGTTCTTTTTGCACATACGCTTATGTCATCTCTGGTTTATTTTTTGATACTTCAAAGAAAGACCAGTGAAGGAGAAAAGTGGATGTCAGTTGCCTTCCGGCCCAGGGACGGGGCTGTCTCCTTCCGCACGATTTTCCTTCTTGTCCCCCGCGGGTCCCCTGGCCTCCCTGAGCTGTCAGGCCCCTGCTGCTCCAGGCTTGGGGTTGTGTCTGTCCCAACACGGTTGAAAACTGGACCACAAGCAACCAAGCTGCTCAGCGCCTGGGGAACTGGAGAGGTGGCTGGCGGGGGGGGGGTGGTGGTGGTGGCAAGGGTGGGGGCAGTTGCTGGGTTGTGGGGTCCCCTGCCCAGGCCTCCTCATTTCCTCCACACACCAGCCCAGCTCGGTCAAGTGTGTGATCCGCGTCCTGGTTCCCTTACTCTGGCTCGAACCTTCAGAAAGTGACTCGCCTTAAATTAACTGGCTCTGCCAGGGCCCATGCGATGGCTAATGAGTTACGCCTGCCCCGCTGCTCCAGGGAGCCTCCCGCCTCCGCTCCCAGAGCCGCCTTGAGCAGGGAGGGGTGTGCGCCCTGCACGCAGGGAAAGCAAAAGCGAAGATCTCCCACGGTTCTCTGGTGGAATTCTCTGCAGTGTCCTCTGCCTATTATGTCCACCTGGCCCCCATGCCACGTAGGAGATCTGTCCTCGCAACTGGCTGGATGTGGTATCTCCCAGGCTGCAGGGGTGGCAGGGACATGTCCTTTTCCATGTCCCTAGTACTTGTGTTAAGGAGGATTCTAGGACGTTCTCTGAGGTTGCGGGGACTACCCGCGGCCTGGGTCAGCGCTGCCCTCTCCTTCATATGAAAAGGCCAGTGGGAGGTGGTGGCTGGGCTGCTCTGCTGTGGGGCTGGGGGTTCGCCGTCAGACCCACTAGCCTGGCTCGCCAGCCCATCTATCAGGTGGTGGGAGCCAGGTGTCCTCTCCTCTCTTGCCCTGGGGAGGGCACATCACGAATTGTTCCCAGGAGTGGACGCTGTGTCTACTTGCCTCAGAATACGCAGCCCAGCTCTGACATCCTGGTATGTCCGTGGCATACACCGGGGCTTGATGTCCAGACCCAGGATGCCATGAGCTATTTTGATGGGGCTGTTCTGGAGGGACCAGCGTGCTCGGGGCTGAGAGGGCACCCAGCGCAGGCTGGCCTCAGTGTCCCCCTTTGAACTTCTGGGTGGTGCCCTTTCCCGCACTTGGTATGCAGGAGATTATCTTCTGAAAACACACGTTGAGGGGTTTTGTTTTGCTTTGTTTTCTCTACTTGACACTCGGGCATAACGCAGCCCATTCATCTTTCAGGCAGAAGGAGAATTTTCACAGTTAAGCCCCACGGCGCAGGCTCAGCGCTGGAGGTGGTTTCGACTTCTTCATGGGTTTATTCCGGCCTCAGCCGCCCTCCCCTCAACTGTGCATCTTTTTTTCCCTTTTCCTAAGTAATCCCCCAACTGCCACCCCAGTAGGTCCAGCCCCCCAGCCCCTCAGACTGAAGGAAGCATTCCAGCCTGGGCATCTGTTTGTTTAAACTCACCGGGTTACTGCGTGTCCAACGCAGCAGAATGGACAAAAATGTAATTCTCTGCCGGCTTTTGATCAAAGAAGGACTTAAAAAAATTCAAGATGGATTTCTGGAGAACAATGTTATACACACTCCACGTGTTTCTAAGCCTCAGTGTTTAGTTGATTTGGGGAGAAAAAAACCCTTTTTCCTCCCTTTTGATCCCAGGGAGAAAATACACACGTCTCTGTCACAAATTTTGGAAGACGGGCATTTCCCTGAGCCGCCCAGCTGCAGAGCAGAGGGCACTGCCTTTTAACCTGTCGACAGCCTAGGAATCGAAACACGGCGTTACTGTGACATGCAGATTTTTGTTTTCCTTTTGCTTCTGTGAAAATGCAGAGCAAAGTCGCTTTTGTCAGCAGGGGTGATTTCGGGGCCCAGATGCCCTCCCCGTTCTCAGGAGCACCCTCACCCACTCAGGCCAACCGTCTTCATTTCAGGGCCCGTAATTAAATGGACATTTCTCCCCCGACTCCCTCAGCTTAGGAGCAAAGGCAAATAAAAAGTGCCTAAAATGGTTAACATTTCCTGTCATTGAAGGCCCTCGTTAGGGGTGGGGGTCGCTGAGTTTTAAAGTGTATTTTTGTAATAAAATTCATTTCAGATCTGCGGCAGGAACTCAGGCTGTTTCACACAGTGAATTTCAGGGTTTGCAATCAGCCTAAATCCACTGCAGTCAGTCAAATGATCCTTTATATTATGTGGATATAGAGAGCAAATGTTCCAAATTCGAACTTAGATTAGCCTGGGGCCCAGCTCAGGTCACAGGAAAAAAATTAAAATATGTTCTCTTCCCTTCCCACTCTTCACTGACTTTCTTTTCCACGATGGAAAAAACCCGAATTTGTTTTTCTATTTTGTTGTGTTTCCACCATTGATTGTTTGGTCAGTGATTGCCAGCTTCCTGGATCTTTCTGGTTCTGCACAGAAGAGCCACATTTCCTCTTGGAATCGGGACGGAGACCAGCAGACTCAGAACCGTGAGTGCCCGGCCTCTCTCGGCGTCCCCCCGGACCCTGCGGCGGCCCGGGTCCTGCCGCCTTGCAGCCGGCCAGCCCCTAGCCCGCGGACCCACTCGGCCACTCGGCACCGGCTGCAGTTTTAGGAAAAGACTCTAGAATTTCTATACAAACATGGGATAGGAAGGGGAGGGGGTGACTTCAATTTTCATTTTAAGACTCCGAAAGATGGAGAAAGTAAACAGAACAGGCTGGTTTATTTCAGGGGCTAACAGTGAGTCCCTACTGAATTTACCTAATGAAACGAATTTTTAGAATTTTCATTTTCTCATTTCATTCCAGCAGAAAATGAGTTTGCCTTTATAATGTCCAGATCTTTCAAACTCTATTGAGTGAGAAATTAAGTTACAAAAAATGTAAATACTCGGGTGCACACACACGCACACCCCACGAAATGAAGCAATCTGTGACTGTAATACAATAGCAAGCCTGGCTCCAGGCTCCTACGACACTTATGTTTTCTTTTATGGTGTGTAATAAAGAGAAACAAGCTTCAGTAAAAAAGCATTTTCTCTTTTAAAATAGGTGAATTGTGATACTCAATAAATTTAATTGTAATTTTAATTCATGATCTTAAGCTATTTTTAGGATCTTCTGAACATCTTGTCAAAATATTGTGAAGACTATGAGGAAAAGATATGTACTGTCCTAGGACAGTTGATTTCTTTCCAGTCCATAAAAATTATGCCAACTTATGTGGGAAATTGTTAAAAAAAATTGAGTCCTCTTGTGGCAAGAATACCCTGCCTTTAATTTTGAGGAGAAAGCGATGGATACTTGAATTTCAGACCAACCCAGTGATATCAGAGGCGGGAAGAGCATTTCTGTATGAAAAGTCAGAAATTAGCATAGGGTGGAGGTGTAACTGGAATGTGCTTATATTTATAAAGAAAGTTATATAACTTACAAAATGAAAGTTATTTTGCTTAAGTGCTTGAAAAAAGAATTTAGAATAATATTTGGGTTATCCCAGTTTTGTGCCATGTTCTCAGAAACTTGTTGGGGTGAAGGGGGATTGAGGAGCTCCCTGGAAGCCCACCCAGCTGTGGCGTGTGTGACCCTGCCCCCGGGCCCGGAGGTCTGCAGAGCAAAGGTGGGGACGTCACTAGGCGCTCCCGGCTGATTAAAAACTCTCACAAATTGAGATTAGCCACTTTCTTGCTTCATCCAAGTCTTTTGGGGGTGATCGTTGCAGGGTAGGGCCACAGACTGGAACTGGTTTTCAAAGTCACTGTAGACCAGGGGTGTGCAGAACAGAGGGGGTGCCTACCTCCCTGCACTGGGAGTTAGACTGTTCTTGCTCTTCTGTCCCCGAGACTCTGCGTTGGCGTCTGAAGGGCAGGCCCGCTTGGAACTCTCGCTGGAGGCCTTGAACAGACGCGTCCCCGCCTGCCTCGTCCAGTAGGTGGCGCTGCAACTTCTAGAGTGGCCGAGGTGGGGGAGGGGACACAGACACCCAGGATCCCAGTGCCTCCGCCATCCCGTGTCCCCTCTCCCAGGGTGCTTGCGGTGGCTCCACCGGGAGAGGAACCCTCCGGAGGCTGCGCTCTCAAAGACTGAAGTATGTGGGCCAAAGACGGATGACCTGGTGTCCCAGCCCTCCGCAGTGGTCCAATTGGAGGTCGGAGGAATGCTTTGGAGATATTTGGGACGGCAGCACAGGACCTTTGGAAGCATCCCAGCATGTCCTGAGCAGTCTGGCTGTGTCTTAAGAGGTAAAACACATCCTCCTGAAAAGAACGTGCAGGACCTGGAGTTTCGCAGGCATGAAATGGACCAGTGACTTCAGGCAGATGCAGGTGGGGTGGTGGCCTCACCTCTGCTGATGGGACGCTGGAGCCCAGGTGGCCCTCACTCTCTGCTTTCTTCCTTGCAGCCTCCTGCCTGCGGGAAGGCTTCCATCTTAGTTCAAAACCAGCACTTTCCTATCCTCACACTGCCCTGCAGAGAGCCCTGGAGAATGATGACCACATTCAACAGGTCTAATATTTAAATTAAAATGATTTAAAAACCTTTCTGATAAGTTTAGTGGGACGACATGATTCATTGATTTGTTTTAGGTAATGATTTTTCATATTGCTTTTTAATTTAAAAAGAAACCGAGTGCATGTTGACAAGTATGTTAAACCAACTGGAATTTAATAGCGGGAATGCAAATACATATTTCTTCTCCTAAGAATGAGGTTATCATTTCTTCTTGGGGGGGCAAGGATGGAGGGAGTTTCCTTTACCCCAAATTTGAAATGCTAATTAAAAACTTAGAAATATGTCAAGGTAGCCGTTACAATGACTTCGTCAAATCTGGTAGTCATGAATCTGTGATATTGTTTAAAAACCTAATTGAACGGCCTGTTGGTTTTTATACTTGGATGTGTTTACAGGTTCTGCAAGTTAGTTACCCCCTATTCATAACTCAAATCTGTGTTTTAATAAAACACCCAGCTGTTTAAACAAATTCTGTTCTGCTTTAGAGATCTGCCTTTTGGGGAGAAAGTCACTTCACTGACAAGCAGCAGCCACCAGCAAACAATAGTGAGAATGTGACTAAGTCCCTGAAGCAGTTCTAATTCCCCTGGGTAAGACACTGGCCCATAAAGCAGGAACCTTGTCTAGTAAACCACATTCACATCAGTGCAGCTTTGACGCGATGAGAACTTCGTGGCCAAGAGCTTGAGTCTGGCAGCAGAGCAGAGGGGGCTATGGATATGTAGAAACTGCAGAAAATAAAATCAGCGACTCTGGCAAGAGAGCGTTCAGCTGTGTGTGGATTCCAGAGGCAATCTGGTTAGAACGAACCCACAAGAGCTGTCACTGGGCACCTCGGCTGGGGGAGGGTTTGCACAGGCTGCCCCTCAGCGCCGACCTCACTTCTGCTCTGGACCCTTCTCACGCTCCTGCCTCCAGAAAGCACACCAGGGGCGGCGCCGGCAGCCATTCAGCAATGCTCCCGCATTTATTTGAAAATATTTCAGGTTTCAGAAACTGAGCAAGGTGAAAGAATGTTCATGCCACATGTGTGTCGTATGTTCTGCTTTTGGGGGCAAATTTTTTAAAAAAATGACCCCAACCTGCCTGCTTGGCCAATTGCAGCCTGTTTTGACATTTCGGTGCTGACCGTGGCCCCTTCTGGGTCTTGTCTTGGAAGGGTAGGGGCAGGTCAGGCTCCGTCTGTGCACGCGGGTTTACAGGAGGAGCTGGGGAGGCCGTGGTCAAGTCCCTGTTCCCATGCGAGGCTGGGCACTAGCTCACGTCCTGGTCCATATTTTGTCAACTTCCCACCTTGTATGTTTTGCGAAAGTGGCGAATGACCTCTGGGGAGGAAGGTGGGAGGCCACTTCACCTCCCTCTTAACAGGGCGCCTCTTTGCCGCTGTCTAGTCGAAAGGAGAGAAGAGAGGGCAGAGAAAGGCACTCCCCTCCCCAGCCTTCGGCCCCACTGGCCAGTGGGGTACAGTGAGTTGTACCTCTTCCCCATGCCCCACCCGCCCGTGGAATTCTCTGGAAAGGAGACAGGAAATTGTGGGGGTTTCGCTAAAGGATCAGCTGAGGAGTTAGAGCCGCAGGGTGAGGAAGGAGGCTGAGGCCTGTGCGGCAGCAGCATGGGGCAGATCCCCGCTGTCTCTTGGGGTCTCCTGCGTGGTGGGCAGAGTTGCGTGAATGCGAGGTGTTGCCAGTGTCTATCTGAATCTGTTCCGGAAGAGGGAGCCGGGCCAGCCTCCCCTGACCGTCTCTGAGGTTGCTCCATGAGGTTAGATGACCATTGGTGGAGCAGAGGACATCACAGAGGAAGCCTCTCGTGCCCACCCAGGAACTGAGATTTGCAAGTCTGGAAGAAATTTGCAAGTCTGGAAAAGAGTGGTACAGATCTGCACCAGGCTCAGCCAGGCAGGGCGTGGTGGCCCCAGGCTGCTGCCCAGAGCTGTGGGCCCCCGCTTATGCCGCTGGAGCCCTCATCTTGGACTTCAAGTCATTGAACAAGTTGCTTATTTTTAATTAGCTTGCCGACTGCCTTGCCTGCCCAGGACTGAGGGTCGGAAGGCTAAGATAAGTGGGTGGGGGCCGTCTAGCATCCATCCCTGCCCTGACTGGGCGTCTCTGGGTACATTTCCTGGACTTCCTGGCTCTTAGTTTTTTCTTCTGTGAAACAGGGTCCACGTTAGTTCCTGCCTCAAAGGCTTGTGTGAGGAAGGAGAGCGAGGCTCACAGTACACCTGGACGCTTGTCCCCTCGGGTCGTGCCAGGAGGCATATGCCAGCTGCCTCAGCACACAGGCTAGTGACTGCCAGCACTGCCAGCTCTCGGGGGGCTGGTTAGCAATGCAGCCTCAGGCCCCACCAAGATCGCTCAGATCAGACACCACATGTTAGCTGGATTTCAGGGACAGGAGACAGGCCGCCATGCACCTCCTACTCTAAGACAGTGCCGGAGGGATTCCAAGAAGGTGGCTGCCATGTTACTGCTGCTCCGTGAGCCTCCAGAGTCTGGGTCTGCTTGAGTCCCCTAGGGTCCCCTCCTTGCTCCTCTCTGACCCTGCTTGGGGCTGCGGGGGTGAGAGAGGCATTCTCAGGCATCTGTGTCAGCCGGCTTCTGCCTGGCCCCTGCCAGTGGGAGGCATGGGGAGCAGCTGGAGGGCCAGCCAGAGAGAGAGGAAGCTGGTGTCTCTCCTCTCTGTTCAGCTGTGTGGACAGTGTCTGCAGAGGGATCAGTCACTGGGGTCTCCGACACTGCAGGGTGGCCCCCAGCCTGGGCTCCTCCCTCTGGACCTGTAGTCCCAGGTCCAGGATGCTGGGCCAGGTGCAGGGAGGGAGGCCGGGGTGCCTGTGGTCGGGTGGGAGGAGGGGGCAGGGCACCGTACTTTGTCCCTAGTGCCACTGTCCCCAGGGCCACACAGGCTGGCTCTGCTCATTCCCATTCTCCAGATGGAGACACTGAATCTGATGGCCCTGGGCCATCCTGGAGCTCACTGGGCCTGCCACACTCTGGGCAGCAGCCACTAGACTGTAGCTCCTCTCCTGAGAGAATCGCCTCAGCCGAGCCAGGCAGGAAGCAGCCCACAGGCTTCTGTGGCCTGACGTCCACTGTTAAGCCTCGAGAAAGCTAGCAGCCTGGCTCGGCCATCACGTAAAATAAGCTATAAAATAAAGAAAACAAACCAATAAATGAAATATTTATTTTAGTTCATAGAGGCAACCTGCCTGTCAGAGCCTCAGAGGACAAAGAGAACTTTCTAATTGGGTGGCATCACTGTCAATCATCTCAGACAAGAGGGAGGAGAAGCCTGTAGACCTGGTTGGGTTGTTGCCGTGGAGATGACTGGCCATGCCCATCTTTGTGTTCACCCCTCCAAACACCAAACACCAGGGTGCAGGGTGGCCTGATTCCTTATTCTGTGAACCTGTGAGCAAGAGATTGAGCTGGTCTCAGGCAGGGGAGCCTAAAGTGGGCAGTCCAGGGCTGGAAACCGCAGTCTCCATGCCTGTGGCCTTGACCCAACCACACCCGTGACTCACAGCCCATCTAGGAAGAGGCTAAAGGAGAGAGAGCCCTTCTTATTCTGGAGGGGGACCCTGTTGGGCATGCGCAGCTCCATCTCCTTGGCAGCTGGGTCACATGGCCACTGTCCACTACAGAGCAGTCCAGAATGTTTTTAGTAGGTGGCTCATTTCCAAGCCAAGGAGATGATCCTGCCAGCCTGGGGACATGGGGCAGGGAGTAGATGCTCAGGCCGCCAGTGGGGGGCCCAGAGACCGTGGACCCCATCTTTATTTGATGATTTCTTGATGAGAAAACGAAAGCTACACTTTCTAAATCAAAACCTCTTCTAAGAAGATGTTCATGTCTTAGTATTTTGAACATTTCACTCTCTGCCTCATTAGAAAAGAAGTGAATCAATGTGCTTACAACTTAGAAGAGTGAGCAGGTCAGTTTTTTGGTCACAATCACCCTTGAAACAGGTGGCTTCTTTTATGACTGTCCTGTCACAGAGAAGGAAATGGAGGCACAGAGGTTGGGGGCTTTCCCAGGGCCACACAGGCACTAAGCATCAGAGGGGAGTCAAATTGCAGAGCCCCTACCTGGCCCACAGCCCCAGCCTGCGGCTGTGATGGTGCTGGTCCAGGTTGGGTGCAGATGGGGTGAGGGCGTGTGGAGAAGGGTGTCCCGGGCTTCCACGCATCCCTTGGAAGTCCTGTCTGCATCCTCCTCTCGCCTGTCCACCTCAGGCTCGGGTCACATGGGGGCTTCTGTGCAGGTTGGTTCCCTGGGCTGGATCCCTGGCTCTGCCTGACAGCCTCCGCCTCCCCTGAGCCCTGAGAGGCCATGCATGGCCAGCAGCCTGGCATCTGCAGAGCCCAAGTGTGACAGGTGCTGGTATCTGTACCTGTCTCCACAGCTCACGAAACTCTGGGCAAGATGCTATATCCCTCTTGGTCATGGCGTCCTCGTCCTGAAGTGGGCAGCCCACAGTCCCCCACAGAGCTGCCATGTGGACCAAGAGGTGCTTGATCCGTGGGCAGAGCCCGAGGCACCTTCTGTCCAGATGTGGGCCCTCGAGTGTGGCGACCCTCCCTGGACAAGCCCCTTTCTCACTGTGTCATGTGACCCCGCTTGGCCTCGGATTCCTGGTCTGTGACATGGGAAGGTCCTCAGGCCTCCCTTGAAGGGCTGCTGGGAGCATCAGGGACAAGCATGGGACGGGTGATTGTTACTGGACACTGGCCACACGCCAGGCCCTTGGAGACCTGCCTCTGTGATGACATAACTGGGCACCAGACCTCACCTGATCCAGGTCTGCAGAGCTCCCAGGCCAGCTCCTGCCTGCAGGAGGGAAGGTGGCCCTCAACACACACCATGTGCAAGAGTACAGGGAGGGGGTCCCCTACGGCACCTCCTGTCCTGGAAGCTCACTCATGGAGCAGGGACCCTGGCGCTGGAGGTAGAGCACCGCAGTGAAGGGCTCCTGCTGAGAGCAGCTCCCCCCAGGCTCTGTCCTGTGCTTCCTTGAGACCAGCGCTCTGGTCTCCACATGTGAGACCAGGTGGTCATTCTGCGCCCAACTAGCTTCACTGGACAGGACCTCCTCCGCTCCGTCCATGTTACTGCAAGTGACAGGACTTCACTACTTTTGTGGCTGAATAATGCTCGTTGTGTTTCTATACCACGTTTTCTTCCCGTGTCCACCTGCTGGTGGACGCCGAGGTGGGTTCCGCACCCCGGCTCTGCGGAGGGGCTCAGCAGACCCAGGTGCAGAGGAGTCTCCCACACCTCGCCCCCTGGGAGTGGGACTGCGGGGTCCCCGGGCAGGTCTGCTTCTGGGTGTCGAGGGACCTGTCTCTGGTTGCTCTAAAGGCTGTACTAGTCCCGTCCCCACCAAGGGAGCAGGGAACTCCCCCTCCTCTGATTTCCTTTCTCTTTTGATGACAGCCGTTCTGACTATGGCGAGACAGATCACTGTGGTTGTGATTTGCATTTCCCTGATAGTTATGGCAGGGAGAACTTTTCCACAGACTTCTTGGTCATTTGCATGCTATTTATTTATTATCTATTTTTAAAAATTTATTTAAAGAAATGTCTATTCGGGTCATTCACCCATTTTAAAATCAGGTCATTTACTTGTTGTTGGGGTGGCCGAGTGCCTCTGTATGCTGGAGGTCAGTCGCTCACTGGGAAGCAGCCTGCTGACCACCCTCCCATTCCTCTGGCTCTCCTCACTCTGTTGGTTGTCTCCGTGTTGGGCAGAGCCTTCTAATTTCATGTAATACCCCTTGCCAATTTTGGCATTTGTGGACTGTGCTTTTGGGGTCATTTCCAAAAGATCTTTGCCCTGCACTGTCCTGAAGTGTCTCCCAGATGTCTTCAAGCAGAGTCTCACACTGGGGTCTTGGATCCACGGTGAGTCCGTGTTTATGCATGGTGAGGAGCTAGGGTCTGGTTTCTCTGTGTATGGCTGTACCGTCTCCCCAGTGCTGTTACTGAAGAGACCTTTCTCTCTCCAGTGTATGTTCTGTCTTTCTCAGAAATCGGTTGGCTGTAAACATGTGGAGCTATTTCTGGGTCTCTTCTGCTCCATGGGTCTGTTGCACCAGTGCCATGCTGCTCTGTGACTGTAGCTCTGCAGTGTGTTTTGAAGTAAGGAACCTTCAGCCTTAGGCTCCCCTCCTCAGGACAGAGCTGCTATTGGGGACTTTTTGGCTCTGTACAAATGTTAGGGGCATTCTGTTCTATATTTGGGGAAAATGCCATTGGAATTTTAACAAGAATTGAGTCAATCTGTACATCACTTAGGGTAAGAGGGACATGTTAAGAATGTTCCCTCTTCTAACCCATGAATATAGGATGCCGCCTTCTTCTTTTTGGTGTGTCTATCCTCCGCAGTCTCTTTCATCAGTGCTTTGCAGTTTTCACTGTGAGATTGTCCACTTCCTTAGTTAAATTGATTGCTAGGTTTTGTATTTGTAGCTATTGTGAGTGAGATTGCTGCTTTGGTTTCTTTCTCAGCAATTTTGTTATTTGTGTATAAAAAAGCTACAGTTTTTGTAAGCTGATTTTGTATCCCACAACCTCAGTGAATTTGTTTATCAGTTCTAATGACTTTTCAGGGGACCCATTAGGTATATATATATATTTATTTGCTAGTATTCTATTGAGAATTTATACTGCTATGTACCCGGGATGTTAGTTTGTAATTTGATTTTTTTTATCGTGTCCTCGTCTGGTTTTGGAGTCAGTGTCCACAATGCTGGCCTGTGAAATGAGGTTGGAAGGGTTCCCACCCTTAAATACTTTGGGACAGTTTGAGAAGAACTGGCATTAGTTCTTCTTTGAATGCTTGGTGAAATTCAGCAGGAAGCCTTCTGGTCCTGGACTTTGCTTCGCTGGGAGTTTTTTTTTTTTTTAATATTTTTTAGTTGTCAATGGACCTTTAATTTATTTATTTATATGCAGTGCTGAGAATCAAACCCAGTGCCTCACACATGCTAGGCAAGCGCTCTACCACTGACCCCAGCCCCTGGGAGATTTTTTTGTTATTACTGATCCCGCTTCACCACTTGTTTTTGGTCTGCTCAGGGTCTCTGGGTTCCCATAGTTCCATTCTAGTAGTTGTATGTGTCCAGCAATCTGTCTGTTTCTTCTAGGTTGTCTGGTGTGTTGGCATGCTGGTTGTTCATAATGGTCCCCAGTGACCCTGTGTGTTTCTGTGGGGTTGGTTATGATGCCTCCTTTTTATCTTGTTTTGTTTATTTGGGTCTTTTTGTTCCATGTTAGTGTAGCTAAAGATTTGTCAACTTTGTTTTTATCTTTTCAAAAACAAAAATAAAAACAAGAAAACAAAATAACCCCCAAACCAGAAAACAAAAACCCAGCTCTTAATTTCATTCATCTTTTGTTCCTTTTCCCCCTTAGTCTCTATTTTATTTATTTTTGCTCTGATTTTTTTTTTCATGCTGCTAATTTGGGTTTGGTTGTTCTTGCTTTCCTAGACCCTTCGGTCACATTGCTGGGTGCTGATAGGGCTTTCACTCTCTTTCTTTCTGTGTAGGCTCGTCTTGCCGTGACCCTCCCTGTCGTATTGCCCTCGCTGTGTCTGATAGGCATGGTGTGTCTGTTATCATTGTTTCCAGGGCATTTTTAGAATTTCCCTTTCAGTTTCTTCATTGATGTGTCCGCTGCTCAGGGGCATATTGTGAATTTCCATCTATTTCACGTTCTCAAGTTCCTCCTGCTGATTTCTGGTTTTATCCTATGGTGGTGAGTGTATATGCTGTGGTCTCGATGTGCTCAGATGTGTTTTGTGGACGGCCACATGGCGTCCTCTGGAGATACCCCATCTTGCAGCCTGTGGATGACGTGCAAATGTCTGTTAGGTCCAGTTGGCCTGTGGTGTAGTTGAGCTCTGATGTGTCTTTGTTGATTTTTCTGTGTGGCCATTGGTGAGAGTAGGGAGCTGAGGTCTCCATTGCTCCTGCCTTTGAGTCCGCTGTTTGGCTCCAAGGTTCGCTTCATGACACAGGCTCCTCAGGCCTGGGGCGCCAGCTGCCCCTGTGGCTGCTCATGCTTTCTGGGTGCATCTTGCTGTCCTTACCCAGCAACCTGGGCTCCGTCACTGTCCTTAGCCTCGTGGTGACCGCAGCTGATGTGGTGGCCTCTCTGCCCACTCTGGCCCTCACTTTGCCTGTCCTCTCTTCAGCCTGCAGGTGTGCTGGACGAGAGGCAGCCCGAGGCTGTGTACCGCGGGTCCTGTGTTGTGCACACTCGGCCAGTCGTCCCTGCAAGTGGGAAGCGTGTGCCTGTGGTCAGGGTTGCTATAGGTGGGACTCTGCTATGGTTTCTGGTGTGTTCTGTGGTCCTTGTGCCTTCTTCTGTTCCTGGTCCCCTCTGGTGGGTTCTGTGTAATGAACTAATCGACACCTGTCTCCTCTCCAGGAGGCCACAGGCCTTAGGGCCTTACGTGAGTAGAAAAGTCCCCTGCAGAGGCTGCCCAGGAGTTCTGATCCAACTGTCACTTCCTTTCTCAGGAAAGGTCCCGGAGCTTTGCCCTGGGTCCTCACAGCCTGAGACTCCTTCTCTCCCACCGAGGGTTCTGAGAGAGCCTGCCCAGCTGGCACGGGCCCTCCTTGGGTGCTGGACCTCGATTCACACACTGTCCACCTGCAAGTAGCTTCAAGAAGGGTGGGTCACTTTTCATTTTCGTGATAGAACCTGAGGAAGAGCTCGTGGCCTGGACAGTAGCTCGGGAGGGTCTTCATAGTGTAGCTTTCCATGCTGCTGTAACTCACGACCACTGGCTTTCTGGCTGAAATAACAGCATTTATTACCTGTTTCTATAGTGTGGAAGTCTGGCTAGGTTTCCCTGGACCAAAACCACGGTCCCTGCGGGGCAGGTTCCTTCTGGAGGCTCCAGGGCGTCTGCACGGGGCCCTCCTGGCTCCGCAGAGGTGCCTGTGTGCCTGGCCCATTGCTCCTCCCTTGGTCTCCAAAGCCACAAGAAAGCCTCTCTAACCTCTGTCCCTTTGCCTCCTTGTCCCAACCTCTGTCTCCTGGGTAACACCCTGCGCTCACACTGGCCCGCTCAGGCAGTCCAGGACGGTCTTGCTTTTCCAGGTCAGCTGACGAGCAGCGCGGCTCCATCTGCACCCTTGATTGCTTTCTGCACAAAACCTGGCGCTGTCACAGGTCCAGGGGATTCGGATATGGGCATTTCTGGGTGACATGTTGGTCTGCCCAGCGTGGCAGGGTCTCACACTGCTGCCTGGGATGGAGCGGTGTGCTGGATGTGCCGTGGGTCTGCGCCTTTTGATTAGGGGAGGGTTTTTCCCAGACGTGTCCAGCCCATCTCATGGTCAGAACAGGCCACTTGGCCTCTCCTCGCCACAAGAGATGCAGGCAAGCTCCATGGTGGGCCTTCTGGCTGCGGGCTCTGGAGGCAGCAGCGAGGTACAGTTGGGCGAGAAGGTCTGGGAGCACGCCCCAGGTCTGCCTGGGCCCTCAACTTGCGGTTCTGTTCACAAGTCTGGGAGCCAGGCTGCCAGAAACCGCAGGTGGTGGTTTCCAAAGCCTGTCTGCAGGCTCCCAGTGAATGCAGGTTCCTGGAACCCGGGGACTCCTGGAAGGGAAGTCCACACCACCTCCTGGACTGGGGCGGCTATGGGCTTTGGCTGGCTGGGGTTTGAGCATCTTCCTGAGAACCAGCAAGGGTGTGCGCCTGCACAGTGTGCCTGCTGGTGGTGCTCGGTGACACGCAGGGGTCCTCAGGCAGGTGTAGTAGAGGGGGCTGTTAGCCACCCTGTGCCACAGACAGGCTGCGTCTCCCGGTGGGCCTCCATTGTAAGGGCCATTGCATCTCCACACAGGCCCGGGCACGCTTTGACCAGCGGCCTCCTGGGGCGTTCTGAGCACATCTGCACACTGCGTGCTGCCCCAAAACCTGGCACGCAGGTCCCTGCTCCTCGGGAATCCTGGGACCCCTGCTTGTTGATCACTGCCTCCAAGAGGGAAAAAAACAACAGAAGGGAAAGGAACGCTGCCCAGGCTGAGCTCGTCCCGCTGCCCCGGGGGCAGAGATCACGTCACATGGGCTGTGGGGTCTCTCTCAGGGGCAGCAGCTACCGAGGCCTCTCCAGGCAACTCCAGGTCCCACTGCCCCAAGGAGCAGGGTGCCCACTGTGGACGGCACTCACCCAATCGAATCTGGGAGCTAAAGCAGGCTCTGTCCACCTCGCGCTTCTGGACTTTACCTGCACTGGCCCCCCATTGGCAGAGCGAGGGAAGGGAGCTCCTGCTCCTGCCCCAGAGGCACGCGGGGCAGAGCGCACAGCGCCAGCCTGCTCTGACGGCCCACGCGCTCCTGCTGCCACTGGGCGGCCTGGCACGGATGGTGGGGCCCAGAGTGGGTGTGTGGGGGCCACGGGGGGGTCTTTGTAGCAAACCCACGGTGGTCCTGGCTTCCGGGGACGCAGGCTTTACTCTCTGGGTGTTGTTTTCTGTGTGCAAAGGAGCTCAGAGGTGCAGCGCAGGGGCTGCCCTGAGCCAGCGCAGGCCCGCGGCTGAGGACGGAGGGCGCGGAGGACGCTGCTATCCTGCCGGTTCCCGGCAGCCCTGCCAGCTCCCAGGAGGAGGCCGGGCCTGCGTCAGCCCAGGGGGCTCCCGGCTCCCTTCTCAGGGCTTCCTTCGCCTGGGAACCTCCCTGGCCTGGCGCGCGTGGGTCTCCTGGTGAGCATGGAGCGGGCAAGAACGCCCGTGCCGGCGGGGCTGAGAGCGGGCCGCGCTGCAGTCGAGTTCCAGGCGCACAGTGGGTCCAGGTAACGGTTAGCTGCTAGGCGACCGAGCTCAGCCCTCCTGGCCGTGCAGAGGTAGTTTCTACAGGCACCACCTTTTCTGCAGGTGGGGAAACTGAGGCACAGCCACTGGCCCAGGGCCCCTGCTGGAGGGTGGGCTTGCCGTCAGCCTGGAGGGGAGCAAACTCTGACCGTGGGTAAGTGACCCCCATAGCCTTGCCCCTCCCGGGAGGTTCTGCCCAAAGTGGGGGCCGGAGGGTGTGGCTCACTCCTTCTGTTCAGGGCTCCCTCCAGGGTTTGTTTTGGGTCTTTCTCACGGTCCTCCAGCCTGCTGCCAGCAGCCGTCCCCAGAGGGACGCGGGCTGGTGAGAACCTGGGAATCCTCCCTTATCTCTGCAGGGCAGGATGCGTCCTGTGCTGTGTCCCCAGCGAGGGTTCCAAGCACTGTGATGAGCTTGCAGATTTCAGCGGGTGATTGCTCAGGCCAGCTTTGGGGGGGCTGCTTTGTTTCTCTGGCCCCTGGGCCTCGTGGCAGGCTCCGGCCACCACCCCTCTGCCCATGTCCCTGGCCCTTTCAGCTGCTCCGGCTCCAGGAACCCCTCTTCAGCCCGTCCCTCAGGCGGCCAGTGTGAAGTGGCAAGGGGTGAATTCCTGTTTCCGTCCATTCTTTGTTCAGGGCAGTGGGTGGCTGGAGGCCAGGAGGGACGGGCGGGGCGCAGTGCGCTGTGTGGCCTGCGGGGGCGCTGTGCAGGACTCCCGCCTCGCCCACCCTCAATGCCCGTTACAGGCTGGTTGGAGCAGAGTGGATGGAAAGGGCAGTTCATCTGATTCTATCAGAATGTGGGCAGCGGGCCATACGCACCTCCAGTGCTGTTTTTAGAACTGAAGATTTTCACGCTCCTGCTTTCAAAGTCAGACTCATTAGAACTGGGTGGGGCCGCATGATCTGTCATTTACACAGGCCCTAGATAACACTGATCGGGCGGCTTCCGAGAACACTGGACTGGTTGGGCCAGGCTCTGGATTCAGAAAAGCGAAGTTTCAACTTCAGTGCAAACTTTCTGGTTGCTCTCTTTTGGAACTTCTCAGAACCTCTGTCTCCTCTTCTATTGCCTGGGTCTGATGTTATGCTCCGGTCAGGAAAAATCTCAAGGTTCTCTGCACACAACCAAGCATAATGGGGTACAAGAAGGGATTAATTCTTATGTCCATTGTGATAATTGAAGGCACAATGCTCTTGGCAAAGTTTCTGAGAATTCTAAAAACCACACAGACAGCTGAGCTGTGGGGTTTGGGGTCAGAAGTGGTGATGTGTGTGCTGAGTGCCCTGGGGCTTCCCTGACGCTGCCGGCACTATTTCCTTTGGAAAAATTTAAAAGTCGACAAAATACAAGGGACTCAATTTCTTTGCTGTTCCCTGGTGTCATGAACTCGGAGTTTGGACACTGTGTAAATTCTGAGTTCTTGGCACTGAGGCGCTGGGCCAGGCAGCGCAGACACTCTCTTAGGTGCAGGGGCTGGTGGAGGGCAGGGCGCGGGAAACGTGGTTCCCATGAGGAAGCTTCACGGTGGCCAGCACGGAACACGCGAGACCCTTTAGAGACGGAGTCGGACGGCATGACGCCCCCAGCCAGCCCCCGGAACTGTCTGCCAGGTGCGTAAGGCTGGACTGTGGGGAGGTGGCCGAGAGCAGAGGGGTGCAGTGCTGCCCACTCCCCCTCAGGGACTCTGGGGTCTTTGTCTTTCATGGACTTCCTATTGCATCTCAGGCGGTCCCCAAACATTCCTTCGTCCCGGGGTTGCTGCTGAGCAGATGCAGGAAGCTGCAGGCTGGAGCGGGCTGCGGTCTGTTGGCTCGTGTTTCCCGGAGCAGGGTGCCCTGAGATGTCAAGTACGGTGGCCTGGCCGAGAGGCCTCCTGCTGTCTTCCTGAGGCTTTTTTTTCTGGGAGAGAAATGCACACACTCCCAAACACACAATGACCCACATGCGCACGCCTGAGTGTCGTTTTGCACACACACACGCAGACACGGAGCCCGACTTGGAACCAGAAGACACCCACCCTCCCCTCCTCCATCCACACCACCTTCCTCCCGGGTCAGGCTGCTCCTGGATGCCCAGGCTCCATTCCCTGGGGAAGTCCAGCTCCACCACTTACGATCTCGGTCGTGTTGCTGGATTCCCTGGTCCCCAGGTTCCCTGTGTGTGAAGTGGGCTCAGGCCAGCACTCAGGGTGGCACCCACGCTCATGGCCTGGTGCTCCTCCAGGCTGCTCCAGTGTCCCCAGCCTGACGTAGCTTCTGGCTTTGCTGGAGCAAGAGGTCAGGTCTATGGTGCCGTTGGGCTTCCTTCCCAACGGTGACAAATGTGTCCTCCCTCTAACTTAGGGCTCCCCACCCTGCGGCCGTCCCCTCAGGTAGGTGCAGAGAGCCTGACCGCTCCTGCCCACTGGTCTCTGGGACTCCAGGGTGGACCACTCAGGGCCGCCCTCTTGAAGCTTACATGCTGGGCAGGGAGCAAGGGTGACATCGCGGAGCAGGACCAGGCTGCGCACTTGCCCAGGCGCAGGAGGGAGGCTACCCTGATGGTGTCCCCTCAGGGGCAGGGACACCGAGGCCTGCAGAGGCAGCGGGCAGCGCAGCTGGACGGGGCTGGAGAGGCCGGGTTCTGAGCAGTCCTCCTGGTGGACAAGCACGGGCGGCTCAAGCAGGGCGCAGTGGCCCAGGGGCTGGGAGAGGCTGCTGTACTGAGGGGACCCCTCGAGGCATGAGGGAGCCTCCGTGGTCACCAGCAGGGAGCACAAGGAGGGGCAGGAAGGTCCCAGGATGAGCTTGGCTCCCCCTGCGTCCTGGGATCATCCCCAGGAGCCCCTGCTCATGCTTAGATGTGCCACTTGGTGACGTCCCCTGGGCAAAGCGCTGGCGGGTGTGGGGCCGTGGTCCCAAGGCTTCCTGCCAAGGGCTTGTTAAGGGGCGGCCCCTCCACGCATCGGGCCTGGGCCAGCCTGCCTCCGCACGGCCTCGGGCGGCTCCCACGGGAAGCCCACGCCACTTCTGCTCTGTGTCCGTGTCCTGTGCAGGTCTATTTCCTCAACCCTTCGCTCCCCACCGTTGCTTCAGCAAAGCGATGACGTTGGATGCATCATGTTTATCTCCTGCTTGAAAAGCCAAAGTGACCCAGGACAATGGCAGGAGGTACATTCTCTGCTTCCCAGCATAGTCATTTACACCCTAGTAAGAATGGGGACACCACCTCAAGAGCAGGTGTTCAATGAAACTGTAAAGCACAGGGTCCTGTGGGGGTTAGGAAGCGGGCACTCCCACCCTCTGGAAGGGCCCTTTTGGGGCAGATATTTTATGACCTCCGGGCCTCGGCCCAACTCTCTGGTCTGTGGCTGCTCTAACCAGCCTCCCCTCCAGGCAGAGATCAGAGTGACATTCTCCAGTGGAAACTGTGCTTCCTGGGCCAGAGCTCAAGTCCCTCCCCCGTGCCTGGGGAGCAGAGAGGCTCTGGTGCCCCTGTGAGCCCACTCTTTGCCTGGCTGGTCGGGGCACTGAGAACATGAGCCTGTGGGGCTCTTGTAGACATCTCTGGCACTTCCAAACTCTTGCACAAAAACAGCTTTACTACACGTGATATGTCACCCAACATGCATAGTGGCACATTTTTGAATAAATGATGACTTTTTACCCAAATAGGATCAGAGTCGTTCATGTCCGTAACCTACCGTTGCTTACATAGCTTCAGATCTCGTTCTCACGGCTTCTCAGCTGTGTGGCCTCGGGCACATTACTCAATCTCTAGGTTCCACAGTTCTCTGATCTACAAATGAGGAGGAAAGCAACACTTGGCTCACTGTATTAAATAGGTCAACCCATGTGAAGTCCTGAAGTGGTGTCTGGTTGGTGTGGGTTCTGCAACTTAAGGAGGGGTTTGCCCCATCACAGGAGAGGAAAACTGGTTTTCAAAACAGTGGCCTGGGAGCCTCCGTGGTCAAGAGCCTCCTCTGTGCCGAACGGCTCTGCGGGCTTTCCGCGCGAGTGCTCAGGCGGTGGAGTCCTGGTGGTCATGTGCAGCAGCGGCCCACCTGCTGGCGCCCACAGAGGTGGAAGTGCTCAAAAAGGTTCCTCCCAGGCGGGCCACCAGGCGGGTGGCCAGAACCACCACCTTGGGGGACATCATCAGGTCTGAGCAGCTCCTTTGCCAGGTCTCGCTTCCTGAAACAGCCCGCCTGGGCCTGTGGAGCTCTCTGGCCCTGAAGGCACTGCTGGGCCTCAGCCTCTGGCCCTGTGGTCTGCCTGTGGGCCTCCTCCAGGCCTCCTGCGTTTGTGGTGGGCGCATGCCATTTGTTGGTGGCGTGGGGTTACTCTCTGGGCACCCCTGGAAGCCGACTTGCTGAGTTCAAGGCTGGGCCTCAGCTCTCATTATCAGATCTAATTGTGGGCTCGGATTTCACGCATCGGCCTGTGCAGGTGGAGGACAGGCTGCAGAGGTCACGCCTAAAAGCTTATTAAACTGCTGGTGTGAAAGGTAAGGCCATCTGGATGCCATTTGACAACTTCAGTGGTAATTACACCATTTGGCACAGGAATTAGGGAGCGCTGGGGCTTGAACTGTGGCAGGGACAGTTTTTTCACTTGGGGGAGGAGCCAGGTGATCCCAGCCCTGGTGCTCGAGGATCCTTGCCCCGGCTCCAGGGCCGGTCCTGTGCCCACTCAGGATGAACGCAGGCCGGGAGGTGGGTGCGGACAGTGGCGCCTCCCATGCCCCGCGTAACCAGGAACACCTGCCTTCCCGCTCCCGTCCAGGCGGGGGGCGGGCGGCTTCCAGGACATTCCACCAGAGCAATATGGAAGTGTTTAAGGCGTTTGCACTAGGCAGGGCAGCTGAGACCTGAACCTTTAAATTACAGCCATTCCCGGGCTGAGGAAAAGTGAATAAACAGTCCACAGCTGCAGCCAGCCCCAGCCGGCCCCAGCCGCCCGCACAGAGCCGCTATCTCTCCTGATTGCAGCACAAGTAATTAAGTGAGAAACGTGAGCCTCCAGTCGGGGAGATGATAAAGTTTTGGGGGCAGTAAATCCACCCAACCCAGAGGCCTTCACTTTAACCCTTGCAGAGCCGGCAGGGGAGAGGGCGCAGGCGCGGAGGTGGCCAGGCCAGGACCCGATCCCTCCACCAAGGGCCAGCCAAAGGCTTGCAGTGGCCTGTGCGCTGTGCCTGGCCTCTGTGCAAGGGACGGGGCCTCCTGGCCCCAGCCCTACTCCCCTGGGAGCTCCTCAGACAGGTGCCCTGCGCTCCAGCGTGTGGATCCTGGTCCCCGTGAGCTCACCTGTTGACGTCCCAACCCCAGGGACCTCGGAACACGTCTGTATGTGGAGACGGTGCTTGAGGAGGTGATGGAGTCAGACCAGGTCCTTGGGCTGGGCCTTCATCCAAATGGCTGCTGTCCTCCTCAGAGGAGCTGGGATGGACACATGCAGGGGGCGGCGTGTGGGACCCAGGGAGGGGACACCATCCACAGGCCACAAGGGAGGCCCCGGGGCCAGCACTGTGACACTCGACTTCAGATGTCCACCCGCGATGGTGGGAGGCAGTCCTGCTCCCACTGTGCCTCTTGTCCTGGCCGGGGGACCCTCGTGCTTAGCGAGAGTGGCCATATGGGCCCCGCCAGTCTCCAGGCTGTGCGTTTCACAGACTGAGATGGAGGCTGGAGGCTGAGCAAATGGCCCGGTCACTGTAGGGGCACACGGAGATGGCGGCCACCCCACCTGGCTTCCCAGTAGATGGCTGGTGTCTGGGCCCCCGACTGGACGAAGGGCCCGAGTTTCTGAGCACTGTCTTGGGGCCACCCAGGGGGCTCCTGGGAGTCCTCAGAGGCAGTCCAGTGCAACCCCGCCTCCAGGGCCACAATCAGCGCTGCTGGCCACACAGCCAAGCTCCGGCCCCGGAGTCCTCACCACCCAGGAACCACTCGCTAAGAATGCACATGTGAGAGGGGCTACTGGGCCAGGAGGGCCGCGCAGACAGCAGTGCTGGCCCCATGGGGCTCTGCTGTCTCCCTGGTGATGGTGGCAGCTGGTTCTCTGAGGACAAGGAGCTCCCACCACGACTGGGCTGTGCAGGGCACGCACTGGGGTGCAGGGAGCTCCACCTCTGCTGTGGGGCACCTTCTGACAGGGAGCCTGGTGATCCAGAGTGCCCCAGGCTGTGTCGTGGCCCAGGCTACGGGATAGGACCCCAGCTAGGGGATGTGACCTTGGCCGTGTTGTAGGGAGGATGAGTGGAATGAGGAGGGTGCCTGGGCACTGCCCCCTCAGGCTCCTCACCGGGGTGTCCCTTAGAATTTCCTTCTGGGAAAATGACCCAGGACCTCCCTTGAAGCGTCACCCAGGACCTGGCTGTCCCCACCCCGCCTGGCTGTATCCTCCTCCACACACGTGCGAAGCAGGGTGTGGGGGAAGAGCAGGCCCCCTGGACGGGACCAGGCAGCCTACCGTCTGCTCTTCCCCCTGCTGTGGCCGCAGGAGAGCTGGCCCTGAGCTGCACCTCAGTTTCCGTACTTAGCAAACGGGCCTCTGCAGGTCTGTGTGCTGGGTTCTTGGAGGATCTCACGAGCTCGACAGGTTGCCTGGAAGGTGACTGGGTCCTTTGGAGCCGGCACTGGCAGGTGGAGCGCAGCAGGGCATCTGCACCCTCTGGGGTCCGACATGTCAGCTCATGCACAGTGTCAAATCCAGGGCAGGGTCGTTCTGGGATCCGAGCGGCTCTCCCACCACGAGGCCAGCCTGGGTGTGGGGGAAAATCTTTGGTAGGCTTGCCTGATACCTGGAGTATTTATGTCCTGGCCCATGAGCGACCCGTGACGTGACAGGGCTCCTCAGACACCAGGAGGCCAGGGGCTGGTATAACTGATCATGCGTCCACTCCCAGGGATGCTTGCATTTTAATCCACTTGCCAAGTGTGTTGAAGTCCAAAGATGTCGTTGTTTTGATGGTAGGGGGCCAGTTCAAGGGCTGTGGACTGCTCAGTGCAGGGAGGGGGGCCTGGCTCCTGGACGGCCCCTTGGTGTCCCCATAAGTGCTAGTCCAAGGGTCAAACCCCTCACAGATGGACACAGGGGACTTCAGGTTCTGGGTTCCAAAGTGGGCAGCCCTGCCCCATGTTGACGTCACAGGCTAGGGATGCCTGCTGGTGTCATTGTTCTGGCAACTTTTACAGTGACTGAGAGGTCATTAAGCAATCAGGGAGGACACTGATCCCTGGGGTCTCACCCTGCCAAGGCCCAGGCCTTGGTGACCTCAGGCTCCGCAGTGCCAGCTCTCATACCCCTGGCAGCTGTGGTGGGTCTGCATTATTGTTCACACAGGCACTGCTTCCAGGTGACGTCTCCTGAAGGGACAGAGGCTGAAGGCACAGTGCCTTGGCCCCCTGGCATCGTGACAGGTGGAAGGCTGGCAGTGCCAGGTACGGCTGCCCACCTGGCCTCTGGCCCGAGGCAGGGGGACCCATGGAGACACACTGCAGGCTGACCCCGTACCACCGGGCCTGGCCAGCCCACCTCTGTCACCACCAGTCATCTGCCAGCAGCACCTGTGGGGATGTGCAAGGCAGAGCCCTGTAAGATTTGTCCTGGCTCAGAACCCACTTGGCTGCACAGGTCCTGGGCGGTGGCCTCCGTCTCCGGGCTGAGTTTGTGGGGAGAAGCAGGCTCCTTCCTCTTCCTGCACTCTGGCAGGGAAGACCCTCAGGTGGTGAGTCACCCAGGCCTCCCCGGACAAAGGCTCATGTCTCTCTCCCAATAAAGCTTTATTCATAAAGCTGAGCAGCGGGCCAGGTTTGGTCCCAGATGCTGGCCTGCCAGCCCCTGGTTTGTAGCAAGCAGCATTTTCCAGGCACATGGATGGCGGGGTTCCTTCAAGAGGTGTCTATTTCAAGAAAACTTCCTTTGATGGGACCCGAAGCTTGGTCATGGACACCTTCCCCATCAGCATCCTCCTGCTCTGCCCACCTGGGTGGAAGGACATCGTGAGGCTCGTCCGTGGACTTGGATGAATCATCCAAGTTATTTATTTAGGAAAGATTTCAGATTCTTTCCTAAATAATCCAAACCACATTGGGCTGTAAAATGGCCCTGCTGGGGCTGCAGGGGGACCGTTCGTTGCTTCTGGGGTCAGCCGAACTCTAGGTGTGTTTCGTGGGTGTCAGTCACCTCAGGGATCATGCGCTTGCCTCTCTGATTGATCCTTTCTGTGCTGTCCTCTGTCCTGGCTGTGCGTGTCTGAAGAGGGTGGAGGAGGAGAAGGGGTGAGAGCCCTGGAGTGCAGGCTCAGGGTGAAGTGCCTCGGCTCTGTCCCCGCCCCCGGCTCTGAGTGCACCCTGGACCTGAGCTTCGGGAGGCAAACTCCGTGTGTGCGGCAGGCAGACGTGGGTATCGTCTTGCAAGGTGCTGAATTTGTGCTGACTTGGTCTAAAACACAACCGCATCTGGTCATGTCTGGTGTCGACTACTCCAAAAATGTCCTGGATTCCAGACAACCTCTTGGGCTTAGAAATAAAAGTCATTAATCCTGCATTTGAATTTAATATTTGAAATTTTATACTAATCTTTTTTTTTCTTCCACATGAATTAACTTTTGAAACATTGGAAAGAAACTTTTTTTTTTTTTAAGGGAGCATTCTTAACCAAAGGGTATAGAGCTAAACGAGGCTTGACCTTTGGCGTTCAGCAGGTTTTCCACCTGGCTGGGGCAGGAAACGGCTCCTCAGTCAGAAGGCGCTTCCTCCCACTTCTGGACAGAGAGCTGTGCATTCCCCAGCGGTGGCCTCTTGGCCCAGGCGGCTGGTGGCAGTTAATGGATGGATGGTGAGGCTGGGTGTTGGGTGGGGATCCAAGTCAGAGCCCTGTCCAGCAGCCCGCTCAGCCTCATCACAAGTATCGAACCCCCCCCGCCACCAAAAAATGCACACAGTTCTGCAGGAATCTCACATGTGGGCGGACAGGGCCAGCTTGGGTTTCCTCCATTCAGGGGCCAAATTCTTTCTGGCACGCAGGGGCAGGCTGGGGCAGAGACGGCCGTGCAGACATTTCAACGGGTCTGGTGGAGGGGCAGCGAGGTGGGGGTATGGGGGTCTGGGGGTGAGAGGGAAGAGAAGAGGGAGGGTGGGAGGGAAGGGGACCCCCCTGGTGCGTGGAGGTTGAGATTGTAACTCTTCGGGGAGGGGGCACAGGGCGCCTGCCTGGGACCTCTGTGCAGACCACAGGCCTCCCGCCAGCTGAGCACGGGCACCCCCAGGGGACCCTGGGGCGTCTGCTGCTGCTGACAGCCTGGATCGGGTCCTGGGCCCACGTTTTATTGAGGGCTTTAGAGAAGTGCTCCTCTGCCAGCCTCATGTCCCCCTGGGCAAGGTGGTCCAGAACAGCGTCTTGGCAGAGGCCTTTGTCACCAGCCGCTGGTGGCTCCAGCCAGGGGCTCCAAGGCAACACCCTCTCACGAAGCCGGGATTATTTTTACTCTTGAATTTACCGCAGTTGCCAAGGCGAGGAGGGGCCGCCTGTCCTACCCCTGCCTGCCCTCTCTGTGACTTGCTTTTCCTTCCCAGGGTGGTCTCTGCTCACTGCACTCTGATGTCACTGCCTGGAAATGCCGGGCGACGCACTGGGCAGAAGGGGACGTGGCGCGATGTCTCCCCAGCCGGCCTTGCACCCTGGGCGGCTCTGGCTTTGGCTCAGGAGTTCCAGGCCTCCTTCCCAGTGGGGCTTATGATCCCCTTGGCTGGGCTGCCTCCGGAGCTCCAGAACCAGCCCAAGCCAGCCAGCAGAGGCCACAGCCCTCGCTCCCTTCCCGCCTCAAGTTATCAAGCAGCACACAGGGGCCAGGGGCGGGAAGCTGTCCTCCTGGCGGACCCGGTGCCCAGGCCGGGCTTGCCACTGAACAGCTGCAGGGCTGGGCGGCCCCTGCATGGCACTGAGCCTCAGTTTCTCCACCTGACCGGGGTGGATTGGGGTCAACAGATTTGCAAAGGCCCTCTGCACCACCGAATTTATTTCAGGCAGGGGAGTGAGGGGTTTCCAGAAAGCAGGACTGAGGCTCTCTCTGGTGACGCACACGTCCACTGCTGTCTCGACAGCTCTGAGGGCTGCAGCTCAGGTGGCTGGAGAGACACTTGCCTTGGGCGTGAAACTCCAGGGGCACCCCAAAGCCCTGCCATGGACATGAACATGGTGTAATATGATATTTAAAAAATCAAAATACAAAAGCAAAAATCCTCGAGCAGAATACCAAGATTTTCATGAAGGCAGGATTTTAGCACCTGTCCCCCGGACTTCACTGTGGCCCCTAGGATCTCTGGGGAGGGGCCCAGCCATCTGCACTTACAGACGTTTCCGTGAGTCTCACTGGACTGGTCCAGCTCGGCACCAGGACAGCCTGGCCCTCCCCTGCTGGGAGCCTGCAGCTCTTGCTTTCTCCCTGGTCTTCCTCTCAGCCTGGTGAAAGCTCCCCAGGGGACAGGAGGGGGGTCCTTGCTCCCCCTCATGCCACACAAGTCAGTTCCTGTCTGCCTCCTTCCTGACGTGTGTGCGGCCAGTCTGAATAGGACGTGGGACCGTGCGAGTGGACCCTCAGGGCGAGGCTGGTGCTCTCGCTGGTCATCTTCCAGCCAAGTACATGGAGCACCTGTGTGTGCACCGGGTCCTCTGCCGGAGACGGTTCTGCTGATGTGCTCATTCCTGAGCACCCTGGAGTGGAGCCTGACACAGGACCCAACCTCGTAGGTCCCAGGAAGCGCCGTCAGGGTGGGGAGGGCCCCACAGGCCACATAAGGAGCAGACCATGCTGGGGGCAGCTCAGGATCATCGTTCTGGGTGTCTTCTGGGGCTGTATTGAAACCACCTCAGTGCTGTGCCATCCAAGGGTGAGAAAGTTGGGGACATTAACTGCAGATATTGCCCCTAGCCTGAATGTGGCCCTGGACAGAGCCTTAGAGTTGTGTGAGGGGGGCTGAGGGCCTGAGGTGCCTGGCAAAGCACCCACAGCATCTGCCTGGGCCACTGGGGTTGGCAGTGAGAGATGCTACCACGGGGAGGCTGGGAGGAGAGGCTGGGAGGATGGAGGATGAGTGGACCATGAGTACCCTGGGCTGTGTGTCTGGCCTTTACCCCTGGGGAGGCTGGGAGGAGAGGCTGGGAGGATGGAGGATGAGTGGACCGTGAGTGCCCTGGGCTGTGTGTCTGGCCTTTACCCCTGGGGAGGCTGGGAGGAGAGGCTGGACAGGATGGGGGTGAGTGGACCGTGAGTGCCCTGGGCTCTGTGTGTTTGGCCTTTACCCCTGGCAGCTGAGACGAAGCCTGGGGGGTGTGGAGCAAGTCTGCAGGTTCAGTCCCCTGGGGAGCCATGGCAGTGGTCAGAGCAGAGGAGGGTGTGGAAGGGGACACCCTTGGGGGCAGAGGCTGCAAGAAGCACAGTGACATCAGGCTCCTTGGCACCTGAGCCCAGGTGCTAGGAGCCCTCAGTGTGCTGCCCTGGGTTTTCCCCGCCCAACTGCCGCTGGGTGCTGGGATCGCCGCTCTTCAGGGACCTTGTACAGTGGGAGGGAGCAGCCCATGGCCCTGGGGGATGGGGCAGCTAAGCAGGCACGCGTGCCAGTTGCCTGTCCCTGCACTAGCCGACGGCAGATGAGAGCAGCTCTCTCCCTGGTTGGATTTGTGCTGCTGCTGGGCAGGTTGGCCCAGGGTGGCCCGTGCCTGAGAGCGCACCTGCAGTGTTTGAGCCACGGTTCAGCATAAGTGTGGCTCTGCCCAGGGCCCCCTTGGACGTGGGTGTGTCCCCCCACCTTGGGCTCCTCTCTGGGACAAACGTGACCATAATGACCCCAAGTGAGATCAGAGTTGAGCAAGTGCACTGCAGATTGTTTAGGCCTGTTCAACAGAAGCACCGTTTTCCACGCGAACAGCCGCGGCAGGGGTGCACTGGACATTTCCTCCAGGGGTCGCCGTGGTGGACGAGGCAGCTTTGGTTAAGGAAAAGGTGCCACATGGGCGTGTCCTGCCAAATAACTGGATTCCATTGCAGACAGGCCACCTCAGATTTGAAGGCCCAGGCTCCCTTTGGGAAACCTGAAAACCTGTCACTCCTGTGAGATTAGTTGAAATCCAGAGGGAAGCAGTAGGCAATGCCAACCAGTCTGCGTTCCAGCCACACGCGCACCCAGGCTGCCCCCACGAGGTGCTCTCTCCTTCTCAAAAGTCATATTTTGGAATTATTCAGTGAGTATCCTCTCCCAGGTTCTCAGCCTTGGGAGCAGCTGTGTGCCGACTCCAGCTCTGAGGCTGGGCCCTGCCCCTGTCAAGGACTTTTGAGTGGCTACAGGTAAGTTCCTGTATCTTTTGAGCCTCAGTTTCCCATCAGTGAAATGGGACTAGTAATGGTTTGCCCCATGCAATTAAATGAGAGAGCATGTTGACAGTCCCTGGAGTCACTTGGCCCTCAGGGCCATGCAATGATCTGAGCTGTGCTCACGACTCCTGGTTGGGAGAGATGAGGACTTGAGCACTCTAACGTCTAAGTCGAGAGCACTCTCTGGAGGGAGCTACATCCTGAAGATAAAAAGATCTCCACACTGAGGGCTGATGCCATTTATAGCAATTCCTGTTTCCAGTGTGGATTTCAGTTTTGCTGATATGGAGGGAAAATCCCGGCCCTGCTGTGTGGACTGTGGAAATGAGCTCGGGCTTTTCCATCACCTGGCTTTTGTTTTTCATTAAGTCAGCGAATGAGATTTACTAGGTAAAATCTAATTAGGGCAGGGCTTTTCCTGAGGACTCAATTCTCCTGCAGACCCACAGATGTCAGGGACCCCGGCCGAGTGACGCGGGGCGTATCTTTGCCGCATGGAAGCCGGCGGGCTCCCACTTTGCATAGCACACAAGCTGGTATAATTTTCATAGATTTGTTTCCTGAAAATGAATATCAGTAGCCCCAAGGATCAAAACTAAAAATAGGCATAAAGGACAGTGGACTGCCCCGGGAGTGGGACACGTGCGTTAAATACCACTTTGGAATTCATGCTGGACCCATGACTTTTGTGCAAACACGCAGAGATCTTTAGATTAACGAAAGATCCCGATGGCAGGGTTTCCTTCCTTGGGGGTGACTGGAGAGTGCTGCTCCCAAGGCACGGGATGCGTCTATCTCAGCCATGTCGGGGCGTGCCATTGACATCTGCGCAGGTACGTTTTCGAGGTTGTGGTTCTGCTGGAGCTCCAGGTATTCTTGCATCTCTGCCTTTGGGCCTCCCGGCCTATGAGAGAGAGTCCTGGCCCTTTCTCCTCCTCGGTTCTACCCTACTGTTGTGGTATCAGCTTATCAGCAGAGCGAGGTTATCCCTGCTCTGTCACCTGGCTGCACAGTGCTGTGGTCTGTATAGGAGACGGAGGGAAATGATCCATCCTTTCCTTTGATTTGTTCAATTATGAAGATGATAAGTTGATTCACATTCTCAAAAGATGACCATTCAGGTTTTTAAATGTTTAAATGTGTAGATTTACACAAAATCAGTGGGTTTCAACTAATTGCAATTCGCATCCTTCTTGAAGCTGGAATGGACTCCAGGGACAGCAGGGTGATCGGATAGGCTGGGTCCCTGAGGGTGTCCCATCGTCTCCCAGGGCAAATTTCTCCATGATGCATCCTGTTCCAGCTGGCTCCTCTGGGACATCTCCTCTCCAGATCTGGAAGTTTCTGTGTCACCCAGAAGCCCCAGGTTCTTCAGTGAGTAGTGCTATTGTTAAACCGCAATCTGGACAGTAGGGATTGTTCTACGTTAGTCCTTGTTTCTCGGTATTTCCTGAGTAAAAGGCTCACAAGTTCATATGGCCAGCTGCATGTCAAACTCAGGCCTGCGGAGCTGGTACGTCCATCTTTTCTGCATTTCTTCTACGTACTGTTTCACACCGAGAATCCTGGCTATCACAGAAGTAGGCATTAATATCTTTATAATGTTCCATTCTGACTAATTTGCGTTAGCCAGCTTTACACATGCAGTAATCTCAAAATGGCACTCCTGACATCACCACCAGCAAAGTCAAAAGACAGTGCGATTGTTCGCTGCGCATCTCCGCTCCTCAGACGCTCTACTCGCCTGTCACCGTCTCTTCATCTCAGACCCAGGTGACTGCTTAACGTCCCCTTTGAAGCTCGTTCTCTAGCAGAGGGCACTTTGAGAGCAGGATATGGCTCCTTCCCAGTTTTTGCATTCTGCTTTTTGGTGCGTCTGCTCTCTCTTTTATTAAAGGTCATATTTACTGAATATAAAATCCTTGGCTCAGAGTTTTTTTCTGTGAATATTTTAAATATCTTGATCCATTTTCTTCTTGCATGAAGTATTGCTATCAAAAAAGTATGGCTGGGGGCTGGGATTGTAGCTCAGCGGTAGAGCGCTTGCCTCGCATGCGTGAGGCCTTGGGTTCGATCCTCAGCACCATGTACAAAGAAATAAAATAAAGACATTGTGTCCATCTACAACTAAAAAAATATTTAAAAAAAAAAGTATGGCTGTAATCTGATGTTCTTTTTTTTAAAAAAATTTTTAAACATGTATTTTTAGTTGCTGATGGACCTTTATTTTATTCATTTATTTACATGGTGCTGAGGATGAAACCCAGTGCCTCACACAGGCCAGGCAAATGCCCTGCCCCTGAGCCGCACCCCAGCCCTCTGGTGCCCTTCTCTTTGTAAGTCAGATACTCCTTTGAGCCTACATGGCCAAAGAGCCTTTGTCTGAAAGCCTAGCTATTTATTAGAAGGCCTTGCAGTGACCAGCTTGACCAGCAGGGTCAGGTCCACAGTGTGCTCTTTGAATGCATGACTTCTAGCATCGTGTGTTCCAGGGAACGTCCTCGAGCTTGCTCTCTCCTGGACTTCGTTCCAGGACTTCTTACCCGCATGTTGGATCTTCTTTGCCTAGCTTGGAAAAAGAGAACTCGTCCTCTCGAATCCTTGTTGGCATCCACTAAAGGGACTTTTGCAGCCTCCTCCTTTCACCCTATGCATCTGGGTGATGGTTCTTCTCTCCTGCATTTCCTCTGGCTTACTCTTCATTTCTGAAATAATGTTTTCCTCCTGGATGCTCATCTCAGCTATGGGGCTTTTGACCTCAGAGGTACACTGTTCTTGCCTGACTTTGATCCTTTCCTCCATGTCTTTGAGCTCATTTTAAAATAGCTCATCACAGGTCTGATCTTTCTATAAAGTGTGACATGCCTTTCTGGCTTGCCTTGGTTGTCTGTGGCCTAACTCAGTGAAGTTTTTACTCCCACAAAGGACCAGGGAGTAAATATTTTAGGCCTTGTGGAGCATGTCAAGTATCTGCCATGGATTCTCCTTTCTTTTTTAAATGACCCCTTCAGCCAATGAGAAGCTTCTCAGCTCATGATCACCCCATCTGTGGTCAGATGGGCCTGCAAACTGTAGCCGTCTACCCCAGTCCTGTGGCTTCACTCCTATTTCCATTTTCCTTGTAATAATGTGTATCAGAGAAGCCTCCATCATTTTTTTTTATGAGTCAGGTTTTAGGAGACTCTGCAGAGGGGCACGAAGTCCAGGCTCACCTTCCCCTCCTTCATGTGTCCTCATACCACCTTAAGCTCAGAGCCAACCTGCTGGGTGTGGTTCAGTCTTGGACTCTGCAAGGGACATGGAGATGGCCTGACGGTGGCTGGTGCTCTGCCCTCTGCTGCTGTGGAGTGCCATGGTGCCCTGGGGGACCCTGAGGTGGCAGGAGCTCTCTTCCTGCTGATGCCTTTATTTCTCTCATCACCTTATTGTCGCCTGTGTCTTGATCCCAAGAGTCATGATGGCCCCAGTGGACCCACCCATCTGCCCTCCCTTTCTGATCTGGTCATTCTCCAATGGTGGACAAACAGCAGTCCTCTTAGTCAAGCTCACAGTGAGCACACAGCGGGCATCAGAGGGGACAGAGGAAAGTCATGCTTCTCTTCACAGGCTGGTTTTACACTCTGGGCACTAAAGACACCTGTGTGTCCTTCCTTGTCCTCAAGAGGCTTCTGAATGTTGGAGATCTGGGTCTGAGGTGCCCAGCAAGAGGGCGTTGGATAAATGGGATCTGCATGAGCGTGTGTCGGTGGTAAGTCAGCCTTCGGGAGAGAATGATGTCTCAGAGCCACACCAAGGTGGTGGGGACTTTGGTTGCAGCCCAAGGGAAGAGGATCTTCTCCCCAGGGAGTTGAGACTCAGACAAGAGCTGTGGGCTCTTGACAGTTCCTTCCTGGGCCAGAGACCCAGGTGGGCAGCACTCAAGAGCTGGCCCAGGCCCTGTCCCTTTTCCCTGTGAGGTCGAGTAGGAAGAGGGAGAGCTCACCTGGAGTTGAGTCCATGCGGAAGGGCAAACGCGTCTCCCTTGGCACTGCCCGGGCGCCTGGGAAAGGAGCGATTCCACGCAACGTCAGGACGCATGGAAGAACCTCGGGTCCCCGTCTTCAGCACGGTGGGGTCAGCACCTGCGTCTCAGTCCTCACCTGCTAAGTGGGAGGACAAGACCTTCCTTCCCACGCTGTGGCCTGAGCGGCGGCAACGTCTGTGGGCGCTGAGCAGAGCTCTGCACGCTGTGGGTCCCCGGCACTGCCCTCCCCGAGGAAGAAGCCCCATCAGCCGGCAGTTGCTGTCCCACCTTCTCCTCTCCAGGCGGCCGGCTCCACGGTGGAAAGCCAGGTCTGCAGGAGAAGTGGGAGCTGCGTTCCTGCCCGTGGCAGGCAGAGTAACTGCATCCTGAGGGTCCTAGGCCTAGTCTTTGGGACTGAATCTGTGACCTCATGTGGCCAAAGGGACTTCGCAGACATGAGTGACGGGTGTGGAGATGGGGGTGGTGTCGAATTGTGCGGGAGGGTCGACACATGCACCCAGGTCTACAGCAGGGGAAGACAGGTGTGGGGCAGCCGAGGGTCCACCCAGCCCAGGAGGCAGACGGGGCAGCCCCGGGAGACTGGCTTCTGGGTGAGACTCAGAGATGGTGCTGCAGAAGGGATGAGGAGAGTGGTGGGCGGAGGGACCAGGATGCAAAGGCCATTTGTATTCTCAGCAGCCCAAAGAGGTGACCTTGGCACCCCTGATACCTGGGTGAGAAGACTGTGGCTCAGAGAGAGGAGGAGCTTGCTGAGGTCAAGGGGCTGGAGGGAGTGTCTGCCTGGAGGGAGCGTGTCCTCCCTCCGGGGCCAGGAGCCTCGGCATGTGGCTCCTTACTAAGTGGTCCATGGAAGACTTTACTTGCGGGCGCAGGCTGAGCCTGCCCAGAGCCGCAGGGAAGGACTGGGGCTGACACTAGCCGACAGCCATTTCCAGGTGAGCAGGATGCTGCCAGATTGGGGTCCCGCCTCCCTGTGCTGAGAGCTGGGATGCCTGGGAAGCTGGCAGAGGGGACCTGCCGTGAGTGGTGAAGGGACAGGGGACCGTCCTGGGCTCCGCGGAGCTGACACTGGCCAGACAGGCTCTTGTCACCTGCGGCAGTGGCTCTGAGCTCTAGCTTCAGCCCCAAGGCGGGACTGTCGCCCTGACTGCAGCCGTGCAGGGAGTTTGTCGGGGTTTTCCTTGCAGCTGCCCAAATCCTCCAGCTCCCGTGATGCCGATTCCAGCACGGTTTTTGTGAAAATGCTGAAACCTAATTTTTTCGTGGAGTGATTTTCAGCTTGAGGCCAGTGTGAAGTGAGAAGCCTCTCGGCGGGCCTGGCACGGGAAGGCAGGAGCCCCACGTGGGCCGGGACATTTAATATGCTTTGTTCTGCTCAGTACAAGAAGCCCAGTCAGAAAATCCTGATTTATGCTATTGCTCAGGCTTCCTGTTACTTTAAACCCTGGACACGGCGGGCCCCCGCCCTGCGCTCCCAGCCAGCACAGCCGCGCTGGGCGGCCAGGAGCAGAGAAGCCGCCTTCCCGGGCTCCCGGGCTCCAGCCGCCTGCCCTCAGTCTGCCTTTTCTAAAGGTGAAATCCACACGACTTTGGCCTTGTAAAGTGAACCATTCGGTGGCTTTTTGTAAGTCCACAAATATCTCTGGAGTTCCAGAAGGTTTCTGTGGCTCCCCAAAGGGATCCTGCATCCATGAAGCAGCTGGCCTCAGTCCTACCCGCTCAGCTAGCTGCTCACCTCCTGTGCGTGGCCGTGGCTGTCCCCGCTGGGCTGCTCACCTCCTGTGCGTGGCCGTGGCTGTCCCTGCTGGGCTGCTCACCTCCTGTGCGTGGCCGTGGCTGTCCCCGCTGGGCTGCTCACCTCCTGTGCGTGGCCGTGGCTGCCCCTTCTCCATGATTCACACAGATGGATTTGTGCACTGTGCAGCCCCCGGGACAGGGAGAGTCGAGGGTCGCCCAGGCAGCGGTGTGTAGCGTGGGACCCCTCTGCGTGGCCGCGGGAGTCTGCTCAATGCGCATTCCCACCCTCCGTCCCTCCGTTTGCCTGACGTGGCGCTCGGGCTGTTCCTTTCTGGAGATGGTGAGCTGTAAACACTGATGCTGCTTCTGCCCAAATCCCTGCTCTTGTGCCCCTGGGTACATAGCCGGGGTGGAGGTGCTGGCTTGTGTGCTAATTCTGGTCATCTTCTTGAGGAACCCCCAAGCTGTGGCGGTCAGTTGGGGGAGTCCCCTGGGAGGCGGCTTCTACATTAGGACCCAAATGACCTGCAGGAAGCCTCCTGGGTGGTGCAAGAGGGTGTGACAGAGGGAGGGGCCAAGGCCATTGCCTGGGGGTCAGCTGCTGACCTTCAGCGCTCAGTCTGCCCAAACCACTGCCCTCCAGGGACCAAGGCCTCCAGAGTTGGAGCATGACCCCACACTTCCTGAGATGCCTGTTGGGAGGGTAACGTGCTGGCCGAGCTTCTGTGGGCTCCAGGGTAAGGGCTTGTGGCCAGCCAGCTGTGTCCATCCAAGCAGGCCAGGGCGCCTGCTCCTGCTGCTCCATGTTCTCACCCAATCCCACTTTGGAGTGGACTCTGGAGCCCCCTGGATAGGGCACTCATCCTGACTCTGCCATTTTCTCAGCTAGCTGTGTGGCAAGTCTCTGCCACTCTGACCCTCAGTGCCATCGTCTGGAGACTCCAAGTGGGGAGAGCTGGCAAGAGTTGCCCCTGACACCCCAATTTAGTGGACCAGAACGTCGACCCTTCCAGGCAGGGGCTACTGTGTCCTTGTTTTACAGATGAGAAAATCCAGGTTCAGGGACATGAACCTGACCATGGACCATGGTCAAGGTCACATTGTGGTAAGTGGTAGAGAGAGGCTTTTAGCCAGCCTGTGAGAACTGGGCTCCTACCTGCACATGGCTGAGGTGACTGCACCACTGGACGCCAGACCTACTCAGAGGTCCACAGAAGATCACGAGCTCTGTGTGCCCGCCTGCCCAGCCTGGCCAACCCCGCCTAGGTCAGTTCTCCTCCTTGCACACCCCAGCCTCTTGGTCGACTTTGAGCAAACTCAGCCCCGTCACCACATCCATAATCCTCTGGCATGTCTAGAAGATGACCATGTCCCAGCCTTTGTCCTCTGCCCTGTGGGTCTTGTACATCTACCACTTCCAGCACAGGCCCTGACCGCAGGAGGCTCTGGCTAGGGTTTGCTGACTGAGAAAGTGACTGAATGACTCCGTGGAGCTGGGGCCTGGTTCCACCTGGGAACCACTCTGTCCTCCCCAAGCACTGTGAGAGCCCTCACTGCCTGTGCCCCGGGGAGCCCAGACCTCCCTGGAAAGGAGGCCTCTGCCCCTCAGTGGAAGGAGGTGACAATTTATGACGTGGATCAGTGCTCATAACCCTCAAAGAAAAATAGCGCGTGTTTGTGTAGGGCCTCCCTCCCAGCTGCGCGGAAGCTCTGCAGACACAGCTTGGCGGCTGCTCCCCGACCTGGCCAAGTTGGACGGTCGCACAGAGAGCCAGTCCACCCACTTCCCCTGGCCTGCTGCGGGTGTGTGTGGGGCAATGGGCGTGCCCATCTGTCTGGAGGAGCCGAGGCCACCTGCGTGGCTTGAGGGTCCAGCCAGGCATGCCCACGGTTGAGCAGCTGGCGGCAGCATGCGGGCACACCCCCGAGGCCCCTGCTGGGCGCCTGCTGGGACATCCTTATGTCCGTGAACTTGCAGTGACAGGCGAGACGGAGGGACAGTGTGGGTCGTCCCACCCTGCGTCTGCCCGGTCTTGGTTCTTGTCAATCCTCTTTGGAACTCAAGCAAACCCGGAGAACCGAGCTCAGGGCCCGGGGCCTCTCGGCTCCTCCTCAGATGAGCCAAGGTGGCTCCTGGCTCGGCTCAGGCCAGGAGTTCCACACTCCCCACAGACACGACTCCTTAGGATTCAACAGGAATCGCCAAATCGTAACTCACTCTAAGCCTCTGCAATTCATCCTTTATGTGGCTTCAGTAGTAACGAGAGATCATAACAGTAAACAGCTTATGGCTTCCTGGACTAGGACCAGGTGCAAACTTCTGGAGCCTTTGTAAAGGAGCAGAGAGAAGCTCACACAGGCATGGGTCATGGTCCATGTCAACGTCCTGACCATCTTGTGTAATTCGACAGCATCTCACTTTCATCTGTATCTGATCCACGCTTTTGATAACAAAATATTAAAAGAAAGGCTCACGACACAGAATAAATCTCAAATGAAATCATTGAAAATTAAAGTACGACAAACATTTGGTAACTAAAAGTTCCAGCTTGCAGTGAAATTCTAAAGCGTGGCTTGCAATAGTGGCTGAATACGGAGGTCTCGTTAGACACGGAGGGGTTTCCCTGGCGCCTCCTTGGCTGGATGCCCAACTCCTCCGAGATGCCCGCGGTGGGCGGTAGGCCCACTGGGGCGCCGCTTCTCCTGTTTCTCTTCCCTCCTGCAGCGATGGGCTTCTGCCTGCAGGTCCTGATCACAGTTTGCCTCTTGCTCCCTGCGTGCAGGCCAGCTGTGACTCCCCGCGGGCTCATCTGCAGTAACGTGGGTGACAGGTCAGTGGAAGCCTTGAGAGGCTCTGAGCTTCCTGCGTGGAGGTCCGCGTTCCAGAGCGAGCCTGCGCGGGGGCGTCCTTGGCCCCTCGCATTGCCACGCTGGTGTGTGTCCCGTAGGTCCCCAGGAGGGCCCACTCTGCTTCCAGAACCTTCTGCTCCCTGGGCACCGCTCAGGGTTTGCAGAGGGGCCTGTAGGCCTGCGCATGTTCACCTACTGGCTGCAGCCCTCGCTGGGTGGCCGGACCCGAGCTGTCACACCTGGGCCACAGTGATGAGATGATGTGGCTAGGCAGATGCCCTCTTCCCTACCCACTCCTGCCTGGTCCTGGAAACTGGACCTCAGCATGATTGAGAGCCTGTGCTTCCTGCCAGTCACCTTCGATGACACCAGTGGGCTCCTTGGGACCAGTGACGTCTCTGTGTTGACTGCAAGCTCAGTTCTCACAGAAGCGTTACGCTTTCATTTCTTGATTTCTTAACTGCTTTTACTGGAAGGTGTGGAAAAACATGATTGTTGACAGGTATCGGGGGGCATCCTGCATCAGGAATGAGCCCTCCACAGAAGAGGGGCCCAGGTGGCCAGGAGCAGGTGAGGACGTCCTGGAGCACCGGTGGGGCCTGCCAGCAGAGCCTGGCTCTGAGCAGGATGGTCCCTGGGCCTGCAGGCACGTGCTGCCTCCAGGCCTCCTGCTTGATGGTGGGAGGCAGCAGCAGTCCTTGGCCATGGGCCACGGCCACGGGCCACACTAGGTCCACTGTCCCAGTGAGGAGGGCCAAGGGGAGTGGGGGAAGAAAGCAGAGATGCAGGTCAGAGACCTTCCTGCCCGCTGTGCGGGGAGCCCCAGCTGGTGGCATGCAGGAGCTCGATGGCTGCCTCCGCTGGCTCAGGGCTACGCGTCCCAGGAAAACACTGGTTGGATTTGGGAGGGGCGCAGACCAGGCCAGCGCCTCGCCCCTGCGGCCTGGCCATTACATCCCCACTCGCAGGAGAGGGAGCCCGTGCACAGGAGGCACTCACCTGGACAAGGTACACAGGGATGGGGACGGGCACACTGCTCTGGCACTCAGGTCACCGCCGTCTTCCTGGACGTCCTCCTGATTCTGTCCTCCTGATTCCGGAGTCCCTCTCCTGCCCGCTTTCCCACGAGCAGGGGGCTGTGTTGGCTGCTGGGACGCATGCTCCTCGGGCATGAGCTGTTGATGGCAGCCAAGGAGGATGGTGGTGACAGGTGTGTGGCTCCTAGCTCAGGCAGGGAGGAGGCTCACTGTGACCAGACTACCAAGGCAGCAAGGGGCTGGCAGACCTGCGGCCAGAGCGTCTGACCCCTCATTGAGAGACAGGGTGACCGGGAAGCCTCAGACTGCCAGACTCGGGTGGAAGCCAAGCCTCTCCGTGATCGCTGTGGAGGTGCTGCTGTTCTCATTCCCTCAGCGTAGCCTCACTGACCCTGACGTCTGCGGAATAAGGAACGGGCTTACACAATTCTGGAGGGTGGAAAGTCCCAAATTCTGCAGCTTGAGTTGGCAGCTGGAGACCCAAGGGTCAATGGCGTCACACGTATTCAATGGCTGTCAGGCTGGAGACCCAAGGAAACGCCGTGTTTCAGTTGAGTCCAAAGGCTGACAAGAGCAGGAGGCAGTTCGGAGGCAGGAGGAATCCTCACCTAGGAGAGGGCAGCCTCTTTGTTCCATGAGGCCTTCAACAGATTGGATGAGGCCCACCCACACTGGGGAGGGCACCTACTTCACTTGTAGTGATTCACACACTGCCCTCTGCCAAGCACGTGGCACAGACATGCTCAGAGTGTTTGACCAAATATCTGGGCACCTCACGGCCCAGTCAAGTTGACACATCTGTTGACCTTGATGAAGTTAAGAACAGAGACTAAACAGAACAGGTAACCATCTGGTGAGGACGGTTAGGGTGAAACTTCCTCTTTTCTTGCTTTCAATTGTAACTTTTAAAAATTGATAGATGATTTTTAGAGAAGGTTTTGGTTTGCAGCAAATGGAGCAGCAGAGGGGAGTCCCCATGTGTCCCTTCTCAGGTCTCCCTTTTCCTGGCCCCTGGCCTTGGGACAGTGCTCTGCCCCGGTAAGATGCTGCTGCTGATGTCGCGTTTATGTGGTCTCCCCCTGGGCCTGCATCTGGGGCTTTGTCCAGTGCTGGGTGTTCTACGTCCACCCTCTCACTGCCCGAGGGGCCCCTGCAGGTGTGGCTCTCTGAGTGCTGTGTGTCCATGTCCCAGCAGTGCCTGGCTGGAGTGCTACCCGTGCCGGACGCTCCAAGACTTGCGGCCATCACCTCTCAATGGGGCGCCCCCCTCCCCATGGTGGATCCCAGGGCCTGCTCTGTCCCCTGAGAGACCCAGAGCAAGGCTGCTCAGCAGGAGAGGACCACGAGGCAGGACCCAGAGGGCTGCTGCTCTTAAGTAGCTCGAGTGCCACCAGGGAGGGCTTCCACCACTGCCCCAGTCAGAGGGACACTTGCGTGGCTGTTGACTTTGGGTTGGTCACTAACTGACCTGTGGGTCCTGACATCACGGCTCACAGGCTGGGCAGCTCAGGACGCAGACTTGTCATGGGTGAGGACGCACACATCGGCAACCGGGGGTCTGCTGAGCTCCAGCTGCATACTGTCTGGGAAAGCTGCGGCAGCCGTCCTGGTCGCTGCCGGAGGATGGTCACAGCGGGCTGCCCAGCTTCCGGGCTCCCTTCCACAGGCATTGGAGCGGGTGGTTGTCGTCTGCAGCTGGCTTGTCCTAGTTCAACGCACACAGATGAGCCTGGGGGTGGGCCCTCAGGGGCCAGCATGAGGACGGTGGCACTTGTGCCAGTGGCCTACTGATGCCCAACAGCCCACCCTGAGCTTGGTGGCTTTAAGCAGCCATGGCCTTGTGTTCCTATGACTCCAAGGGTGCCCCATGGAGCTCTGCTCATGCTGTGACCCCAGGGCCGCCTGTGGGACGGCATCCAGCTGGGAGCACCCTGGCGTCCCCAGGCAGGCTGGCTCCTCCTAGGGGTGTCTCATCACTGCGCCCCCTGCAGGGTGGACCTTGCTCCACGGGCTGCTCCTGCCTGCAATGGCTTATGGGCCCTGCTCAGGTCCGCCCTCTGCATTCCTGCTGCTCCAACAGCGTGGCTGAGCCCAGGGGGACTCAAAATGGACAACAGGTCCTGGTCACGGTGCAGGAGGTGGTGGTCCCAGATCAGGGCAGATGCCTGGTGAGGGCCTGGTCTCGGCTTCCGCATGGTGCCCTGCAGCCTGTCTCCCCAGAGGGGACAGACACTGCATTCTCATGGGGCAGAGGACACGGAAGGGCATGGAAGGGCACAGAAGGGCCCGCAGGTTCGTCTCGCCCTTCTCTAAGGTCAGGAGTCCATTCTCCAGGCACCAGCCTCATGGCCTCATCACCTAAGGCCACCTGCAAATACCATCCTGCTGGTGATGTCCCCTCAGGGAACGAACTTCAGGGGACACATTCAGGCCAAAGCAGTCATACCAGTCACATGACCAAGCCCAGAGCCAGCAGGTGGCGGGGAGGCCAAGGCTACAGCTACAAAGCCTGGGGGCCTGGTTAGTGCCTTCCACCCTACGGCTAGCTCCTGGGGACGTGCTTGGAGCTGGTGCTGTGTGGCTTCAAGGGCACCCCCGTGGCCTCCTGGTGCCTTTCTGCAGGTCCATGCGTCATCACGGCTGAGGCTTGCCAGAGAGAAGGGGAGGAGCTGGGCACCCCGAGGATGGGTGCCGGCCTGTTCACCTTGATTCTGTTCTTGTCCCATTCTTGACGACTTTCCCAAAGCTCCATCATGGATGGCGGGGCCTCTCCTTCCTGGTACTGGCTAGCACTCTTGGCCTGTCCTCGTGGTGAACCAGGAGCCACAGAACCCAGGGGTCTTCACGCATGGTGTCACTGAGGCCTCCAGGGACCCCACCTTCCACAATAGGGAGGAGGAGCCCAGGCTCACGATGGTGCCCAGTGTGGCCAGCCTGTGTGGTGTGGCCTCCGCTGCAGCCCACCCCGTGCTCACAGCAGTTCTTGGGATGCCACAGTGGCTGGCAGGGGGCTCTGGTCTGTGTCTGCAGCGTGCATGGCCCCAGACTCCACACAGGCAGGCAGGCAGTGGCTCTGCATTTCTGCCTGACCTGGGTGTCGAGCAAGCAGTGCCTGACCGTGCAGCTGGGCTTCTCCTGTCTGATTTTGAATCCCGTTTCTTCTGCACTAGGAAGGACCGACACTTGTGAGTGCTCCAAGGCAGCAGACCTCCCCATCCCGAGTGTCATGAGGCACCGTGCAGCACAGCTCTTAGCCCCCAGGGACTCCGACAGATACTGGAGTTTGAGGGAGACCTGACTCCCAGGGAGGCCAGTGGGGCCCAGGCAGGGGCCCTAGGGATCAGGGCCTGGTGGAGGTTATCCAGGCCAGCTCCAGGCCTCAAGCCACTAGTGTAAAGGCCAGAGTCTGCTCTGTGTCCACATGGAGGGCTCTTCCTACCCCAGACCACGGAGGCCAGGACCCCAGGCTTGTGGGCAGTGAGGAAGGCTACAGCAGGTCAGAGGTCAGTGCTGGCTGGTCAGCATGCCCTCTCTGGATTGAGCTCTTCTTTTCCAACCAATTGCAGCCATTCCTTGGGGGGACTGTTAGGTCAGTGTGACCAGCACAGCCTCCCTGGGGGAAAGGCTGTGAGGGCAGATATAGATCCAGAAATTCCCTCTGTGAATGTGAAATCCAAGCTGGGGCCTGGGCTGGAGGACCCAGGGTGGGTGACAGCTGTTCGGGGCCTGGCAGGGGCCTTGGGAGCTGATGTGGACCTGCGGCTAGAGGCTGGGTCAGAGCTGTGCCTGATCGCTACTCAGACACCAGAGCAGGGGGTCTCAGGCCAGTCACTTCCCCTGTCCAAGGCTCTGGCTCCCCATGAGAAAAATTGGGAAGAATGTCCCTCTGCAGGGACCCCAGCCCATGGCACCCCACCTGCTCTGTCCTGGGCGGCCAGCCTGGGTGGCTCTGTCAATGGGACCCTGCACTCAGCTTCTGCTGCAGGGCGCCAGCTGCTGATCTGCCTGGCGCAGCACCCACAGGGTGAAGTCGCTGCTCCCCCATGGGACACGCGTCTGTCAATGTGCGTCTGCAGAGCACTGGCCTCAAAGCCCAAGGATTTTGCGGCTCCATCCTCAGGGTGGGTTTGTCTTGGGCAGCCTCAGAGTCAGCCACCATGCTTTTGAGAAAGACACGGGGAGGTGCCCAGTGCTCCCCGAGCAGTCTGTGCGGATTCCTCAGCCAGGCAGGTGCGGGCTCGCTGGTCGGCACCTCCACCTTGAGCCCTGAGCCTGTCCTTCACGTGGGCATCAGGAGACCGGCTGCGGCACAACCAGGTTCTTTACACCCTGTTAGTCAAAGGCATGTCATCTGTGCTGCCGGAGGAGCCGGCGCAGAGAGCCCTCGCTTGGGACGCCTGTCATCTGGGTGCAAGTCATTGGTGTGGTCCTTGCAGGAATGTTATCAGCAGATTAAAGTGCTGCTCCTGTCCAGGGTGAAGACGCCGGCGGAAGAATGAAGTCTTTATTTTAAAAATCAGTGTGGACGATGCTGTCATGCCCGCGCTGTGGGCAGTGTGAAGATACGTGCCCACTGTTCCGTGCGGGGTGCTCAGAGGCCGCGGCCCCCTCCTGCCGTTCCCTCCTGCTCCCACTGGGGGCCACGTTTTGGTGAAAGCTCAGGGCTGAGGGCTGTCATCACTGTCAGGGGACAGAAGGAGGTTGTGAGGATTGCGTGGGTCAGGAGCAGGTTACCATGAGCACCACTCCCCGTCTGTGCCACCTCCCAGCCTCAGTGACCCACCTGCCGCGTGGGGATAAGAGCACCCACCTTGTTTGTATATGGGAACCGTCCACCTGACACAGCCTGGCAGGAGCAAGGCCACCTGTGTCATTCTTCGCTGTACACCCCGGGTGTGTGTGACGGACAGATGCATGGCAGCTGGCATTCAACAGGCGGTGTTGTCACTGTGACTGCTGCTTCTCCCTCGCCCTCTGAGGCTCTGGAAGCGTCCGTGCAATACGAGGGGCCCAACAGCATCAGTGACCCCAGCAACATGACGCAGAGAGAGATGACCCAGGCGCAAGGAGCCTGTCTGGTGGAGTTCCATCTACAGGGAACGCAGGTCAGGTGAGCACGGTGGCGGGGAGCAGGTTGTGGTTGCCAGGGTCTTGGGGGAGGGGACAGGGTCTGGGACTGGAGTGACTGCTCATGGGTCTCCTTTCGGGGTGATGAAAATGTTTTGAGACCGGGTGGAGTGGTTGTGCACCCCCGTAAATGTGCTAAGTGCTGCTTCAGAACAGTAAACGCGAGCTGTGTGGATTTCACTCAGCGACACGTACCCCAAGCCAGACTCCGCACTCGTCTGTTCAGGCCCTTCCAGCGCCATCCCTTCCTGTGGTGATGAGAGCTGGAGAGCTCGCGAAGCTGCCTGCCGATGCCCCAGCCCCTGCCCTCCTTCCCTGTGGCACGTGCTGCTGCCTGGCGCGCCAGGGGCTCACCTGGCTCATTTCACCTGGAGCATCCTCTTCCCCAGGCAGAATCCAAATCCAGCAGCGGGGCTCCCCCAGCGTTGGCCCATGGCTGCGTGCCCGTGTGTGACAGGCCCGGTGCTCTAACGGTGCTTCCTGGTCACTGGTGAGTGGGAGAGTGCCAAGTGCCCATCCAGGCCTCTCTCTGGGGTGGCTTTCCTGCCACAGGGGCATCAGGGCCCTGGCTGCAAGCCATAGCTCCTCCCTTTCCCAGCTTCTGATGAAATATTGGGGAGGATCCCTGCCTGGTCAGATCACTTGAGCCCCGCCCCGCCTGGGGAAGGAGGTCAGGGGATTCTGATGTCCCAGCCTGGTTCACGGTCTTGGTCAGCCCAGCCCTACTGGCATCTCTGTGCCAGCTGCCCCAGGGCCACAGCAGCCTCAGTTTAGCAGCCAGATCTTTCCCTCTTGAATGTGCAGCCATGGCCATGCCCTCTGCCCACAGCCACGCCCTCTGCCCTGCTTGCCAAGGGGGTTGGCTGTGCTCACGGCCCCTCCTGATTCTGCAGCTTTCCTCTCCCACCTGGAAGTCTTCAGCCTCTCCTGACGGGCAGCATGTCACCAGCCTGGCTGACCAGCTCCTCCGGGTACCAGTTCAGATGCCCGTCCCGCCTGCTCCCCCAGCTGTGCAGGAGCGCAGAGTGCCACGTGAAAGCACAACCAGCAGTGGTGACCCTGTCTCCAGAGCAGGGGTCGCAGCCCACACAGGAAACAACCCGTGTTGTGGTGTGGGTCTGGACTGCCCCTAAAAGCTCCTGTGATGAAGGCTCAGTCTCCAGAGCAGTGGTGTCCAGAGGCCAGCTCCTGGGAAATGATTGGATCACCAGGGCCCTATCTCATCAATGGATTAATCCTTTGATGGATTAATAATTGATGGCATTGTTGGGAGGTGGTGGAGACTATAGGGGCTGGAGACCTTGTTGGAGGAAGTAGGTCACTGGCCGTGTCCTGGAAGGGCACATCTGCCTCTTGCTGTCTGCTGCCTGGCCACCGTGAGCAGGGCAGCCTCCTCCACTACACCCATCTGCCTGCCTCACCCGAGCAATGGAGCCAGCCGACCATGGGCTGAGCCTCTAAACCGGAAGCCAGAATAAACCTTTCCTCCTTTAAGTAGTTTAGGTCAAGTGTTTTGGCCATGGCAACAAACAGCCAACATGGGCAGCAACAGGATTTCCAGCTGTGGCCTCAGGGACACACCTGCTCCAGTGGTTGGCTAGGGGAGGCCTGGAGGAGTAGGTGGGCAGGAGGAGGTGACGGAGACCTGTAGCACTGGACGTCATGGGCATTGGGCAATGGAGGGTGTCACGGGCATATTGAGAGGTGGATGGGGTGGGGTGCCCGCTGGGGGAAGCTGCGGCTCCCAAGCCCTCGCATCTCTGGTGGCGCTTAACCCATTGACCTGTGACGAGCTTGGGCTGTTACCACTGCAGAAACCCATGGAGAGGACCAAGGGGTGCGGGCTGAGAACATCAGTGGAAGAACTCCAGCAAGCCAGGGCCCCGGGCCACACGCGGGAGCAGCCCAGGTGTGCCCGTCCCTCCTGTTGGGAAGGCTGAACTAATTGAGGCCCAGGGAGATAGGCATCTCACAGGGTCGCACAGCGTTTGGGTGGGAAGGAATCCCAGCTGAGACAGACTTGGGATTTGATGACACAGCTACCAAGCACATCAAAGGAGCCCCTACCCTAGTGGGCCTCCAGCCCCAGGGGCCTCCACCAGCTCTTGGGCAGACAGAGTCTGCATGGCCAGCTCTTCCGTGTGGCTCACAGAGCCAGGAGGGAGACTTGGGTTCCTTTTTCATCAAATGCAGCTTCTCTGGGAAGTTTCAGAAAACAACTCCAAGGATGTTCATTCTCCATAACAACAAGCCACCAGCCCCTCATGCACAGCTGGTGGCTTCCCCTCACCCCATGGCCATCCCCAAGGCCAGTTTTAGAACACCCCCTGCCCCAGCTAGATGCCTCCTCTCACTTCTGGCCCAGTCCATGCCATCGCCAGCTAGTTTGCCATGGCTCTGTGGAGCTGCCCTTCCCGAGCCTCCTGTGTGGATGGGATCTGGGTGGAGGGTGTTGTGGAGCTGCCCATCCCGAGCCTCCTGTGTGGGTGGGACCTGGGTGGAGGGTGTTGTGGAGCTGCCCTTCTGGAGCGTCTGTGCAGGTGGGACCTGGGTGGCAGAGTTCTGAGGTTGGTCCGTGCCGTGGTCGGGATGGGGACTTTACTCCTGCATATGGTCTCGGCCCACCTCACTGTGGGGACCCCCACATTGCACTTGTCCATCCACAGCTGACCGGCATTTGGGTTCTTTCCTTTTGAGTATTGGGAAAGTGCAGCCATTGAAGGTCCTGGAGTCAGTCTGTGTGGCTTGAGTGTCCCTCCCTGGGTGGACACCTGGGGTGGAACTGCTAGGTTGCATGGTAGTCCATCGTCCGTGCTGGGTTTTCCCTGAAGCCATCCAGTGCTTCCCGGATGGAACTGTTTTCCACTGCCATCCCAGAGGCCACACAGGGGCTCCCCTTCTTCCACATCCTCCAGCAGGTGAGGCTTCCTGACTCAGCTGTTTCAGTGGACAGAAGTGGCACTTCATTGCATTTAAAATGCACATTAAAATGCTTACTTGATGGTGAGCATATTTTCAAACACTTGTCAGCCACTCGTTCATCATCTTTGCTGAAACATCTGTTCACCTTTTGCCTTTTTTTAGTTGGAGTCTTGTCTTCTTATTGAGTTGTAAGAATTCTTTGAGATAGTATGGGCACAAGTCCATTTTTGGATTTTTTTTTTTGGCAATGAAGCTTCTGTTTTAGCAATAGTGAGCCTTCTAATCCATGAACATGGTATATCTCTTCATTTATTTAGATTTTCTTTGATTTCTCTAGGTTAAGTTTTATAACTTCAGTGGCTAAGACTTGCACTTTATTTATCTCTAAGTATTTTATTCTTTTTAATGCTAACACAATTCAAATTGTAATCTTAGTTTCACATTTTGGCTATTGATTGCTACTGGACAGAATGCAACTGATTTTTTGTGTATCGATCATGTGTGTTCTGATAGTCACATGTGTACGTGTGCGTGTGTGTGTTCACATGCCCTGTTCCTCGGGGTTCTTGCGATAAGATCATGTCATCTATGGATAGTTACCCTACCTCTTCCTTTCCAGCAAGGACGACTTTTTCTCCAAAGAGTTTGGAGTCACATCTCTGGCAGGTGTGGCTACTGCCTGCACTGGTCAGTGGCTTCTCCTCCACCCTGCGATCTGCCATGTGGCTTGGCCATGACTTCCTCACTCACCACCAGGTGACTTCAGGAAGCCATTCACCTCTCTGTTTCGGCCTCCCCATCTGTCCAGAGGGGACAGCAGGGACACGGCTGCCCCCTCACAGAGTAGATTTGAGGAGTGATCCCCGCAGCCTGACAGCACCTGATGCAGAGTAACCCCTTAAGTCTCGTGAGCTGTTATCATCACCTTGCTACTTCAAAGGTGGGAACAGGGCACGCAGGGCACTTATCAGCCTGCCACACCCTCGTTCTGAACATGAAGGAGCTGGCGCCCGAGAACCAAGGTGCCTGAGGGGTCCACAGTCAAGCTGGAGCATTTCATCACAGGCCACTTGGCCTGCCGCAGATGCCTGAAGGGTGGCCCCACTCTTCCCAGGTTCTTTTCAATTTGGATTTCCCTCCTGGTCCTGAAGTCTCTTGCTGCTGCCCCGCCCTACCCATGTTTTAAATGGTCAACTTGTATCAACAAACATCATTAAGTCAGAGTCAGTGGATACATTAGAATCCAAGCGGGGGGCTCAGTGTCTGTGCTGAGGCTGCCACTGCCTGCCACCTGTGGGCCAGCTGTCTTGTCTCCCAGGTCATCTCCTGAAATGCTGCTCTGAGGTTGTGACCGCTGGGTCTTCTTCCCTAATGGAAGAGTCTCTGGCCTCCTCCTGCCTGCTCCCAGGCTGCCCTATGGCTTTCATGATCTCTGTCCTGGGCAGGGTCTTCACTCTTTTCTCAGAATTCGTGTGGCCTTGAGCAAGCTGGCTTGCAGTTCTGAGCCTCAGTGTCCCCAGTTTGGAGCCTCTGTTTCTGCACCCGTGTGAGCAGGATGGTGACGTACCTTGCAGGGTGGCTCAGGAATTGCATGAGTGGAGGAGGCCCAGGGCCAGGGCTGCCCCAGCACTGTGGTCTGGTGCAGAGTGAGGTGCACACAGGACATTGGGCAAGCCTTGGTTTATGGAGGGGAAACACATTATTTTTAGACCTTTGCTTCCTGTTTCAAATGAATTCTTAACCCAAAAGAGGCCTGATGGTGCCCCCACAGTGACTCAGGGGACTGGAGAGGGAGGATGCCCCTCTATGCACCTTCCCTGGCCTGGCCCCTGCCCATCGACTGTGTCCACTGAATGAGGCCTGTGCCTTGCAGCACAGAGCTGAGTCACAGTGTGAAGTGGGAAGGGGCCAACTGGGGCTTGCCTGGTGACCTCCATCAGGGCACTTCAGGGCCTTGACTCACTCCTCTTCTTCACGGGGCCTGGGAACAGGAGGGTCTTCCCTGGCCACACCATGCCTTTTGGATTCCCTGAATGTTCTGCGAGGTCCCTTTGTTTTGGGCCATCCTTGGCTCCCCAGGCCTGTGGACTAGCTAGGGCTTGCTTTGGGGTCTTTCCCTGACCTCCAGCCCCAGGTCTGTGGGACTGTGTTTGAGAGGTCCCCACATCCAGGGGCCCTGCTTCTGGCTGAGGGAGCAGAGGCAGTCTGGCCACACACCCCCTTGGGCAGCCACCTAGAGAATGGGCAACGTGTCCTCCTATTGCTAGCACCTGGGTCCCTCCCCTGGTAGTTTTCTCCCAAGAACCCAGGAGACTGTGTGCCACCCACCTGGAATAAAGGACAACGTGGAACAGGAGGCCCTGGCCCTTGGGCCAGGCAGGACCCCCAGGAGTGAGCGTGACCTGTAGGTCCCAAGCCATAGCTCCCAGCCAGGGCTCCATCCATGCCCTCAGGGGAGCCTCTGAAAAGACACGAAGCTGGGCTCCCCGTGGAGTGGTGGTCAGGTGGCCCGAAGCTGTGTCTTCTTCCTCCTCTTCCCACAGCTGCTTACTGAGCACCTGGCACCTGCCGACACCATTCCTGGGGAAGGAGCCGGGGGTGAAATGGAGAAGCGGGGGCAAATGCCTGCTGCGTGAGCTTACATTCTCAGAGCCAGCACAGCCGATGCGACACCAAGTGACACACCATCTGCCCCAGACAGGGACGGACACTACTGAGGAGAGGAGTCGGGGAGCTGAGGTGGGGGGCAGCCAGGGCAGGGTCTGGCAGCTGCAGGCTTGGGCCAGAGAGCAGAGGAAACCGCCAGCAGAGCCTGACAGTGGGCAAGAGCTGGCACGTCTCTCCCACCCTGGGCCTGCCTGCCCCTCGTTGTGGGGGCCCAGGTGGAGCAGGCATGTGGAGACCCCTTCACTCTGAGCAGCTGCTGTGGCACAGAGGAGCCTCACAGGCAGGAGTGGGGTCCACAACCAGCGGGGGCTGGAGCAGTGGGAGCTGGGCCTTGGGACATCAGCCAGGTCGACAGGGCACGTGGGCTCTCGAGGCCTGTTTGTGGAGGGAGGGCAGAGGCCGTTCCTGTCCCGCCTCGGAGCACCCCTGAGACCGCAGCCTTGGATGGGGCTGTTAGTGGGCTGGCTGTGGTCATTCACTGGGTCGTGCATTAAGCTTCAGTCTGAGCTTGGAAAACTCCGTGTTAAGAGGCCAGGACAACAGGTGCACAGGTGCCTTGGGATGCCCCGTGCTCACAGAGAGCGTCCAGCGGGCTGTCCTGCGAGAGCAGGGTCTGGTCAGCGCAGAGCAAGCGGCTGCAGGGCCTCAGCTGGACGAGGGCCAGAGGTGCGTGTGGAGGAGAGCCACATGGGGTGCATGGGCCAAGGGGGCAGGGCAGGGCTGCCAGTGGGAGGTGACAAGTGGGCAGTCCAGGACAGGCCCCTTCGCCAGGTGAAAACTACCTTTTAGGTGGAAACTGTGGGTGCGTCTGTCCCCAGGACGCAAGTTCCTAGAGGTGGGCCGCGGGCCTCCGGCTGCCGTCTGGAGTCTGGGCTCGTGAGCTGCCGCCTGGCCCCTCACCCTCGGGCCTAGTCGGCAACGTCGGCAACTCCTGTGAGCGCTGCAGGTGTGTGAGCGCAAGGCTGCGTGTGTGCTTGTGGCCTGGGCGCGTGTGCGTGCATGCGGTGTGTGTCTGGGTGGTCACGCGTTCCCCGTGAGCCCCTTGGCTCCGTTTCTCATCTGAGCTAGACTCCCCACCCCACGCAGTCCAAGCCTAGGGTAACGAATACGAAGAGCTCGTGACAGAGAGGAGGAGGGGACCTGGGGACACAAGGAAGGGCAGGGAGGGGAGGAGGAGAGAGGATGGGAGGAGGATGGAGGGACAGCCGGAGCAGGGCCCTGCTGCCAGGCAGGGAGCCTGGGCACAGGAGGGCCCCTTGGAGGAGCGTTTCTAGAGGGGCTCTCCAGGCCAGCTTTCAGGGAGAGAAAGGAAAGGGAAGAAAGTTGGCGGTGGGGGAAACCCGAGGCAGGAAGCTGCAGGGAGAGTACTCCCGGCCCACGGCCCTCAGTGGGCCCGGTGCCAACCCTTCTGCCGGCCGCCTTGGGGCTGGGAGCAGCCAGCTCAGTGGTCACAGCCTGAGTGGATGAGAAACACCGGGCAGGAGTCGGGCTGGTAGCAAGAACTTGGGCACTTTGGGGTCTGAGGAATTAAGAGGTTTGTGTGAGGGCGAGGGATCCCACACGGTCTACTCTCCACAGGAGGACTGGCTCCCGGACTGTAAGGACTCGGGCCTCGGCTCTCCTGTGAAGAGCCAGAGCTAAGGCCTCAACCCCACCTGATCTAACGGGGACCTGGGCCATCTGCCCTGGGCTCGAGCTACACCGTGGGCCGGGTGGACGGAGACAGGAGGCAGGCTGGCTTCAGAGGAGGGGTGTCCCCAGACCTCCTCCCTGCAGGGCTTGGGTCCCCTCTGAGAGGCAAGACGGGGTGAGCAGAGAGCCTGGACTTGAGTCCTCCACCTGCCCAAGGGCTCGCCAGGGCCACGGGGGCAGCACGCACTCCTCCGGGGCGAGGTGGCGAGCGGCACTGCCTCAGGGTATCCGTCCAGTGTGGCTTCTGGTTTGGGCCTGAGCTCCATGGGGCGCTCTGTCTGTGGCCTTCCTCCAGCAGCAGAACCTGGCTGTGCTGGGCTGGGCGCTGGCGTGTCCAGGAGGAAGCATCGTCGATGCCCAGTGGCCCTTGGCCGTGCCCGGAGTGCAGACCTGCCCGCCCCGCTCCTCTGCACAGCACCCTCTGAGCCACAGGCTCTTCTTGGTGTGGTGGGAGCAATCACCACCCACAAATGTCTAGGTCCCAACCCTGAAACCCGTGAATCTGTTCCTTAACGTGGCAAATCAAGGTTGCGGATGGAATTGAAGCAGCGACTCAGCAGACTCATGCACAGAGAAGTTGTCTGGGACTGTCCAGTGGACCTTGGGCCAGCGCAGGGGTCCTGGTGGTAAAGGAGAGGGCACAGGAGATCCTGGCCTCAGTGCTTGCTCCGAAGAAGGGGAAGCCGCAGTCCAGGACCACAGCCTGTAGGAGCTGGAGCAGAGGAAGAGACAGGTCCTCCCAGAGCCCAGAGGACAGCCACCCCTCGCTGTCATCCCAGGAGACCCGGGCAGGTGTCCGACCCCAGCACCGCGAGAATCAGCACGCGCTCCCGCGTGAGTGCGAGATGCCTCCCAGCAGCAGGAGGTGCGCACGCTCGCCTCCAGGAACCAGCCAGCGCCTCTGGAAGCTTCCTGGTATGACGAAGCCTCCCGGGCTCTTCCTTTCCTCCAGCTCACTTCCCTCTCTGAGCGTGGCCTCCTGGGGTCCCTTCCCGGCCAGTGCCACTCTGGGACATATGCCTCAGGGCCTGCGGCCGGGACTCCAGATGCTGAACGCCCCTCCAGGGGCCTCTGCACATGTGTCTGTACGGCTCACATGAGGGACATCGCCTTCTAGTTTGTTCTGCTGTTTAGGGGGAAGCATTGGGAAGCCAAGTGAGAGCACACCCGGCCCTGTGGACACTGCAGCCCCAGCGCTGGGGGCCTTACAGAGCCCAGGAGGGAGGGAGCTCAGCGCAGGATGGGGTGCAGCCTAAGAGCAGGCAACACGCAGCACCCACGGCAGCATCAGCACGTCAACAGCAACAACCAGACGCCACCCCACGGCAGCACCACAGCAGCCAAGTGCACGTCAGCAAGTGCATGGCAGCACTCCATCGCCGCCGGCCCCCCACCAACCACCCGGTGCTCCACCCGCCCACGCGGTGCTCCACGTGGCGCGCCACCGCCCACTGGGTGACAGTGGGAACATGGTGACAGCAGAGGAGCAGCACAGCTCGGCCACAGTGACTCCAGCGCAGCACTAAGGACAGCATAGTCAGCCCAACAAGAGCCCAAGGGAGCAGCACCCCCAGCCAGAGTGGCTGCAGTAACCCACCTACCCCTCAGGGCACAGCAGCAGCCCACTGCCTGTGGTGGAGTGAGGATGGCGGCCTTGGAGCCCTTGGGGTCTACGAAGGCTTCACCAGGACCTGGGAAGGCGAGCCGCTGGGTGACCAGGAAGGTGCAGAACTCCGGACTTCAAAGCCTCTACAGCAGGGAGTGGCTCCTGGGTTCAGCCAGACCTGATTTCCGATCCCAGCGCTGTGGGTAGTGCAGCTGGGCTTTTCCGCTCCACTGAGAGAAGCCAACAACATTCTTCTGGGCCTTTGCTATGTGTAGGCCTTAAATATGCAACCTGGGGGCCTTATTTATAAATTAAATTTTAAAAGAAACCCTGAGATTGTAAGTCTTACACATATGCTTTGCCAAGTAACAGCCCTGAGGGAAATTAGCCACCTTCCTCCAGGCTCTTTTATTAAAAAAAAAATATTTTGAGGGTTGTGTGAAACAGAATTGAGAACCACCTGGTGTGTTCCAGGCCAGCAATTTAATGTCAAAGATGAAGCCATTTGCCTCTCCACTGAATATTTGGTCAAGGTGCTGGTCCCCAGGAGAGAGGACGGGGCGAGTCGGCTGGGCCTGAGTGGTCTCCTTGTGATTCCTCAGATCATCCTCAACACCCTGGGGGCGCCTTCTCTGCCTCCCTGCTCTCGGTGAGCTGCTGATGGCCTCTGTGGCTACAGGAAGCGTGTTCTGTGGAAGCCACCATGAGCGGGGCATGTGCTCGGGAGCCGTGGCTGTTTTCTGGACGCGGAGGCCAGGCGATGAAGTCGGCAGCAGGTCCAGGGAGAGGTGTGTGTGACACGATGCCTGGCGTGTGGGGTGTGTCCAAGGCCTGGACATGGGCGTGTCCTGGAGAGGAATCGGGCTGGCCCTGCCCACAGGACGGGGGCTCGCTGGGCCTGCACTGGACTGGACGTGGATGTCCTCGTATCAGCCTGGCCCGCTGGCTGGCCGGGTGCTGTGGGCGGGCAAGCAGGAGGCTGCCTGGGGCCCGGCAGGCGGGAAGCTGCCCCTCTGGAACCCACCAAGGCTCCCCCTGGAGGAGAGGGGCTCCGGGGCGGGGGGGGAGCCCGAGTCTCCATCGTGTTGCTCTGCGGAGCCTCTGCGGCCAGGAAGCTCCTCCCCCGTCCGGTCAGCAACCGCAAGCCTCAGGTGGCCCTCACTGTCACCGTCTGGAAACAGCAGTCGACGGAGGCCCGAGAGCCTCCCCGCTCCCAGACACACCTGAGGCTCCTGAAGTCCTGTGGTGAGAAAACCAGAGAAACTGTCCCCTGCTTTGAACGCAGCGTCCCCTAGGCCAGTCCCATGTCACAGCCGTGCGGGTCCACGACACACGCGCCCAGTGACCTTGGTCTGTGCTTCTGGCCACTCCTCTAAGTACCAGCGGGAAGACCCGCAGCCCTGAGTGAAAGAGCCCTTGCCTCTGCTTGGTAAGTGCTTGGTAAATAGGCATTGCTTTGATCACAGGGACGGATGAAGGACCCAGGTCTCCACACTATCCTCGCCTGACCGAGGCTCACCTCCCCTGTGAGCACAGAGGCCAGGGTGTGCGCCACGTTGCAGCCTCTGGAGCCTCGAGAGGGCAGAGCCTGAAAGGCCCCTACGCCTGCACGCTGAGACCCAGGGCGCTCCTCTTCATGGCCACTGCCTCCTCCCCTCTCGCCTGGTCCTGGGCATGGGGCCTGGGGCGTCCACCTCACTGCAGCCGGCCTGCGGCTTGCTCCCTGCCTTAGCCTCCGAGGGGCTGGCAAGGCAGCTGTGGCCGCTGTGCCCAGCCTCAGGTTGCTAGCCCTGCTAGCTGCCGTCCGCCAGCACTGCTGCCTGCTGGGACTCTGCCACTCATGGGGCCCTCGTGAGCCACGGCGGGAGCTGGGCGAGCAGATGCCCAGGAAGGTGCGCAGGTCACAGTGTGCCCAGAGACCCCAGGGTCCCAGCCCTCTGCCTCCAGCGGGGTCTGGCTCCTCGGCTGCCAGGCTTTACCCCTGGACCTGGGATGGTCCTCACGCCAAGGTGGCATCACTGTCATCATCCCCAGGGACAGATCGAGGCTGGCAGGGGACCTGTCAGCTCCACACCCTCCAGAGAGGCCCGGGACTCCCTTGACTAAGATCCATCTAAGAAGTCAACCCCGCGACTCCTCGCTCAGGTTTCATGGGTGCTTGAGGCGCAGGCAGACTAACGGAGTCCACAAGCCCGGCTCCTGGTGCCTTGTGCCGGGTGGGCTCCTCAGGCCTCCGTGACGGCAGTGAGGGGCAGTCCAAAGCCTGCTCCTTGCTACCACTTCTGTCCGCCAGCCTGCCAGCCGCACGTCCCCCTTCTTGCCTTTTGACAGCAAAGCCGGCGTTTGGAAAAGCACTGATTGATACCACAGTTTGGGTGGAGGATGACCTCAGATGCTCCGAAGCTGGTCCTGTGGGGGCCGTGAAGATGCCAGGGGGGTGTTCGTCCAGCGAGACAGAGCCTCGCTCACACCTGCGCCCACACAGCAGGCCGAGTGAGGGGCGCCAAAGCCATCAACAGAGAACTTCCGCTGGGCAGCCCAGCAGGCTGGACCCTGATGGCTGGACAAGGTTCCCCCGGCAGCTGGAGTGACCCTGTGTCCTTCAGAGACTCGCTGTGTGTGAAACACACCTGGAGGATGCCTGGGTGGAGTGGACTGTCCAGCATAGGTGTCCACGGGGCCCCGCAGGCCAGGCAGCGCCCGCTCGTGGCTGCCTACATGCGCTGAGCTCTCCTCCACTGGGTCTGCACCACAGAAGCCCCTGCCTCTCGCAGTGCTGGGAGCTGCAGCACCACCCGGGGACGGCAGGCAAAGCCTCTGGGGGCCAGAGTCACACAGGCGCCTGGGTTACAGGCCCAGCGGGTGCCGGCGCTTCCTCTGGGATGAGGACAATAACCAGTAGCGGTGATGTGCTGGTCCCTGTTTGTGCTTGACTCACGACGGCTCCTGTGCTCTGAATGGTCCCCTCGTCCAGGAAGCCTTCTCGGAGTGGGCCCACCTCAGAGCCCCCTCTACCTGCCCAGTGTCTCGTGGTTGCCGGGCCCTGCCAGTTCTTACTGCATGACCTGTTTTGGGTGGGAAGTTGCCCAGGTCAGAGGAAAAAGCCCTCTTCTCTGAGCCTTGGTTTCTAAATCCACCAAATCCAGGGATAACGGAAGTCTTTGCGGAGAGCAGGGAGAGACTGCAGGGGAGTGACCCGCAAGGCAAATGCTGGCCATGCCGCTGCCACTGCTCTTGGAGTGGTGTCCCCTGGACTCCCCTGCTCCATTTTCTGGGTCTTGTGCAAGAACTTCCCCTCCTCCGTCCTGATACACTGCCGTCTGTCCGTCTGAGACTCGCCCACACCTGTGAGGCCGGGGCTGCAGATGGCTTGACTCAGACTCTCAGTCCTGGCCGCAGACGGACTCATGGCGTACCTCCCGTCAAACACTTGGCCTCCTGGGTCTCGCTTCCCATCTAGGATTTTGGATTGCCTGAGGGACCTCCACCGTCCTTCCTGCTCCTGAAAGCTGGAGCAGTTGCTTCTGTTCGCCAGTGCCAGCCAGTTTGCTTCTGGTCATTAGGGAAGTCCTCTGCCCTCATTCCAGTCTCTCCCGTGGGCCTCGAGGAGTCTCAAGAGTTTTACGTTCAGTGAGGAATCAGGCCGCAGGAGAGACAGACACGGTCTAAAATTCTTGATAGGCTGTGACTCCCTGATGGGAGGAAAACTCAGAGAACAGCGGGGCGGGAGCAGAGGCCACCCTGCAAAGGCAGTGGGCGCTGCTGGGGAGCTGCAAGTGGCGTCTGGTTTTGTCTTTAGAAAGGGCCTAGTGCACTCCGTCGGGGCTGCACGTGAGGTTCTGATGGGACCCTCGCTCTGCTGTCGGCTTGAGGCCCATTTTCCCAGCCACTGGTGCTTCCGGGCTGCAGCAACTCCTGCCTGGACAAGAGCCGCCAGGTCAGCCGGTGGACGCCGCCCCTCCCCCAGCAGGAGAATGGGGGTTGGTGCCTCCCCAGCCTAGGGAGGAACTGAGGGCCTGGGCTCCCTTCCACATCCTGGTCCTGAGCCTCCGTGAACAAAGGCCAAGAGAGCTCGTTCTCCAGGAGGGAGGGTTAAAGGACAGTCAGACATAGCAGCATCGAGAAGGACTCCTACCTGCAACAGTGAGGCCAGGAAGCTTTGGGATTGGAAGCGCAGCGCCTCAAGCTCCTCATCTGTAAAATGGAGACGATCATAATGTGAACCATGTAGGATTCTCATACATATTAACAGAATTGATACACACCAAGCTCTTGAAACTGGGCCTGGCGTTTTTCCCAGGTCTCTTCACTATAGAAAAACCTTTAGAAAGTGGAAGGAAACAAACCATCTTTATGGGTGTGTATCTTGGCATTTATATTTTACCTAATATCTCTAGAAATGGGGTGCTATGTGGGGTTGTGCAGGTTGTGCACTGCACATTCCCGTGCCACTCACGGAGGCAAGGGGAAGATGTGTGCAGAGTGCAGCGTGAGCCAGGCAGCCTTAACACCCTCGTGTCAGCCTCGGCCCCCAGCATTGCCCAGGGAGCCCACGGCTCTGCCTCGGGCAGCCGGCTTTCCTGGGCCTCCCCCTTGCCCGCCCCAGCCCAGGCTCTGGAAGGGTGGCTGAAGGGATTGGTCCCAGGCTACCCCACCAGCCTCTGATTATAGGTTTGAAAGGGTCCCAGGACGGGTCTTGGGCCGCGAGAGGAGCAGCGCGAGGGTCCTTATGCAGCTGTGAAGGGACCTGTGCGGGGAGGGGGGCGGTGCCCAGGTGCCTCAGAGGCCGCCCTCCGCCAGCTGACTGGGCGCAATCCTAACCCGCGAGGGCCTCGAAAAGCCCTGTCTCCTGTGACCAGAGCTCCCCAACACCCCTGTGCCCACCAGTGCCGTCCTGGCCCGACGGGGACATCCAGCCCAGAGCTGACCTGGCTGGCCTCTGCTGCCCTTGCTCCTGGGCTTGCCCTGGGGCTGCCCTAGGGCCACCTTCTCTCTGGGATATCCTTGTGCACTATGGTCGCACAGTGTCCACCCCCACCTCCATCACTGGCCCAGGCCAGCTCCAGGTTGGGTGCTCGGGGCAACTCGGGAGGCCACCGGGTGCTGGCCGCGCTCTGTATGGGGCAGGAGCCCGTCACCTGTGCCGTCACACATCGCCGTGTTTTACAGCTGGGTGGTGGTGGCACCTGGCCCAAGGGCCACACTCAGAGTGAGGGGGAGGGCTGGGACGGGGTCTCGGAGCCTCGGCCCCCCAATCCCCTCTCCACGAGGCCCCGCCCCCAGGAACCCTCAAACGTGACTTGGCTGTAGCGTTTGGTCTGTGGGACTCCCGCGTCCCCCCCCCCCCCGTCCCCGTCCCCCAGGCTCTGTGTGTGCCACGGGAGCAGGCCTGTGCCTCCGCTCCTTAGCCCTGAGCCGGCCTGGCCTGTGACAGTGGTGCTGCCGGTGGGGACCCCCCGGACTGCCCCGCCAGGCCCCCACGTGGCCTCCTGGGGTCGGCGCTGCCCACTCCTTCCTTCCTCCCTCCCCTCCCCCTCCTCTGCCCACCAGTCCAGCCACCCTGGGGGCCGTGGCCAGCACCAGGCCCTCAAGGCTAAAAATAGCACAGGGCATCTCTGGGTTTCCCGTGACCTCCCAGTCCGGTCAAGTGTGCATGGCCTTCCTAAGTTAATTAGCGCCGGCCCCTGACCCCGCACATCTGCATTTGGGTTCGAGGGGTGAACAAGGTCCCACTCCCCAAACATCGGGCAGGCCTGTCCCTGCCCTGCTGGCCAGGGGACATTTCTCTTAGGGCTTCTGCCTGGGAGGCTGGATGGGGCAGCTGGGCAGCCGTGGCTGGTACAGGGGCAGAGAGTCTGTGGGAGTCGCCACAGCCCAGACCCAGGTGGGGGACGCCCCAGCCACGTGTGCTCCTGATGCTTTCATGGGCCGTGTTTAACGTCTTGCCACAGTGACAGCTGTCTGTCATGGTGATGGAGAGGGGACCTGGGCAGGTGGCGGTCACCATGATGAGGATGCCTGGGAGTCGGCCTGAGGGGGGCCTGGGGGCACGGGTGTCTTGCGGGGACCGTCTCAGCCTCCTGCGTGTGGCTGCTGTGACGAGCACCGTGTGGGGTGAGGGCTCTCAGGAGGCTTCATTCTCCAGTCTGGAGGCAGAGGCTGGAGGGCGGGTCACAGGCCTGTGCTCCCCGCGAGGCTCCAGGGGAGGCTCCCCCGCCCTCCAGCTCAGGGCCCGGTCCTCCAGCTCTGCCTCAGCTTGCCTCCCGTGAAGTCCCCGAGTCTGCACATGCCTTCCTTATGAGGGCCCAGCCGTTGGGTGTAGGCCCCCCAATCCAGAGCAGCCCACTGACCCGCCGCAGGCACCCTCCCACGCAGGCTGGCTTTGTCAGGTTCAAGGCGAATGGATATTCAGGCCCCTGGTGGTTGCGGAGGCCCCTTGTCCCCTCCACCAAGTTCAGCCTCCTCTCACCCTCTGTCCCGTGGTAGCTGGTGGTATGTCTGTTCGCCTTGTCAGGTTTCCCGGGCGGTGCAGCCTGGGAGTGCACTCATCCTCCATGGTCGCCTCCGTTTTCCAGGGAAGGGACGAGGGTTAGACGGGAAAGCTGTTGTCAGTGCAGAGTGCAGCCTAGACCTGCGCCTGGGCCCTGCCTGCAGGTCACACTTACTCAGGTCCTCGGGAGCTCTTCTCCCCACGAGGCAACAAGGCGGGCAAGGCCTCGGGGACAGCGGGGGCTGGAGAAGGACAGGGACAGGCCTGGCCCTTCTCTGGAGCTTCCTCTTCAGCTGGGTGTGGGACCCCTGGAAATGGCAGGAAGTGGCCCAGTCAGGAAGGGGGTCCCAGCACGGTGGTGTCACGGGGTGGGCTCCCCAGGCACTTGGGAGGGTTGGGGAGGAAGCGATTTGAAGGGAAGGGCCCAGTGTGGTCCTCTTCACCTCCACCCACAGGCTCAGGTCCCCAGCTCCACGGACCTGCTGCGCGGAGGCTCCGGTCTTCCTCTCGGCGACCTGGGTGAGTGGTGCACTCACTCTGGGCCTTGGACCTCTGGAGAGCAGGAAGGCACGGCCTCTCCTGCAGGCTTCCTTCCTGTCTTGAGCCTGGCTTGGGGTGCAGCTCCCAGGGCCCAGCCAGCCTGCCCCATTCCTGTCTAGGCCTTGCTCCCATTCCCAGTTTCCAGATGTGAAACAGAATCTCAGAGGGGGGCTGCCTGCAGAGGGGTCCCTTCCTGCAGGGGCTTCTCAGTCCTCCTGTCGGTAGGACGGAGTGAGAGCCATGCCTGGTCACAGACTGTCGTGCCCACCCTAAAGCTGCCCGTTGGGCAGAGGCGCTCCGTGGACAGACATACCACCAGCTACCACGGCACAGAGGGTGAGAGGAGGCTGAACTTGGTGGAGAGGACAAGGGGCCTCCGCAACCACCAGGGGCCTGAATATCCATTCGCCCAGAGCCAAGGCCACCAGCTTCGTTGGGGGTATGTGGCCGTTGAGGGTCGAGGCACAGGCTTGTTGAGGGCCGGCCTGTGGGAGGGAGGCCACGGAGGGTCAGGCTCCAGGCCAAACCTCCTCAGCAGAGCCCAAGTTCAAAAGTTCAAGCAGGCCAAGCAGAGGCCGCGTGAGAGCCGCCCGCCCGCCCGCCTGCCGGATTTTGACAGCAGCAAATGTCACCTTTTTCCCCAGACTTGATCGGGAATGGCCTCCGGGGAAGTGTGCCCTTCAGCCAGTCAGCCAGGGTTAGTCAGCAGCAGAAAGGAAACGGGAAGCTTTGTTTTTAAAACTCTGAAAATGACCCCTGCCCACGAGGCAGACCTTCCCCGCGCTCAGGGCAGTGCAGTCCCTTGGGCGTTAAAGCGGAAGTGCCTGGCCCAGAGCTGGACATGACCAGGCCCATGCTGATGGCGTCTCCTCAGTACCCCTCACTCGCTCCCCCGAGCCCTCCTGCACCAGCACAGCGTCAGGGATGGTGGCCAGCAGCAGCGCTTCCCGTCCTGGTGGCCGCGGTCCAGCAAGCTGCTCTGCTGTCTTGGGTGGGTGCAGAGTCCAGATGTGCAAAGGCCCGGGAGGCCATCGCAGTTTTCGAGTGTAGACACTCCCTAAAACCAGAGCTGCAGAAAGCTGTCCTCGGGGCGAGCTGCTCTCTACCCAGGTGGCCCCGCGCTCCCGGGGAAACGCACGGTCTGGTGCCAGGGCTGGTGTCTGTGTTGGGGGCCAATTGGAGCAGCAAGGGGTGCCCAGGGACATGGCCTCCAGCCGCCCCTCAGGGGAGGGTACAGCAGCTGGAAGGGGCTGTGTGTTGAGGCCACAGAGGGAGAGCGCCGTGCCCCACCCGCACCTCCACACCTGGGGAGCAGGAGGCCTCTGCGGCCACCCTGGTGGCCACCGGACGTGCTCCCATCTGCCCTCCCCGCACCGCACTCCATGCTTCCGGAGACTCCCAGGAGCCTGTGGGCCAGGCCCAGGCCCAGGCCCGGCCACCCCTGCCCTGCCGCACTCCAGGGAGGGCCCTTCTGCCCTGGGCCATTTATTGCCCTAGGGATTTGTAGCTAATGGACGGTGGCTGTCATCAGAGCCTGTGGACAGTCGCGGGGCTCGGGCTCCAGTGGACTTGGTGTCCTCAGAGGCGTTGTTCCCCGGGGTCCGGCTGGGGACCGTGGGGTGGTGCTGGGCCTTCCAGGGCCATCCTCCAGGGCCCCTCCTCTAGCAGGCGGGCAGGTCCATGGTCCTGCAGGGTTGTGCCAAACAGCGCTTGGGGACGGTCAGGCGCAGTGGCCCTGTGGCCTCTGCATCCCATGGCCTCCTTCCCTATGCACCTGGACTCACTTCAGGTCTCTCCTGGCTGGAAAGCTCCCTCGCTGCCTCTGGGCCTCCATCCTCGCCTGGGGAAGGTAAGCACCGGGATCAGGGGTGGGTCTTTCCTGGGACACGCCCCAGAGCCCAGTGTGTGCTGGACATCAGCACGTTTCTAGACAACACGGGGGCCTGTCCCCAGACACCAGGATTCTAGAGGCGACTAGGTGGGCTCGGCATTCCAGTGGCTTTCTGAAGCCAGGCCTTCCCTGAAGTGCTCCTTACCAGCTGCCTGCCCTGGACACAACCCACCAGGAGCTGCTAAGGGGAGGCAGGAGCCCAGGCCAGGCCCAGGCTGCTGGGAAGCTAGAGTCCAGGCAGAGGCTTCTCACCTCCCTCCCCTTCCCTTGGCTTCTGGGCCACATCTGAAAGTCCGCAGGGTCTGGGCAGCGCGTGTGCCAGATCAGCTCGGACCTGCTTTCGCAGAAACCATTCCAAATGGGTGGTTTCCCTCCTTTTCCTGCAGGGGCTGGACTTGGCCCTGCACAGGGGCAGGGGTGGCCCGGAAGATCCCAGACCCTCCCCCGCCCACAGACCCAGGGATCCATAAACACGTCAGGGCAGTTGTAAAAGAGATGGATTCTGCTTCCAACAATATCCCCTCAGTCTGTCGCCAGATGATTCACGACTGGCTTTCATGATTGAGTTCCGGGTGGTGCGAGTCCATGCTCACGACCGCAGTGAGGGCGGAGCCTGCAGCCAGACCAGCCGGCTCAGACCCTGGCTCTGTGCTTGCCAGCTTGCGACCTGCAGCCGACCACTCCCCTCCTGTGCCTTGACTTCTCCACCAGTGAAGGAGGACAACCACGGAGGCCTGTAAGCTGGTCAGGCCGCAGTGAGCCTCTAGCTCTCCTGCTCATGGACACTGCTGAGAGGGAGGCAAGTGGACTGGTCAGGTGTCAGGGCACCTTGTCCAGTAAGTAGTGAGTGTCTACATCCTGTGCCTGGACAGAGCCTGTGGGGGTGAACCAGTCTGCCTACACTGATAATAGTGCGTGTTACCTCATTCAATTTGCACAACAACCCTAGAAGGGAGGGCTATGAAGAGAAGGACGACCTCTGGACAGCAGAAACGGGGGCTGTCAAAGTGAGTCTCTGAGTCCTGAGCCTCCACCTCAGCTTCCATCCCTAATCTCTACTCCCAGCCTCCACCTCATCTTCTACCCACAACCTCCACTCTCAGCCTCCATTCCCAACCTCTATTTTAGCTACTACCCTCAGTCTCCATCTGAAACCTCTTGCAGAAGGAACTGACTTGTCTGGCCCACTGTGGAGGGCATTGGTGGATTCTGGTCTGCAGTACTGGCACACCTAGTCCTGGACACAGACGCACCTGGTGGGACAGCCCTGGGGTGGGCAGGGTGTGTGCACTGGGCCTCAACTGCTTCTCTCAGATTTCATGTCTGAGAGCAGAAGCTCCAGTGGGCCATGTGACTTGCCCACGTTCACTCTGGTAAGTGGCAGTGCTGGGCTTGAGCTGGGGAAGTCTGACTCCAGACACAGGCTCTGAGCTTGCAGCCACCTTGCTGCCTGGGACAGATGCGTGGGCCCAGGAAGATAGGCCTGTCACCCTGTCCTGACAGCCCCGGGGACCAGGCCCCAAGAACACAAGCCTTTGGTAGCACAGCCATGACGGCCCGGGGAGGGCGCAGCTGCTGCTGCTGTCCTGCAGCCGCTGCTCCCCAGTCCTCAGGCTGTGTCCTCACAAACCTGTCGGGAGAGGACATGCAGTGTCCCCCGCCCTGCTGCTGCCCCAGCTCGGCCCCCGGTGGGCTGCCGACACGCGCCTCAGCCCAGAGCCGGAGACCCACGTGTGGGACGTCTCCTGCCATCGCCCGTCACCACTCGAAACCAGGAGCAGAGCGTCTGGCTGGCGCTGTCTGATGCCTTGGGAAGCCGCGCAGCCGTGGAGCCTGAGGCTGGGCGCGTTCGTCAAATCTCCAAAAAAACTTCACTTACAATTAAACAAAGGTCCCGAGTCCCGGAGGCCGGGTGTTCGGCGTCTTCCCTGCTCCGGGGACGGCTGTGCCCTGGAGAGCTGCTCACGAGCTCCGTGTTTCCTGCAAACCCCACTCTGCTCTGGGGCACGTGGCCTTACCTGCCCTTCCTTCTGGACGCCGGGTGCGAGGCCCCTGTGCAGAGCAGGCCAGCCTCTGCTGTCCGTGGAGAAGTGGACCAGACACCAGTCAGTTGTTTGCCTTTGGCGTGACCGTGAGCTCTTTCTATTAGGGATTGGAAGTCCCCACCACGTTTCATGAGTTGTAAAGAGGCAGGAGGCCAAAAAGAGCCAGGGACATTTGGGGACCCCAGGCTTGTAAGGAGCCCAACGGCTGCCTTGACTGTGGGACTCTTCAGAGCCTGGACGACCTAATGCATCAGGAGTGGACGTCGGGCACCCCGGGCAGCCCAGCTCACGAATCTGGGCAAGGACCCCACGTGGCGTGGCTCGGTTAGGATTCGCTGGTTAGGTCTGGCTTCCTGACGAAGACCAAGGTGGACGGGACCTGGAAGCTCACGGGAGTCTCCTCGCTGAGACCTGCCTCACGGTCCCCTTCACCATCGCCGTGTTTAGGCTTCTGCTGGGGGAGGACCTGGGGAGGGAGGCCCTGCAGTAACTATGGGAGGCACTGGCCTGGCACTCTTGTCCCTAACAGGTCATGCCAGTCCACAGGTGCATGGATGCGTTGGGTCAGGGCTTAAAATATGTGAGCTGGATCGCTTCTTGGGAAGCTGGGTTGGATGGCACTTGAGGGGGCAAACATGGCTAGGACTCCGGGTTCTGTGGACCGATGCTCTCCCTTCCTTAGAGTTGTGTTCACCTGTGATGTGTCCAGATTCTTCACCGCTGCAATCTCTCTGGGTCTCCATTTTCTCAAAATCTGATAAAGGTAAGAGAGACATCTGTAAGGTTCTGCCAGTTCCCACATCTACAGGTCACTGAAGCATAGATATGCTCACGAAAATGTAAATGCCTGCCTTTTACCATGAAGCACCAAGGAAAGCGAGGCTGTCTAGTTTAATGCACCACACGATGGCGGAGAGCATGGGGACGGATGGGCAGGAGCAATCATGGGGGTTGGATTATGCCCAGGAGTATGCACTGGATCGAGCTTTGGGACCCAGGCGAGGGGACAGGCAGCAGGGGGGAAGCTTTGCCACATGCCCACTGTCCACCCACAGCATGTGCACGTCTGGGGCCCTTCCCAGCTATGCCTGAGGACAGCTGCAGCCCAGACTGTGAAATGCCCAAGGTCAGCCAACTTTAAAGAGGGGTTGGCACTGGCTCAAGCCACAGGCACAGTCTTTTCCACCTGCTGATTTGCTCTTGGGGTTAGTGGAATTGAAGGCCTCGGGGACTTGCTCCCTCTTGAGTCCAGGACTGTTTAGCTGTCCCTAGAGTGGTTTGCAAAGTGACCACTTACTACATCTGAAGGTTGGTGGGGCGGATCAGGAGCACCGAGGGGATCGAGCTGAGGCTGAGCTTGGATAGTCAGGGACAGTGTCTCTCACGAGCCTGGGGTCCTGGCCTCAGCCAAGCACCACCCGCGCAGTCCGAAGGCCCCTCCAGCAGGCACCTGGACAGCTGTGGGATTCATCCAGTCTCCCCAGAGGCCTGGGAGCAGGACTGGCCTTGAAGACCTGTAGCCTCCTACTGGTCCAGCCCACCCTCCAGAAAGAAGCATTGGGGTCCATCTCTCCAGGGGACAGGGCATGCAGCCACCCTAGTGCCCTCCGGAAAGCTCTCGCAGGCCCCAGCTTGTAACCATGGTGGCAGCGCCTGCTCTGAGGCAATGATGCCAGGCTACTTCGGAGGCAATGGACGCAGCCTTGTGGTTCCTGACCACGGCGTGTGGAGCCCAGGGCCTGCAGAGCCAGCCCCCCTGCCCTAGGGCCCTGTGGTGCCCCCAGCCAGGCAGGATGGTGGCTGTCACCCCTCTTGCAGGTTGCCTGGGGGCTGCATGGCCTTGAGGTTCTCTGGAACACCCAGAGGCACCCTCCTGCTTGATGTCAGGCGCTGGGTGCCCCTTCTGCTCCATCCCCAAGTCCACCTTGGACAAAGCTCCTCGTCTCACTCTTAAAAGATAAAGCCAAGGCGTCCTTGTCATTGTGGATTTTTTTTATTGTCATCAAAATCAACCCGTCTCCTTGCTGTCCGCTGATGTAAAAGTTTCTGCATTCTGTTTTGAAACAAGTGCTCCGTCACCTTCTAAAACGTGTCTCATGCGTGACAGGAGTTAGGAGAACCCAGAAGTGGGTTGGACGGGCGGGAGAGACAGACCCGCCGCCTCCAGTGTCAGTCCGTCCACTTGGCCTGTTGCTGCTGCTGGTGCGGAAACGCCACCCGAGGCACAGGCACCGTATCCGCAGATCCTCTTAACATGTTCTCAGTGTCCTTACGCCATAAAACCCCGCAGGCATCTTCTCCCCCACCGCGGGGTGACCACTGGAACGGATTTCAAAATTAGCAAGAGAAAACGGGATTCAGGGCAGAGAATGGGTCTCATAGACCCCATTTCAGGCCTGGGCCTTTAAGCTCCTCTGCTTGATCCCACTCCAGGTGAGCCCTGTCAGCGCCTCTGGACTTGGGGCCAATTGGGTTCTGGGACTGAGACTCAGGACAGGCTGAAGTCTAGTACACATCCATTATCCACCATCCATCAGCCATCATCCAACCATCCCTCCACTCCATTCCTCCACCCCATCCCTCCACCCCCATCCCACCACACTCAACCCTCCACTCTCTACCTCTCCACTCTCCACCCCTGCACCACTCACCTCCTCTACCCTCCATCCCTCCACCCTCCATCTCTCCACCACTTACCCCCTCTATCCTCCACCCCTCCACCCCCACCCCTCCACCCTTCATCCCTCCACCCCTCCTCCCTCCATCCCTCCCCCCTCCCCCCTTCACTCCTCCCCCTCCCCCTCCCCCCTTCCTACATCTCTCCCTCCCTCATTCCTTGGATTGCTCACCTGTCACCCTTTCGCCCTCCACCACCATTGCCATCTGCAGAGCCCTCTCCCCATGGGCTGGGGTCCGTGCCCCAAGGTTCTGATGGCCCTCCTTGTCCTGTCTATGCAGTGTCACTTCTCAGCCTGGACATTTCTCATGTCCCTTCCCAGCTCTGTCTTCTCTTTAACACGTGGCAAGCTCTGAGACGCGTTTCACTTGTTTTTCTCGCCAGCTGCCCCCATGGGGACAGTGCGCAGGAGGTCAGGGGTCCTTGTCTCCACTCCCTGCTGAACCCCGGGGCTCGTGAGCCAGCTGCAGCACGTGCCCAGACAGCCGCTGTGGGGCGATTAGGTCCACTCTGCCCTTCACACCTGCTGTGTGCCAGGCCCTGCACTGGCCCTGCGCTGGCCCTGGGAGACGAAGGTGGGGCTGCGGGCACCCAGAGAGGCAGTGGGAAGGCTCCTTGGGAAGCGCTCGGAGCAGGAAGGCCGCACCTGGCCTGTGGGGCCGAGGGCAAGGGTTGCCATGGTGAAGGGCGCGCTGAGGAGTGCGCAGGGCAGCCAGGGCTCTGAATTCCGCGTCAGGCGCTTGGGCTCGAGGGGTGGGCACTGAGGGGGACAACTCCTGAGGCAGGGCCAGCACTGCATGGAGAAGGCGGAGGCTCCGTGGCCAGCACCATGCACCCTGAGCCCCAGCGACCTCAGCGCCCTCTCCTGCCCCTCCCGCTGTGATATGCCTGTCCCCTTGGCCTGCCTGCTCGGTGGGCGGGATGCACGCCCCAGGAGGGTCTCAGCGGCCAAGCACCACCACTCCAGCCAGCCTACTTCCTGCTTCCGCTGCAAGTCCAAACTGCCCAGAAGCTGCCAAACAACCGGCCAAAGGAGATCAGAGACAGATTTCTGTCTTGACTGCGCCTCTCCTCCTGCAGTCAAGTATGATGTCACGGAGCCCAACAGCGGGGGGTGGTCCTTCCTTCTGAGGGTGAGGAGACTCGGCTCTGTGGAGTGGAAGTCTCGCCCAAGGCCCCTCTAGTCCTAGTGGAGGTTGTGTTCCTGCTCAGCTGGAGGGGCTGGCGCAAGCTGCTTCTGCCCTTTGTGGGCACAGGGACCATGGACTTGGGCTGGAGTCCACATCCGTCAAATGGGATTGAGGGTGCAGGCCCTAGAGAACCTTGTCCTCTTGGCGATAGCGGCGAACCTGTCTGGGATCTGGAATCCTCTGCAGTTGGGACGGGGCTGACGGTCGGAGGTGGGAGGCCTTCTGTGGGGTGCGTGTCTTCAGAGCCGGGCTTGGCTGTGCTCACGGCCAGCTCCCAGGCGGGCAGACCAGCTTCCTGCAGGGACGGAGGGTCAATGCTGGGTAGGCTGACCGTGGAGGGGCATGCTGCAGCTGCAGGTCCTCTGGGGAGGCACACCCCTCCAAGCCAGCCCCAGCCTCTGGCCAGTCGGGCTTCCTCCTTCGACCATCTCTGCTCATGAGCAACGCCGGCTCTGATTTCGGGAAGTGATAGAGACCTTTCAGGTAGAGAGGCCATGCCACCCCTTCCCCTCTTTCAACGTTGAAATTTCTCCTGTCCTCAAAACAGAGGGGGCCCAGTGGCCCGGGGGTGACCCTGTTGGTTGTGTCTGTGTTCTGAGCCTGCCACGGCACCAGAACACGGGCCGGCTTAAAAAACAGAAATTAACTCTCTTGAGATCCGGAGGCTGGAGTCGGCGTGGCAGGCTGTGCTCCCTCCGAGGGCTCTGGGGAGGCTTTCCTGGCCCTTCCATCTTCCGGTGGCTCCAGGCGTCCTTGGCCTGTGGCTGTTTCACTCCAGTCTCTGTCTTCGCTTGGTGTCTCCCTGTGTCTCTGTGACTGCTTCCCCCTCTCTTATAAGCACTCACCACTGGACGTGGGGCCATGGGTCTGGGGTGAGCTCATCGTGGAGTCCCCAACCTCGTTTCCTTGTCAGCTCCTCCACAGGCTGCACTTACAGAGGCCGAGGCTAGGGCGGCAGGCCTTGTGAGGGACGCTCTTCAGCCCACCACATCTTGGCCAGTCTCTGAGGGAGAGGTGCTAAGGACACGGCTCGTGGCCCAGGGCCTCCAGGGTCCTCTCCCAGCCATGTGGGTAGGACTCCCTGAGCTCCGGGGTGGCTGCTCACGGTCCTGGATTGGTTTCAGGGGTGCCCGCCAAGATGTAATCCAAATCACTGAGAGAGTGTTTGGAAAACACAGATCCCGGAGTCGGAGATCCCTGGAGCTGGGGCAGGACTGACCACACACCAACAGAATTCCGGTTTCCAGGAGATCCCAAAGCATCCAGTCTAGGTCAATCTTGGAAAACCACCCCACAGCCTTTCCAGTCTCCTCCAGCCAGATGTCCTGGCATCCGGTGTCATGGCATCTTCATGCCCACGGTGGACAGGCGTTTAGGTCTCAGGCCTGAATCTCCAGTCAATCCAGGACTGTCCAGCGTCCTCAGCACAGAATCCCTCAGGAGACACTTGGATTTTAGTGGGAGTCACGCAACAAACGCACCATCAGGAATTTCAGTGTGATAGGCTTTCCTTGGAAACTCAGAACTTGCACCAAGTGTCGGTCAGTGTGGGCTGCAGCCTCCGGAAGGGCTTCAGACCTGTTTCTTAATGCCAGGCGAACAGAGGGCTGATTGTTCGGTGTTTGGGCCAGGGTCTTCTTTGCGGCTTAAAAGTGGTGAAACCACTTTTCAGGCTGGCTGAGGGTGACCTTTGGCCCCACAGCTGATGACGCCAGTGCACCAAGGAGCAATGAGTGCTGTTTCATTTTCCTGAAAAATGTGCAATTTGTTTATCACGGGCATCTGGACGCCATGATACTCAAGCCTTTGGTTACTGATTTAAGGAGAGCAACCGGGACACGCGGCCGGTTAGAGCGCTGACAGGACATCAGGCGGCTGGCCCCCGTGCCTCCTTCAACGCCCTCCTCAGCCGACATCTGTTTTAGCTCTACACAGACCTGTCTCCCGGCTCAGGCCTCGTGATGGATTGGACCACGTGTCTGCCCGTCAATCACAGGTGGCTGGTGTGCTCACAAATGGAGATTCCAGCTGGGCGTCGCAGGCTCCGGGTGATTTACCATTCTGGCCACGTCCTCGGTTAGTCCCGAGGGAGCCATTGGGAAGGGCGTCACAGCTTGGCAGCACCCAGGGGACTTCTGAAAGAGTCCTCGTGACAGAGAAGGCACCGCAAGGTGCGCTTAGACCCCAGGCCTGTTGCCCTTTGCAAGGCAGCGAGATTCATTTTACCAACCCCAGTGGCAGGAGGTGCTGTTCCAGCGTCTTGATCGCTGCCCTAGAAACTGCGGCTTCCTCCCTGGCACAGTCACGGGTGTGTTACAGCTGCCGTGCTGACCCACTTCCTGTGGGAGTTGGTGGCCCCACCAGTTCATGTGCTCCTGGCCATGCCTCCCGATGTGGGGGCATTGGAGGTGGTGCCCTGGGAGATGACTGGGCCTGGATGAGTCGCAGGGTGGGCCTGCAATGGGATCAGTGCCCTACAAGAAGGTGGCTGAGGAGGCTGGGCTCCTGTGAGGACATGGCTGGGAGGAGCCCTCACCAGAACCTGGCCACGCTGGCACCCTGGCCAGGACTTCCAGCCTCCAGACTGTGGGGAGACAAATGCCTTCTGTAGAAGACACCAGCTGGTGTAGAAGCCACCCATCTACGCCGTGAAAGCCACCTGCTACAACGTCGAAGTCGCCGTCTAGTAGGTTACTTGGATCTCACCAGGCTCCTTCCATTTCCAGATTCTGAGTCCTTGGAGGGCAGAGAAAACGTCCTTTCTCTTCCCTCTGCCACAGGCTGGGCCTCAGCTACTCATGTGACTGCTGCCAGGGCAAGCGTGCCCGCCCGAGCCCTGTGAGTGCCGGGGCACAGTGCTGAAGCGGATCTGTCCTCCAGTGGCACACTCCTGGCAGGGATGCAGGGTGCACTGGGGCCATGGGTGTCTAGTGTCCCCTTTGCGCTGCCTTTGGGGACAACTGAATCTTAGCTTCCTCATCGAGTAAAGGGATTCACAGAAGCCCCTTGGGAAGCAGGTGGGAGCTTCACGGAGGCAGCTGGTGTGCGGTGGGCCTCGGTGGCCTTGGCACGCAGTGGCTCATTGCTGTCTGTCAAATGAGGTTGTCCTTGCAGGAAGCTTCAGGAACCACAGCTGGATCTTGCTTTTGGCAGCAGTAGCTACTTTATTAAAAAGATCTGTGCCAGTTTGCAAAGCATTGTCATTTTCTCCCCGAACGTGAATGCGTGGTCGGCCAAAAATGTCCCCCAAATATCTTCGTGAACTTCTGCAACGTGTCACTGTGGCCTTATTGGAAAAGAGTCCTTGCAGTTGTGATGAGTGAAGGGCCCAAGGTCATCTGGGTCCTTCTGTGGGCCCTGGTCCAGCGGTGAGTGTCTGCACAAGAGAAGGGCGGGCGGTGATGAGAGACCTCAACATGGAGGTGCGGAGGCCAGATAGAGGCTGCAGCAGCAGGAGCTGGAGGGCATGGGAAGGAGCTTCCCCTGGGGCAGCCTGGGGAGCCTGGCCTGCTGATACCTCGATTTCAGCCTGGTGCAGAGCTGGGGGCACAGGCACCAGGGTGTGTGGTGCTCTCTTTCAGCAGAGGCAGGACGCTCGGGTGCAGTTCCCAGCACGGCTCCTGCCCGGGGCCTGCAGCCTGGCCTGGACGTGACGCACTGTGAGCTGGGGGTGCACTCGCCACGCGGAGCTCTCTCCTCTGAACTGTGTCCCCGGCACAGTCGCTGTGCGGAGGCCTTGCAGTGCCTATGGAGCGCAGCTCCCAGCAGGCCGTGTGTGAGAAGCTGCGGCTGCTGCTCTAACGCCTGCTCCGAGGCCTTCCTCTTTCCCACCACCCAGGAGTCTGAGCTCGCACTGGCTTTCCATTGGGCCCCTGGAGTCCAATATCGCTGGAGCCAGTAGAACTTGGGGGCTTGAGCCAGCAAAGGGCTTTCTCCTGGCCAGGTGGAGGTTCAAGCCAGACCTGTGCAGGCCACCTCGGGGTCCCGGCTGGGATGCTGCAACAAAGACTTCCACTCTTCCCTGCTTCAGTGAAAGCTGGAGTTACATGGTGCCAGGAGCTGCTGCTGGCACTTCTGACCACATGAGCTCAAAAGTGGAGCCCAGATGGGGTCCAGAAGCCCCTAGAGGGTCAGTTTCTGGAGTCATTATTTGAACTCTGGAGCATGCCATACCTGAAACCCCAAATCCACCCTTTGGCTGTTCTATATATTGTTAATAACATCCTTTCACAGAGAACAAGATGGTATTGTTATCATTGCCCCAAACCTGTGACCAGACAGTTCCAGAGCAGAGGCTGGTGGCTGGGCCCTGGGGTCTGTGGCTCACTTACCTCTCTGTCCCCCTGATTTTCTTCCTCCAGTGGAGGCTGTGGCTCCACCTGCCCCCTCTGTGGACTTCTGCCTGTCCTGGGGGTGAACCCCCGATCAGATCAAGGCAAAGCTCCTCCTTGCAAGCCTCTCCCTGGGGCTCCCTGGGGGAAATGCACGTATTGGTTTCCAATCAGATAAGGCGATGGCGGTCGCAGATGCCGCCACTTTCTCGGGCACATCGGGGTTCAGTTTCACAGGGCCGGACACATTTATAATAGTGTGATCTCTGCGGGGAGGGGGAGGGAGGGCGGCAAAGGCCAGGGCGATTGATGGCCTTTCTAGTGGCTCTGACAGGCCTTGGGAGTAAGATGTCCTGGTCTGTGGCGGGGGAGCAGGGACGGGGACAGGGGCTCACCTTGGACATAAATCAAGGTAGAGCAGCTCGGGGGCTGCTGAGCTGAGCTCTGCCAGAGCCACAGGCTCCTCTCCAGTGACGGTGACGGCTGCACCTCTCCAGTGCAGGGGAGCATGGCTCCATCCACTTGGTTCCCCAGGACAAGCCTTAGTGGCTGGTGTTATTTTCATGCCTGATTTTCAGATGAGGAAACGGAGGCACAGAGAGGTCAGGAGACTTGCCCCAACCACACAGTGAGCAAGTGAGAGCTGGAAGGGAACTGGGGGCCTGCCTCCATGGGTGGAGCTGCTCCTGGATCACTGCAGGAGCTTCTGATCCTGCAGAAGTGTGTCCGTCACCATCTACACCAAGGGACACAGATGGCTTGCTTTCCCAGGTAGCACCATCGGGCACCTTCAGGCTGCTGTGCTAATGCCCCTGCGTGGGATCCCCAGCCACCCCAGCCAGCTGGGCTAAATCTGTCTCTCTGAGCCTTGGGTTCCTCTAGAGGGAACATGGCCTGGGCACCCTTTGGGGTTGCAAGGCCAAAACCAAGTACATGAACATGAGCACCAGTTCAGGACTGTGCTGGCCAAGGTCAGCCTGGGCTTGGCCCTCTGACTGCATTTTCCACCCGGCAGGCATAGGCACTGGCCCTGGTTCCCAGCCTGTGGCTGAGGATGTGCTGTGAACCAGGAGGGAGGGGTCTTCCAGGTGACAGGGACCACTAGGTGCCTTGGGCCTCTCTCCTGTTTTCTGGAGCCTCAGTTTCCCTGCGTCTGTTGGTAAAAGCCACGTTCAGAGCCCTCCTGGGACCCTGCCTCCCGTGACAAGCTGCTTTGGTTGATCTGGGTGGGGCAGAGCGTGGAGCTGTGGGAGCCGTAACCCTCCGTCTGTGCCTGTGGGTCCTTGCACATATAATCAAGGTAAGACAAGGTCATTAGAGTGGCTCTAATTGGTATGGCCGTGACTGTATGGAAAGGGGCAGTCTGGACACGGTGCCCAGGGAGGAGCCACGTGGAGAAGGCAGGGATCCGAGTCATGGTCTTTGAGACGAGGGACACAGGGCGGCAGCCACCCCGCTGTGGAGGCTGGAGCAGGCTCCTGTGGAGCCTCGAGGACCCGCCTGCCAGGCCTGGGCCTCAGCGCCTGCACCTGGAGCCCAAAGGGCATGAGAGTAGGTTCCTATGTTCAGGTCCCCTCTGTGGCATTCTGCTGCTGCGCTGGCGGTTAGGTCCCCAGGGGTTCCCATGTGTAGTCAGCTGGGAAGGAAACCGTCCAGGAGTCTCTCCTGTTTCTACACTCGGGCCCTTCTTGGAGGTGCTGCCCTGTAGCCCTCGGGCACAGAGCTGATTTGGAGCTACTGGAGGGACTCTGGAGGAGCAGGACTGCTGGGGAGGGGCCCCGGTCTTGGGCACAGAGGGCAGCGTGGGAAAGGCCACCACAGCTGCTGGCTGATAACCTCCACAAGGGAACAGAGGACACAGGGATGTTGGTGCAAAACACCAGATAAGGCAAAGCAAACAGGCCTGGCCACCACTGCTGGCAGGTCATCTGAGCCCCGCGCCCGCACGGCAGTGGGCGTCCCAGGCCTGTCCGGTATGCGGCTGGCCACACGGCAAAGCTGCTGTCCTCATCTCCCGTCCACCCACTGCTCGAACCACTGAGCATTCGAGAACTGGTCAGGTCCTCAGAGAGCAGCTGGAGGCACAGAGTAGCAGACAGGGGAGCAAAGCGGAGGCAGGAGCCAGAGGGCTCGGCACCTTGGAGGGGACTGAGGGTCGGAGATGACAGCTGCTGCCACACACCAAGCTCTGACTCAGCTCGGGGCCGAGGCCTCAATCTGTCCCATCCACTTATGTCACGGATCTGCTCGAGGACGGAGAAGCTGGAGAGTCAGAGCCAGCTGGCCTAGGCCCCAGGTGACTCCAGGACAGACATAACCAGGCATTCCTGTGACAAGTGGAGAAATTGAGGCTTGCCCAGGGCCAGGCACAGGGACAGCCCCGGGGCCGAATCTGTGTCTGTGCCCTGTACTTCTGCCATTTAAGAGGCAGAGGCCATGTCCTGCAGAGCAGGATGCTGCAGCACAGGGGCCTTGCCCCGCCTGGCCCTCACACCACGAGTCACTGTCACCCCTTGTCTCTGGGGCCCGTTGCCTTGGATGTTGTGGGTGGGGAGTGGACCACCTCAGGCCTCTCCCCCGAGGGCTGCAGTGCCCCTCCTGTGTCTCATGTGCCCTCTGCTCCCTGCAGCCATTCCCCAGGTGGGTCTCCAAGGGAGAGCAGAGGACACAGCGGACTTTGGGGCCAGGGAATTCTGAACCTCCGTCTCCCGCTGGCCCTGCTGCTGGTAATGTCTCTGTTCACCCCAGTGGAGGGGCAGATGGACAGGCAGAGGCCAGAGGCAGGCTGGAGAGACCCCCAAAGGCTCATGCCATGGGGGCCACACATGGTGGAGTTCCCTCCCAGGGGGCAGTGCCCCACGGGACTGGGCACAGGGACCGTGACACCAGCCTGCTGTTCAGATCCCAGCTCCACTGCTCAGCTGTCATGTGACCTTGAACGGGTCGCTGGGTGGCCCATCTGTACAATGGACTGATAGGAGAATCTGCCCACAGTCTGGGACACGTGGAGGAGCCAGCCTTGTGGGCGGGGCAGGAACCTCGCGGGCCCAGCCATCAGGAGTCCTGGTGAGCCCTGCGAGGTGCGCGTGCTACCCAGGGCCCTGAACGCCTGGGCTATCTGCCAGTTGTGTTGTGTGCCCTGCTGGCTCTGGGGAAAGGCTCCTGGGAGGCGTTAGATCCTGAAGGAGGTTTTCTAACCCGTCTCCCCAGCCTCGTTCACTGATTCCCTCCTGCATAGAGGAATTGGAGTAGCTGGCAGAGATACGAACGACACAGAGGATATATATTTTTTTTAAATCAGGAAAATGGAAATGCAGGGGAACGAAGATGGGAGGCTGAAGGAGGCCAGAACCTCGCCCTGCTCCAGGGCAGGAGGCTGCTCGGGGCCGCCAGCGCTGCAATGGGGTCATGCCCCCACGTGCTGAGAGTCAGGGCTGCTTGGTGAACCCAGCTCAGCTCTGGTGGGTGAGCCCTGGTGGGTGACGTGGCCAGCATATGTGCTCCTGGCTTCAGGGTTGGGCATTCTGGAGCAAACCCAGCGTGGCCACCTGCTGGCTGGGTGATCCTGGGTGAGTCGCCACTCCCAGCCTCTCTGGGAGGGCAGAAAGCAGGTGGCAGACTCCAGGGCCAGGGGAGGGCCAACCTCTGGGGCTGGTGGAGGTGCTTCACCAGCCAGCACTTGGGGCCATGGGTGGCCATGCGCCCTGCCTGCTCCTGCAGGGTGCACACGTGTGGGTGGGCCATGCTGAGAGCATCCAGGTGGATGCTCTGGCAGGCTTTGAACCCAAAGACAGCATCTTTAGAAGAGGCTCAGAGAGAAGCCATGTAAAGATGGAGACAGAGACAGGAATGGTGTGGCCACAAGCCAAGGGACACCTGGAGCCACCAGGAGCTGGAAGAGGCAGGCTGGAGCCTCCAAGAGCCTTTGGAGGGAGCGCAGACTGCCCACAGCTTGACTTTAGACTTCTGGGCTCCAGACTGTGAGAGAGTGCACCTCAGCTGCTCTAAGCCATCCAGGTTGTAACAATCGGTGGCTCTGGCAGTTCCTGTGTCTCCCTGCACCAGCTGGGTGAGGTGCTGGTCAGCCTGGTGGCTGCAGGAAACACTTGAGGTGCTGAGAATCAGCCATGCACACATTCCTGCAGTGGAGGGCGGAGAGGAGAGGTAGAGATGGGGAACTGATTTCTTTGTAATCAAATCCAGAAGCTGCAACATGAACCATATCCAAGAGACCCTTCAGGACCCGGGCGTGGGCAGCGACATGGTGGATTTGATCCCTTCAAGCAGACAGAGATTCCTGGGGTTTGGCTGCCCTGGTGATTCCAGGAGCGGAACGTGGGGGGACGTCCAAGAGTGTCACGGAGCAGCTCTGCTCTGTCTCTGGGGCAGAGTGAGCAGCTGGCCACCGTCATGCCTACTAATCACCTCAACATTGGCCGGCCCTGGGGGCTGCTGAAGAGCCGGTGGGGGCTTTGCTGGAAGCACGATCCTCTTTAAACCCTCCCACCAGGTCTGGACAGGGCCAGGAGCAGCGTTGTGAACCCGTGGCAAAGAAGCTGGAAAAGGGCAGGCTGGGTGGGCTGCTTCCCGCTGTGACCAGCCAGAGGCTGTGCTGAAGCCTGGGGCCAGAGAAGCCCACCTTCTGGAGCTGCCGTGTTGGGTCCACGGTAGGTGGGGCAGATGCTCTATCTGCGGCAACCTCCGCTGACTCTGAGCTGTGAGTGGCCTGGGGGCTCCGGCACGTCGGTGGCCTCCAGGAGCCTCAGTTTCTGCATCTTATAGGGAGTGGGAGCTGCATGGCAGCAACTTTCCAGGGAGGGATCATGAGGGTAAGGAAGATCAAAGCCACTGGACTGGAGCCTGGGCTTGGTGCTTGTTTGCATGGGGCCCTGCCACCTTCTATTGGGGGACAAGGATGTCACCTCCCTTCTCTCGGCCTCTTTTACTCACTGGGCAAGAGGGGAGGTGGTAGGATTTGCTAGTGGGCTTCAGGGAAGGGTCCTTGGGAGCTGCACACACAGCCTGTGGCTCAGTGGGGACGAGCCTGGAAGGTGGGCACTGCAGCGCTGTGCCCCAGAGACCCTCTTGGGCGTCCTCACATGGACACTGCCCCTCGCCAAGATGGCTTCTCTTGTTCCATTGAAAACCAAAGGATGCCTTAAAATGCCTGGAGTTTTTTAAAGTGGGGACCCCATACAGTGGGCAGCCTCGGACACCAGGGCCAATGGGAAAGCGCCCCTTTATTTTTCTTTCTTTCAGGTGTGTCTGAGTGATCGTGCACATGGCGTTATCACCTTACTTTTGCAGGCCAGGAAGCAGAGAGGGCAGGCTGCTTGCCCACGGTCACCTGTGCTCCAGTTGCGAAGTGAGCCCCTGTGCACATGGATGCGGGGGACGCATGCGCTCACACACACGATTTTCTGATGCTGCTATTTCGTGATGCCACATGACACTGAGTCCCTGGGGAGGCATTTGCACGGAAGCTCAGGCGGCCTGTACACAGCAGCTCACCTAACGGGCTCGGGTGGCCCATGTGCCACTGCCTCCTGAACCAGAGGTCTCATTTCAGTTTTCTGCACCAGTTTCAGTTGAGCCCAGCGCCAGCCTTGTGAGCATGGGGCGGGGTGTGTGGGAGAGGGGCTGATGGTCTAAGCGGCCCCAGGCCTGGGCGGGCTGAGTAGGAGGACAGGTGGAGGAGTGAAGTCCCAGAGCCCCAAGTGCCCCACGGAGAGATCCCTCTGCACCTCCGTCCTCCTCTCCTGCCTCGGTGCTGGAGCACGGAGCACAAGGTGGGGGCATCGCTCTGCAGGCCCAGAGCACGGGCAGCGACCTGCGCTCATGTGGTGGGGTGGCCAGGAGGCCGCTGGGAGGTCCCCGGCCAGCGCCGCATGTGCTCACACCATGCTCCAACAACTCTAGCCCCTGGGAAAGGCCAGGTGTGTGCTAGACCCCGAGAGCCCAGTGAGGCAGCACAGGTCCTCCCCTGTCCTCTGCCCACTGTCCCGCAGGGGAGCTTCCTGGCAGCAGGCTCATGGAGGCCCGGCTGTCGTCTCAGGAAAGAGCAGGACGCTGGGCCAGACTGGCTGGCCGTGTGCCCTCTGAAAGGTGGGTGGGAATGGTGGCCAGCAGTTGTTGGAGCAGCTGTGGGCTCTGTCCCGGAAGCACCAGGGACTCCTGAGGCACAGGGAGCCGGGGCCCAGCCAGGATGACAGTGCAGAGGGCTGAGCTGGGTCCAGGGAGAGTGTGGCCCCCGAGGAGTGTCTGTGGGGCGCTTCTCCTCTCCCCCTCTCCCGGGGGGAGAAGGGCTGGAGCAGACACTGCAGGCGGAGGAGAAGGACGAGCTGGACGGGTGTGTGGACAGCAGAGCTGGCGTGGGGCCTGGGGCTGTCCACGGCATGAGCCTTCCGAGGCTGCAGAGGGTCCTGACCAGAAGCGGGCCCGGTTCAGGTGCAAGACCCCCTGCCCCACTGCACGGGTCAGCAACTACAGCCCAGGAGCTGCCCAGGGATCCCTGCCCCGGCATGGCCTCCAGCTGCTGGCCGCTCCTCCTGGGCTCCAGAGACACCCGAGTAGGGGTGGGTGGCGGAGAGCGAGGAGGAAGCTGCTGCACTGTGCGGTCAGTGAGTCGGCGGCCAGGCCTCGGGCCCCTGTGCAGAGACCCCAGACTGGATACGCTTTGCCACCCACAAAACCCGGATCCCCTTGCCCAGGGGTCTAGGATGGGTTTCCACTGTGTCCTACCGATGGCTAACATGGACGGCGCGTACCTCTGGGCGGTGGTGCTCCATGGAAGAATTCTCAAAGGGGAATTTCTGTTTTCTAGGTTAGGAAAAAAAGAGCCTATAGTGCTGAGGGTGATGGAAAGTGCCAGGCCGTGTCTGGGCATCAAACGGTTCAGCTTGCAAGCTGGTCACGCCTGCTTAGAGCTGTGACCTTGGCTCATTTATTTACCCTCCCTGGACTTCTGTCTCCCTGTGTCTGTGGGTGGTGACAGCGGTGCCTGCTCACGGGCCAGCTGCGGGGTGCACTGAGATCTCAGCATGGCCTAGTGCGTGGCACACGGGGGTGGCGTGGTGCCAGTGACTGTCCTCCCAGTGTGGTCTGTGTGCAGAGGTCCCATGACCTGGCTCCCAGGGTCTTCTAACCCCTGGCTATTTGTGTGGCACATATGTGTGCCCATGTGAGGGTCCACACGTGTGAGCATATACACACGAGTGTGCGTGTACGTGCATGCCCACGGGGGGGACGTCAGGGGCCATGTACTTTAGAGTGCGTGATCAGGAGCTTGTCAAAGGAGGCGACATCTGAGCCAAAATAAAAGGAAGCAGCCAAGGGAAGACCTGGAGGAAGGGATGCTGGCTGAGAGCTGGCAGGTACAAAGGCCCTGAGGCACTGGTGGAGGGTCCCGCCAGGCTCCAGTACACACGCGCACATGTCAAGGCACTTTCTCCACACTGTGTGGCGATTCTCGCTGGGTGGGTCTGGACACGACCACCTAGGCAGGACCAGAAGCTCATCCTGCCTAGATTGGGCGGCTCGGGCTAGGGCAGGGCCGGCCTGGATTTCAAGGGCTGCATCCAGGCTGTGCTTCCAGCTCTGCCCTCCGGCTCAGTTGAGGTCCCCCAGGCCAGCCACCTCCCCCTGCTCATCTCCTGGCCCTTCCAGTCCCAGACAGAAGCTGGCCTCTGTGCGGACCAGCTGGACGGTGAAGAGTCCTGTCCCCAGGGCAGCCCCGACCCCGCTCCCGAGAGCTGTAGGAAGGACTGGCGTGCTTTGCCCTCCTTTGCGGAGGGAGGAGTGCTCCCAGAGCCAGGCCCAGCCACGCTTTTCCCATTCTCCATTCTCCGACGATGCTTTGAACAGAGCCCAGGGCTGGTCAGTCCTCCTGGGTCCTGCACGGCTCAGCCTCTGCAGAGCCTCAATGAGCAGCATGCAGGGGCAGCGGCCGGGGTCCCAGCCCAGGGGCTCAGGACACCCCGGGTAGGCCTGTGGGAAGGAGCGGAGAAGCCAGGGCTGGAGGCGAGGCGGGGCGGGTGGCAGAGGCTCCATGGGCCTGGCGCTCCTGCCCTGGGGTCCTGGTCCAGCTGGGGAGATGGGCACTCGTCCCATGAATCAGTGGAGAACCGGCCTCCTAGGGCCGAGGCTGGAGAGGCTGTGGGAGCCGTAGGGGGAGATCTGACCAGCACTGAGGAGGCCACCGCCCTGCTCCCAGAGCTGGGCAGGCAGACGGTGGAGGGAGGGTGGCCTGTGGCCCGAGATCTCCGTGACACGTGCACTGTCTCACGGACATTCCGGTGGCAAAAAGCCGTGGAAGGGCACACGTAAGCGTGCGTGTCCCCTGAGTATGTGAAGCGTCCAGGAGAAGTTTGAACCCTTGTCACCTGCACATCTGCAACTCCCCCAGCATGTCAAATGCCCCTCACTTCTGGGCCCTCGCCCCTCCTGGCCCCGTGTTGCCTGTCCCTGGTCCTGGGCTCCCGCCCTGCTGGCGTGCAGGCAGAGGGAAGGGTTTCCACACCCACTGCTGGAAGCTTCTCCTCAGGGCGGTGGGCGGTGGGCAGTGGGCTAGCAGCTGCACAGGCCCCCCATCAAATGCCTCAGCTGCAGCCTGGCTGGCCCTGGGAAGACCTCCGAGTCAGCCAAGGAGGACGAGGAGGGGCTGAAGCCCTTGGCCTGGGTAGGGGAGAGGAGAGGAGGTGACCCAGGTGGGGCCAGTCCACCCTGGGCGCTTCAGTGTCTCCAGGGAGCAGGTCCACACCTGGTAGCCGTCCTCCGAGGGGATCCTGCCGTGCAGCCTCAGTGCTCCAATCTGGCCAGGGTTGGAGGTGACAGGATTGCCGGCTGGGCTGTTCAGGAAGGTTCCATCCCAAGGCGGCACCCACTCTCTCAGGGGCACGTGGTGCCAGGCACCTCCTCTGGAGGGGCGCGTCATCAGGCAACTTGTCACAGTGTCCAGGGTGAAAGAGGGCTCAGGGTCATGTGCCCGGCTGATTCCCTGAGCCTGAAGACCGTGTTTGTCTGACTGGACCCTGCCGGGCGTGTGCCAGCTGGGGCTAGGGTGTGGGCCAGCTTCCTGGGCACAGAGTCGGGAGCTGGCTCTGCAGAGCCTGGGCGCTATGTAGCCAGCAGGTCCCCTCGCGCCACCTTCCCAGCCCTGCTCCACTCCAGCAAGCAATCACCACTGCTGAGGCCCCATGCAGAGTGGGACAACCAGGACACCAGGCGCTGGCATCCCAGAGCCATGGACCCCCCAGCCCGCCTCCTCCTCTGCCTTCCTTCCTTCTTCTCAGAAGGCTTGGTGGACCAGCAGGAAAGGGGCCACTGCGTCCCACCCCACAGTGTCCCCAGCCCACCCTCCGTCCCACTCTCCTGAAGCCCTGCCACACGTGTGTCCTGAACTGGGAGGGTGGCTGCCCACCAGGTGCTCCTGGAGAGACTTCCCAGGCACAGCTGTCTTCATGAAGGTCTGCTGGTGTCCATGACCTTTCTCAGAGCAGCGCCGAGTGCTGGGGAAGATGCTGTCTCCCTGGGGCAGGCCGCCTGCTCCCAGAGGTGCCATCCCCTCTGGGTCTGACTGGCTGCATGAGATAGCGCTGGACCAGGGTCAGGTCAAGGCCCCTTTCTCCCAGCATCTGGGTAGGAGAGCCTTGGGGCTGGGCTATGGGGCAGCTGGACTCGGACATCTCCCCCCAGGGGCCCTCTCCTTGGAGTAGCTCCAGGATAGCCAGGCTCCTCACGGTAGCTCAGGGCTGCTAGGCTCTTTGCATGCTTGATGCCACTATGCGATGACCACATGGAAAAGCACTCCAGGTAGGAGGAACAGCAGCCATGAAACCTCTGAGCAGGAGCAAGTTCTGCTTCAGCCTCTCTCCTGTAGAGTGGGGACGAGGCTGGTCACTGTACATGAAGCTGTGGGTGCTCCAGCCAGGTGAAGCTGCGTGTTGGGTTGTGGCACTGCTCGGGGACCCGGCACTCAGCCCTAAGCACACATCCTGTGGGTCTAAGGGGCTGTCACAGGGGAGGCTCTGCCCCAGCAGAACCCAGCTTGCGTGTGGCACTTGGCCACGGAGCCAGGCGCCTGCTCATTCCTGGATGGACAGGAGTCTGGACGTGGGGACATCTGTCACCAAGGGGCATCCCTTCTGCCCCTGAGAGCCAGTTATGAAGGGCTCCACTGTGCTTTGCCCGCACTGCAGGAGCCCTCCACGTGTGACCCATTGACATGGAGTGTTCTTAGCAACGGTGGCACTGGGGACACCCAAGACTGCACTTGAAAGAACAGGCCTGTCTCTGCAGCTGCCTGGACAGGTTCGGGGGTCTGCGGCTGGTGGTCAGAGGGCAGTGGCCGGGTTAGGTCCCATATGTTTTCAGGGGGAGGATGCAGTGGTGGGTGTCTCTCCTCTGGATGGAGGAGGCTGAGTGAGGAGCTGGGTGGCTCTGTCCCTGTCCATCTAGTGCCCACCATGGGGCTGAGCCTATGACTGTGGGGCCTGCGGGGGAGCACAAGGATGTGGCTGTGGTCCCTCCCTGAGGCCTGGCATGGGTCACCAGGGGTCACCTTGCTCTCTCCCAGACGAGTGCGCTGGGCCGTCCTGGCGGGCTCCTCCCTGCCCCTCCCAGCTGGGGGCTCCTTGCCCTCCCAGGGACCACTCAGCCTAGCACCCTCCATGGCGTGGTGAGGCCAAGGGGGACACTGCCCCAGGGTGAGTCTGCCCATTCCTCCCTCCCAGGGGACGAGAGGCTTCCGGAACCGGCGCACACCACCCTCCAGGGGCGCAGGCTGAGCGGGGCTCACGCCCCTGGTCCTGTTGCTGGGCTCCATGCGCCCAGCTTCGTTGGCCCAAGCCACACTGTCCAACGAAGGCAAAGCTGAACGTTGTTTTCTTTTAGGAAAGGGGTAGATGCTCATTGAAGTTGATCCGATACTACGGTGAGTGCAGAGAAGACCGCTGGACTGCGCCCAGTCCTACCCTTGGCAGGTCAGCACATGGCAGGCCAACCTGTCTGATTTTGATGGCTATTTGTTCTGTTATTGACAGGATGTACATTTTCTAAACAGGTCCAGACCGCAGTCCAGCCGCTGCTGTTCTCTCTTCCTTGATCCCGCTGTCCAGGCGGCTCCTCCCTCCTGCTCTGGCCCCTCAGAACTGAAGCCTAATCTCGCCAGCAGAACCACAGCCCAGAGGATTCTGGGAGCCGGGTGGGCGGCAGGGGAGGAGTGGAGCAGGACAATGGGGCCTTGTTTTCTAGGAGGGCAAAGCCTGCTGGACCCCACTGGCGAGCTGGTCGGCTCTTTGCGGAGTCAGCAGTCTGCCCTGGTGGGCGGGAGGCTCATTAAGAGCGGCTCCCGAGCGCTTCGCGGGAGCTCTGGCTGCACATCAGAGGCCGCGGGATGCCTGTTTTGCTCAGGAAGTTGGGGACATGTGTCATGGTGAACAAACCGGGGCACCGAGGTGCCGCACCGCCCTCCCCAGCCCTGCCCTTTATCAGTTTCCTCCTCCCCCTGGCTGCAAACAAAAGGCCCGTACCTGGGGCCAGGGAGCCACCGCGACACAGGATGTTCCCAGAGTCCTGGATGTTTCCTCCCCCGTCTGACTGATATGTCCTAGAGAAAGCACTTGGATTCTCCAGGGAGCTCAGGGCTGTAAAAACTCCAAAACACAGTAATAACAAAGCCATAAATCTGGGCCAGCCACGGCAGCTCTGGGCTGAGGGCGTCCCGCTCAGGCCATGCCGTGCAGCCGGGGAGGCCCAGGAGCTCAGGAACGGTCAGAATCCTAGGGGACGGGAGGCGACAAGAGCCGTGTCTCCCACGGGTCCAAGCGGGCGCTGGCTTTCCTCAACGCATGCGTGGGCTAGCACAGATCCTGCTGCTGTGGGGCAGCAAAGGGGAGCCAGGAGGGCGGGGCCCGGAGAAGCTGCAGGGTGCAAGGCCAGGTCTCTGCCCTGGGCACCCGGCAGGGCAGGGCAGTGGTGGACTCCTGTCTTTGTTTCCATGTAGGTGAGCACATTGGTCACCATGTGAGCCTGAACTTGTCCCTCTGCAAAATGGGGAAGAGCTATTACCATGAATGAAGGGGGAGCAAGATGGTGTGCCCAGCCTGCAGCGTGTGCCAGGGAGAGCGTCCCCCCTCCTCCGCAGCCCAGGTCCATCCTGCACAGAGAAGCCTCTGCACATCCACGTGGGAGGCTTTCATAGGGGAGGGGATTCCAGCTGGTGAGCGAGTGGGGACACCAGGCACGGGTGGCAGGCACCACAGGGATCAACGCCAGCAGAAGGTCACCAGCACCCTCTGAGCTTGAGGAGCAAGGTGGGAGACAGTGTCACAGAACCCAGGTCCTAGGGCCACCTAGGGAAGGTGGGAGCCTTGGTGGCCTGTCCAGTAGGAACAGGAGGCAGAGAGAGAGCAGCTGGGGGCTGGAAGGACCCGAACAGGGACACACGCACACAGGGGAGGCCTTCCTGTGGTCCCTCACCTGTCCCCACTGGCTGAACCTGCCCAGAAATCAGAGCACAGGGGAGCCTGGAAGCATATCCCCTGGGATACACGTGGGCAGGGAGGACAGGGTCGTCCAGCACCCAGCAGGGATCAGTGATCACGGAGGCTAATGCTGGGGCCTGGGGGAAGAGGTTTCTCGACCTCGACTCCTAGCTTGCTACTTAGTGGAAAGAACACATGAGTTTGATGACAGCTCTTGGCCTTGGGTTCCTCGCCCACGTGCCATCTTGGGCTGTTATGGGGAGCAAACGCGTGGAGCCTTTAGCCAAGCGCTGGGTGCCAACCACACTGGGCGCCTCCCACAAACGGCAACCACATCTGTTTTCAGAAAATCAGATGCAGCCAGAGATGAAACCAAGGCCTGAACAAAGCAAGTGTCTCCTGGCTCCCCACACATCTGGCCTCGGCCCATCCTCAAAGAAACAGGTCTAACAGCCACTCTCTTGGGAGGGGTAAAATCTTGCCATGTCATCTGCCAAAGCTGACCTAAGCTCCGTGCCGCAGGCGGCAGGTGGCTTCTGGGCAGAGGAGACAGGTTGAGAGCATCTCCATCTCACACATTCCTCGGAAGTTAGAAAACCATCAGCTCTCACCACACTGGAGGCCTTCAGCAATGGCCGTGGGTCATCAGAAACATGGCATACCCCTGCATCTCATTTCCCCATCCAGGGACCTAAATGTTCCTGACTCCCTGGCACAGCCTGCTGGCTTTGCCTCTGGTTGAGTACACACTGATCTCATGAGGGGGAGGAAATGTTCTATTTCTGGACCAGAGCCTCTGGAGCGACTTCTTCATTTCCTGTGGGGGCTCTTGAAGGAGGCCATAAATGAGTAATTCTTACCACACCCTGGCTGAACTGCCGAGATGGGGGTCTCCTTTGTAGAGATAGGGAGGGGTAGTGGTGGTGGTGCTGAAATCCACCCACCTGCTCCAGACTCGCTGGCAGCACCTCTAGAGAGCAGAGCACACTGGTACCAGCCCTTCTCTGGGCGTCTTGCCTTGGCCATGCCAGTGTAAGCATGGGTCTGCTAAATCCAACATCTGGTGAGCCTGGCCTGATTTTAAATGTGCTTTGGATTGCTTCCTCACTACCTATACACTGAGCCTGCAGTGGCTGACGCAAGGGTGAGTCTTTGTTTCAGCAAAGTGTCCACAGAGAAACTGGTGATGATCATGATGGTGATGGTGATGGTGATGGTGATGGTCATGGTCATGGTCATGGTCATGGTGATAATGGTGGTGATGGTGATGGAGATGGTGATGGTGATGGTGATGGAGATGATGATGGTGATGGTGATGGTGATGGAGATCATGGTGATGGTGATGGTGATGGTGATGGTCATGGTGATGGTGATAATGGTGGTGATGGTGATGGTGATGGTCATGGTGATGGTGATGATGGTGGTGATGGTGATGGGGATGGAGATGATGATGGTAATGGTGGTGATGGTTATGGTCATGGTCATGGTCGTGGTGATGGTGATGGAGATGGTGACAGTAGTAGTACTGATGATGGTGATAATGATGGTGATGGTGATGGTGGTGGTGGTGAGGGTAGTGATGGTGGTGATGGAGATGATGATGGTAGTGGTAATAGTGATGGTGGTAGTGGTAGTGATGGTGGTGATGGTGATGGTGGTGGTGATGGAGATGATGATGGTAGTGGTACTAATGATGGTAATGATGATGGTCATGGTGATGGTGATGGAGATGGTGATGTTGGTGATGGTGATGGTGATGGTGTAGTGGTGATGGTGATGATGGTGATGGTGATGGTGGTGATGATGGCCATGGTGATGGTGATGGAGATGGTGATGTTGGTGGTGGTGATAGCGGTGGTGGTGGTGATGACTGCTGTTATTCCCTGAGAGTTTGCCCTCAGTCAGGCATGAGATCAGTACTCTATACTTTGCATTTAATCTTCCCAGCCATCAGTGAGCCAGGAGCTATTCTGTAAGATTACCTGCATTTAACAGAAACCAAGGCTAGGATAGTAAAGTAACCTGCCAAGGTCACACCACAGGTAGGTTGTCAAGCACAGTGATTACAGGTCTGTGTGACGCCAGAGCCCACCTCTGTGCTTGCTACCTGTGGCCCCAGGCCAGGCACAGTGCTAGACCCTGGCAATACCATGACCGCTGAGCTGCAGTGGAGTGGGTCCTGGGACTCACGGTCCTGGGACAGTGAGGTAAGATTGGAAAGAGCAGACTTCTTTACTGTCCTGTGGGAGGCACCAGAGCTGCCAGGTTCTGAGGCCTAACCCAACATGAGAGCAGAGAGCACTGCCCTCCATCTTGGGAGACCTTGGAGTGTGGGGCCAGGCTGCCCTGGAGAGGAGGATGTGCTTGTCCTCCCCAGTCCCCACCCATTGTCCAGGGTGGCTGGGAAAGCAATGCAGGTCAGTTCAGCAGGGAACAGGGAGGGGACGCACCCCCAGGACAAGTGTCAATTCTTGCAGGACGGAGGGCAGACAAGAGGCTCTGAGCCCCTGACTCTGTGGCCAGGATGTGAGGCAGTGTGCAGGCGTGGGTGGCGCGGGCTTTCGGGATTCAGGATTGCAGAGCCTCTCTGCTTAGCCTGTGGCTTGGACTAGAGACTCCACCTCTCCCGCCTTGGTTCCTGGTTTGTGTGCCGGGTCTGATAGGCACCTTCTCCTTCCTAGGCTCATTGCTGGCTCTGGCGAGCTGGTGCTCAGGCCTCCCTCTGGGCTGCCCCTGGATATGCTCGCAGGTGCTCCAGGATCTGCAGTGCATCATGGCGAGGGCTTGTCTGCATGACGGACCTGCCAACTGTGCCTTGGAAGTGCAAGTCTAGGGGCAAGGGCCTGATGCCTCGAGACCTCTGAGGCCTGGCCCAGAGGCACAAAGGCTGGGGCCGGATCTGAGGGCTCTCCTTTCCCTGAAGTTCCTCCTGCTTGAGCTGGTTGCTCCCAAACCTGGGGGTAATAGCATGTGCTACAAACGCTGCACATGGCATACACATGGCATAGTATGCAACAATTAGGCAGATGTGTTCTGTGCTATGCAAGTGTGGTGCCGTGTGTGTGCCTTGTGTAACAACTGTCATGATGTCACACACGTGGGTCAGAGGGTGCCAGCTGCATAGCCCCGTGTGGGCGTTGAAGGTGACGTGACACCCGGGCAGATGCCCAGGTGCTCTTGAAGAAGCATTTGGCTTCAGGAAAGAGAAGGCAGCTGCTCTTGATCCCCAGAGCCCTTGAGAAGGTGAGCACAGCTTTCTAACAACGAAGAAAACAGGGACCGAGCTGCCTCCGGCCTGCCCCATTCTGCACCCTGGGCGGGAGCGGAGCGCTCAGGAGTGATGGGGTGAAGGACTTCCTTCTGCACCTCATCCATCTCTGCGTCCTTCCAGGAGCACATGGATGCAGGTATTTTTCTGTCCCCATCTTGGGCTGTGCCGGGGGCCACCTGCAGGGGAATTGGGATTCTCCAGCTCTGACCCTATAGCTCCTGGGCAACTCCAGGCTGAGCTAGGAAAGTCCTGAGTTGCATGTTCCGCTCATCCTGTGGGGTAGGAAGGAAAGACTGCAGACATAATTAGAAGTGTTTGAGAGCGAGTGGAAAGTTCTCAGGAAATGTATTATCATTGGCTCCGGCCTCTCGCCTCCCCGGGCAGGGGGGCGCACGTGTGGGCATTTGCTCTCTGGCTTCCTAGATGAAACCCTCCTCATACAAATAGAGCAGAAAATTGGGGGTGCTTCCTTGTGTGACCTCGTCTTCCTGCAGCCTGTCAAGGGGCATCAGCCTGTCAGCCCTGAGGGCGCAGCTGCTGGCTGGACAGTCTCTGATGACTTAGGTGCAGACACTTTACCTGAGTGCCCCGTGCCTTAGTTTCCCCATCTCCAAGCTCAGCGAGTGAAGAGGAGGGCGCTGCGTGGGGAACTCTCTGGGTCCTGGGATTCTTTCTTCTGGCAAAGACAGCACAGAGACAAGATGGCCTGCGGCTACAGCAGGCTCCAAACCAGCTACGGGTGGAATGCCGCTTCCCCTCCTCCCAGCCGCTGTGACCTTCAGAAAGGGACTTCCTCCAGCTGGCCCTCAGTTTCCCCACTTGCATGGTGGTGATGAGAGGGGCGATCCCTACCAGAGAGACGCCTTCAGAAGGGAGGTTGGTCAAACGCAGACGTGTGCAAAGCTGCTCACACCAGACCTGAGAGGACCGCGACTTCCCTCGTCCCGAGGAGCTCAGTCTGACCCCATGCCCATTCTCCAGGTGGAGCCTGGAATCGTGCTTCCCCAGGAACTGACCAGAACTTCCCAGTAGACCTCCTTCTCTCACCCGAAGAGATTGCTGCCCTTTAACGCTGGTCCTGATTCCTTTGGGAAATGGGTCACAAGCTGAGGTGACAGAGATGTCTGGGCTGATGTGTGCTCCTGGCAGCAGGTTGGCCCCATCCAGGGGGCCGGTCTCCTGAGCAGAGGTGGGCTGCCTGGGTGGGGGCAGTGCTCCAACGGGCCTTTCCCCGAGGGGCCCAGGGGAGGGCGGGGTGGGAGGGACTGCTGTGGGTGGCCGGCTCCTCTGGGGCGGTGCAGGAACTGCAGAGCCCCTGGACCCCAGCCTCTGCCCTCCAATGGAGCCAGGGGCCGTGTCCTGCATACAGCGCTCTCCTCAGTGTCAGGCAGGGATAACGGTGGCAGGAACTAAGGGTCGCTGAGCACTTGCTCTAAGTTTAAGACATGGATGTAACATTTTCACAAATAATTCATTAAATTTATGACACAAACAGCGTGGTAGACACTAACCAGCGTTCCTAGTGTCTCGGCGAAGAAGCCCAGAGCATAGCAGTGAAGCGCCTCGTCCGCAGTCACTGGGCCGGCTTGCGGCGGGAGGCGCCTGGCTGGGCAGCCCCTCTGCGCCTGCTCCCTGTGCGCACACCTGTGTGCAGCGGGATCCCAGGACACGTTCCCGGCCACCATGAGGGTCTGCAAGGCTGAGGGAGGGCCCAGGAAGCTCAGCATGAGCCGCAGTGGACAGAGCCCGGCCAGCACCAGGCAGTGGCGCCTGAGCCTGCCTCGACCACTTGGAAGCTGACCCATGAGCCTGCTGTTTACCCCACCATGCCTCGGTCTCCCCATGTGAGGGGCAAAGGCCGTCTCGCAGAGCAGGAGATGAGCGCATGCTGGGCTCACGCAATGGCCTCACAGAGGCGGGCGCGTGGGTGGACGGGAGGCTGCTGGGCCTGTGGTCCTCATGGCTGGGTGCCTCTACTTTTTGACAGGTTGTCTTCACTCAAGTGTTCAAGGAGAAGTGTCCCCCAGCACCACCCTCTCGAGGATGAAGTCAATGACCAGTGTCCAGCTATTGGAGTGCCTTGGGCAACATTGGCAGGTAGAGCCAAACCCGAAGCCCGGGGTGCTAGATGGTGAGTCCCCTGAGCGACACCAGAGAGAATCTTCCCAGGTCTCCTGAGCTGGCTGAGGATGCTCACGGGGAGCATGCGGGTGGCCCCGACCGACTCGTGGAGGACAGAGAGGTCCGTAGTGTGGGGACGCAGCTGGAGAGTGGAGGAGTGACAACAGGACCAGGCTGCGCCGGCCCCTGGATGGCGCCAGAGGTGTCCCCGTCAGTGTGGGGCTGGCTCAACGTCCCCACAAGCAGGACAGGGAGAGACGGACGGCAAGGGTGGGCCCAGGTGGGAGCCAACCTGTGGCCCTGGCCAGCCCTGAGGGCAGCTGCGGGGCTGTTGCCTAGGCCTGGCCTCTGTTCTGGCTGCCCAGGCCCCTGCTGGGCCAGGTGGGAGATATTCTGAATGTTTCCTGATCTCCTTCTCTCTTGTTTTAGAGAGCCGGATGGCTGTTTCAGGTTGTCCCGTGGAGGCTCACAAGTAAATGGTCACATTTTATGAGCATCAGGATAAATGGATTTGGGAGGCATCTCTATGTGGGGGGTGGTGAATAATTATGTTCCCTTTATATAAAATAATTACAAGGAACTCCAATGTCAATTCTTGAAGCAGACATTACATTTGGGTGGCATTAATTCCCTAAATAGATCCTCTCTAAATTTTAGTGAGAAGCTTTAGTTTACTTCTGCAAATGTAACTTTCTTTTTCATAATGTTTCACTGAGAGAGAATTAATCTACTGCACAATTCACCTATTTAAATTATAGGAACAGAATATCATGCTAAGTGAAATAAACCACTCCCAAAAACCAAAAGCTGACTGTTTCCTCTGATATGTGGATGCTAATTCACAATGGCGGGGGCGGAGCTAGGGAAGAAGGGAGTCGCTTTAGATTAGGTAGAGGGGCAGGAGGGGAAGACGTGGAATGAATCCGACGTTATTACCCTATGTGCATGTGGCTTACATAATACAACTGGTGGGAGTCTACATCATATATGAGCAGAAGAATGAGAAATGATCCTCTATTACATATGATGTATCAAAGTGCATTCTACTGCCGTGTAATAACTAATTAAAACAAGTAAATAAAAAAATAAAGCGTAGGAACAAGTGCTTTTTAGCACAGTTACAGATTTGTGCAGGTATCCTGCGGTGGATCCAAGAACACCGCATCACCCCTAAGGCCACGCTCCTTAGCCGCGGCTCCCGGCGTGGCCTCCCCCAGTGAGGTCAGGGTTTATGGTGGAGAGAGCAACCAGGAGCTCTGAGCAGCGCGCCGCATGACGCTCCACCCTCTGGAGGTCATCGTGGACGTGAAGACTCGGTTGCATAAGTACATGATAAAAAAAAAAAGACCTAGGAAACATTTCAGAAAGTATTTAAAATTTGGAGGACTTGGAGCAGCTGTGGCAGAATCTCGCGGCTCTCCTCTCACTGATAAGCTTAGCGCTGACGTCCTGGGATCCCCTAGGTGCCTCCTCACTGCTGTGGACTTGTTTCACTGGGAGCCTCGGGGTCTTGGGGAGGCTGTCAGCTGTGGGCCACTAAGGTGTCATTGGAACAGTCTCCGTCAGGCCACCCCCTTTCTCTGCCCCACTCTGCAGATGAGGATCAGAGGGGAGAGAGGTCAGCATGGCCGCTTCGGGCTCACGAGCTGAACGGAGCCTGCTTGCAGTTGCCCAGGGTTTGGTGACTGGCCGCTGGCACCGTGGTGGCTGGGGCTAAGTGAGGTGCCTGGCAGCTGCCTCCCTGCCGGCCTCCCTCTACCTCTTGCTTTGTGCTTCAGAGTCCTTTCTTCCGGCCCAGGGAAATGGACTCCACACCTGCTGCCCAAGCCGGGCTCAGGGCTGCTTCCTCTGTGACAGCTTTGCTATCTGGGCCACCTGCTCATGGTGACAGCAGAGAAGAGAGGGGGACTCTCGGTGTCCGTGTCAGACCCTGCTTGCCAAGATGCTCCCTGCTGGCTGGAGGCGACCACAGCAGGCCTGGGCAGCTGCTGCCTGGTGGCCAGTGTGCCAAGCCCCTCTCTGCAGATGGGGAAGCCAAGGTCTCCTGTGGATACCATATGCCTCCAGGGCTCCCTGGCAGGTGGGTGTCCTGCCTGTGGTGCAGACTGGGGCCAGGGCCACCCTTGCCCTGCCTTGGGGTAGCCATGGGGTCAAGGCACCTGTCACAAGGCTGTGCCTCTCAGGGATGCTTGGGCAAGCCAGACGGGAGCAAGCCTTGAAGAAACCTCAGGAAGAACAACCCTGTCCTTCTATTTTCCCAGAAGGCAAGTGCTTCCACACTGTGGGAATGTGTTGTTTTTGAACCTGAGCCCTGGACATCCATCAAAGAGGGTACATTGTTTTTCTTAAAAGTGTTTGGACAGATCCGATTAGCAGAATTTCAGGTGCTGTGACTCAGCCCTTCCTTGGCGGCCGCCACCTTCCCAGCATGGCCCTGGACACTGTGGCCCCAGCCCCTTTTCTCAGGGTGTGCCTCTTGGGAGGCCCCTGACCCTCCCATGGTGGTCAGGACCTAGGATTGGAATCAGACCTATCTCTGCTACTCAGAATGGTCCTGGGAAACCCCCTTGGCTTCCCTGAATCTTGGCTTCTCACATTTAAAATGGGATGAGGAGGTAGGACAGTCGCCTCCCCAAGGGCATGGTCTGGGTGACAGAAGTATGGCCCCACGGTGCGGGAAGGCCATGTGGGAGGGTGGGGACAGCCTGGGACAGGCCACAGGCTCTCGAGAGCTGAAGTTAGTGAACTTCATCAGGAGCTTGACTCCATGGGAAACTCTGCCCAACTCGAGCGGACTCAGCTACTGGCAGCCAGGAGTCGACCCAGGGGAAGGACTCTCTGCTCAGAAGAATCTATAATTTGTACTAGAGACTTTAAGGACTCGCCGGAAGCATGCATGGCTGCCTTGACCTTGAGGAGGGGACGCCATTTCCCTGCAGCAGAGCCTGTATCAGGAGGAAAATGTCTTGGGAAGATATTTCCTGGGAAATGTAGAGGCCAGGCAAGGAGATTCCCAGCCTCCCAGTACATACGGGCGAGACCTTCATTGCAAAGGGACAGAATGCTCCCGCCCTGACCCCCAAACTGCAGATGCAGTTCAGAACCTTAGAAGAGGAGACGCTGCACCTAAGTGGTCATTGGCTGCAGCTGGTGGTGAAGGCTGGACCTCTCCTCCCAGGGCCCTACCTGGCTGCTGCAGTTGGAAGCCGTCCCCACCTGCCCACCTTGCTCCAGTGCAAGGCTGCCGAGGCCTCTCTTCAATGATGCAGGCCGTCTCTTGCGTGAATGCTCCAGGATTTCCAAATCTGCTATTGATTTTCAAACTGCAAACAAAAACGCATTCGTCCTGGGGCCTCGCCACGCCCTTACATTATCCACTTAGAGTCACAAAATAGCTTCAAACAGTTTTGCTTGAAATATTGGACACATCCACCCTCGGACAGCGTGGGTCTGCGTGGCCGCTGCAGGGCTCGGGGCACAGCTCTCCACGGCCGGTGTGCTCGCCCATCACTCTGGCACATGTGGGCACGTTGGTATTCATTTTTGCCTCCAGAAAATGATGAGAGTCGGAGGATAAAGAGACTTCCCAGAAAGAACACACCAAGCTCTCGCCATGGCCCTGCAGCCTGTCCTTATCCCTGGGCCTTTGAGTTCCTTTGGCATGAGGGAAGAGTCCCTGTTCTAGCCGTGCGGAGCCTCCCTGGGGACTGCCCATAGGGAACAGCCTGGCTGCCTACCTTGCTCCTCACTCCCTGTTGCCCAAAGGCATCAACCAGGAGCTCCTGGCAATGCAGCGTCTGAGCTCCACTGAGGTCCACAGCATCGTCATCTCCCCATCTTTGCAGCTCCTGGAGACTGACCAGCAGGCAAGGCTGGGAGGCATTGCCCTAGATCCACCGTGGGCGACGCAGCAATTCCTGCCCTTAGGAGGAAGCTGCAGCAGGCCACCGCATCTGGGCCAGTCACTTCTGGGGACAACCACAGATTCTCTTCTCTTCCTTGACCTCCGCAGCCCCTCGTGGCCGTCCCATCTTTCACTGGCCTTCCTGCTTGGTCTCTCCCCTCCTGCCACAGTAGAGCTGCCTGGTCTCTATCTAGATCCCTGCTCCGTGGTGAAGACGAGAGGCAGAGTCCCCAGTCAGGTGCGCTGCTCGGCTCTCTGAAGCCCTTGGCTGGGCACAAGCCTGCCCTGCACTTGCTGGTGAGGGACCTTGGGAAAGTTTATGAATGTCCATGTGCTTGAGCCTTCTCACCTAGAAAACGGGAGTCCTGTAGAGCCCACTTGGGGATCACCACCAGGATTGGACGGCCACTCTGGATCTGGCGAGTTCAGGAATCCTTGGGGTTCATCGCAGCATCTTCTGGTTCCTCCTCAGGCCACTTGCCGTGCCTTTAATGACTCTCTGCGTCTCTGTGTCTATAAATCCTCCCAGGTCAAGAGCTGGACCTTCCTCGGGTACTAGGCATGTAGTGAGTGTCTAGTTAATGCTGGTGGATGAATGAATTTTATGGTTGGCAAAGCCTGTGGTCACTCATTCTCCACCCTGAATTTGGGTGAGGTCCTGAGGTTCACGCCCACGTCAGCATCTTCTAAGGAAAACTGTGCCCTTCACCTTGCGGCTCCAAGACACCTGGACTCTGGCTCTGCCCTGAGTTGACCTGGCTGTTTGAGTCTATGCCTCCGTCCGGGGAGAACTTTGTCAGAACTCTCCTTGTCTCTCCCCTCAGGTCCACACACACACACACACACACACACACACACACACACACCAACCTCTTCCACTTTTATTTATTATTTTATTGACGTGAAATCTACATAATCTGAAACTAGCCACTTTAATCATTGTTTTCCTGATCTCGTTGAATTGTTCCTGTTTTCCTTGAGGTTTGTTGATCGTTAAAATGATGACTTTGAACTCTTTGTCGGGGAGTTTGTGTATCTCCATTTCCTTGGGGCGGCTACGGGAAAGTGGCTGTGTCCTGCTGGAGGCGCTGTCTTCCTGGTGTGCATGCTTCTGGCTGTTGTGCTGAGGTCTGCACATTTGGAGAGGTGGAGACTCAGTCTAGTCTTTGACATTGGGTGTCCTCTGGGAAAAAATAATCAATTAAAATGGAAACTTTCATGTCATTCATTTACAACATTATGCAACCATGGCCTCCACATAGTTCCAAAACCTTTTCCTTACACTGGAAGGAAAGCTCATCTTAAGAGAATTAGCATCTTTTCTTATTCCCCTCTCTCCAGCCCCTGGAAGACCCCAAGCTATTTTCGGCCTCTGCAGATTGGCCTGTTCCAGACTCTTCACGTCCAGGGAACCCCGTGGTCTTCCATCTTGGGAGTCTGCCTTCTTTGACTTTGCATGGAATCTTTGAGGTCCAGCCTTGTTGCAGCACAAAATCCCTTCTGCTGACCAAGTAGCATTCCACAGCACAGATAGACCCCCACTCTGTGTGTGTTTGTTCATCGGCCGATGGGTATTTGAATAGTTTGCACCTTTGGGCTCTTCTGAGTGAGCGCCAGGAACGTGCACGTGCCTGTCTTTGCCGAATGCCTGCTCTCGATTCTCCTGGTGTGTGCCCCGGTGAACTTCTGAGTCAACCTTACCCTAAGCTTCACTCTTTCAGGAATGACCGGGTCGTCTGCCCAGGGGCTGTGCTGTGCCACGTCCCACACTCTTGGTGTATATTTATCTTCAGCTTCACCCAAACACCGCCAGGGCCACCTCTGACCCTCACTGCTGGAACTGCTCTTCACTTTGGTCTGATAGAGGGACCACGTATGGACACACTGGGGCTGCTGCCTGGGGTGGACCCTGGCCTGGCCACTCAGTAGTTGAAGGGCCCTAGGCACGTTAACGAGCCATTCCAAGCTTCAGCCGCAACCTGTGAAACGAGGCAGCAACCGTGCTCCGCTGTCACGAGGATCACGCGGGCTGTCGTGTGTGAAGTGCTCAGAGCAGGGCTGAGAGTGCCCGGGCTTGCAGCCTGAGCGGCTCCTGCACAAAGAGCCAGGATGCGGGCAGGAGCGCTGGATGTGGCCCTCTCCCTGGAGCTGCGGTGCGGCTGGAAGGAAGGCCCACCTCAGTGCTTAACAAGGTTAGTCCCACAGGTCCAGAGAACGACGTGGAATGGAGTGGGCTGGGTGTTATGTGAGGAGCACACCGAGCCATTCCGAAAGGGCTCACGTGACCACTGATTCCAACGTGGAACGTTAGCAGCCTGGAGAACTGGACTCAGGGAGCCCCTGGCCATGTGTCGAAGTCACTTAACTCTCTCCACACCACGTAACGTAGCTACTGTTCTCCCATTTGGCAGAAAGGTGAACTGAGGCTCCAAAAAGGAGGCTATCCAGATATAGGTGGTTCTAGGATTTGGACCCAGGTTCATCTGGAAACCTCCCTCTTCACACTGCAAGTTCATCCTTAGAAACTTCCAGCTCTAACACAACCTCCGACATTCCACGCCTGGGGCCCTTTCTCCCCGCCGAGGGCCACAGTGGAGCTGGGAGCATCCTGATGCTCATGGACAGCGTGGGTTGTCTGAATCTCTGGTCCCTATTTGTTTTTGCCTGATTGCAAGTATTTTCATTTGCTTTGGATGGAAAAACAAACCTTTCTGTTGTTGTGAATATTTCAAAGGGACCGGCTGGGCCACAAGATATCCGCTGGAACACCACACCAGGAACAGCAGGTTGCTTCAGATACATTGATCTTTATCAGTGTTTGCCCTCATTTATTTATGAAAAATATCTGGCTCCAAATATAGTGCTTTGAAGGTACAAATGATAAGCGACCCAGTGTGTCCAAAAAGTGGGGAGATCTTGCCAGCCCGATCCCAGGGGTGCTATAAAGTGGAGCTTCTCCTGGCACATGGACCTGTGTCTGGGAACCAGTGAACTCGGAGCCTCGTATCTGCCCTGAATCAGCCCAGACACAGCCGGCAGGAGAGCACTGGCGTCTGAGATGCCTTCAGGTGCTACAGAGGAAGGACAGTCGTGGTCAGGGTCGGGGGGCGCCGCGAAGTGGACTGGAAAGTGAGCTCAGCCACAGTCCATCAAAACCACAGGCTTGTCTTCTGCACCCGGGGTGCCTTGATGAGGACGTGGCCAGACGTTCACAACGCTGGGGAGGAGTGACCGCCTGGCCTTGTGAGAGGAGCCACCCAGCTCTGGAGAAGGGGGCATATGCCCTGCATTCACCTGGCAAGAGCTCCTGGGACCTCCCTGTCCACAGTGAGCAGTGGTCTACTCCCTAACTCGCGGGCAGCTGGGCTCCTGGGTGTGGACAGCACCACTCGTGCCAGCTCATGCTCTCTCCCGGCTTCCCAGGCAAACCCATTTCTAGACTAGCTTGGAGGAGGCCTCACGCGTCCCTGGCAATGCTGTGCTTCCCGTGGGAACAGCGCTCGGCAGCATCTCAGAGCTCTCCCAAGAGCGAGCGCAGCTCCAGAGGGCCAGTCCACACAGGTGGCCTGCGCTCCCCGCATCCTGGCTCGTTAGATCCACCACGTCTGCCTGACCTGAGACCCCACCTCATAGTCCAGATAATCAGCAGAACTTCCCCACATGAGGAGAAGCAGCCTCTGTTTGCAGCAGTACGTGGCACAAGAGATCTGTCCTCACAGTGGGACATCGCCCAGCGTCAGCGGGAGACAAGCGCCCATGCGGCGAGAGGGGCCAGACGCAGGGACCATTTATTCGCAGTGTCCGGGACGGGCACCTCTGTGAAGACGGCGAGGAGATGAGAGGCTGCAGGCTGGGGAGCTGCAGCAGCTGCGGGGAGGACTGAGGGTGCGGGTTTCTTTTCAGAGTGATGAGATGTTCTGAGGTGGTGGCTGCAGGGCTCGGAAAATACCCCATCCATTCAGTCGCTCCCTCCGAAGCGTGACTGGTGGGCGAGTGAGTGACAGTCCAGTAAAGCTGGGGCGGTCCCTGAAAGGCAGTCTTCTTGTCCAGCGTGACTTCTGGAGACCTCCGCCCCTGACTTTGGAGTCCTCCCCCTGTGCATGGAGGGCGCAGGAGTCCTGCCCGCCGCTACCTCCGAGCAGCCCCAGGCAGCCCTGCAGGGCCGGCCCACAGACCTCAGCTCTCGGAGGTCATGGTATGGAGAAGGCCAGCACTGGTGGGCTCACGGGGCGTCCTTGGTCACACTTGTGTGCTGGCCTCTCTCTTGCTGGTGTCCAGGGGCAGGAGGGCAGGCTCCGTGCACACCCTGTGCTCTCCTCGCTGGGCAGATCCGCCCACCCTCTCCGTGCTCACAGGAACCAGGTGGACCTCCTGCCTCCCCACTCCCTGCCAGGCACAGCCTGTGAGCACCTGGAGACCCAGCACAGACCAGGCCGTGGTGGCAGCAGAGCTTCCTGGACCTTGTACTGCAGCCCTTGCACAGTGACCTGGTGAACTTCGCCTGACTTTCCTGGTGCTGAGCGCCTTGTAGCTGGAGGCAGCTTCCCTTCTTGCTGTCCTGACATACGACCGAGGGCTCACCCGCTTCCAGCCTGGGCAGAGGGCTCAGAAGGGCTCGCCTGGACTCTGACTGTGAGCACCAGGGCCTGGCCAGGGAGGCTTCCTTGTCCCAGAGCTCAGCTCTGAGGTCTGTCCTGGGCGGGGCCCAGCATGCGACTGGCCCATAAAACATTCTCGATACGTGGCTTGAATACTGGCGTCTCTGAGGGACACACATCTTTGTATCTAACTTTCTATTAGGAGACATACCAAACGTCTGCCAAATAAGGACAGGTGGCAGGATCCCCACCACCCAGATGTTCAAACTTGTAAAAGAAGTCAACTCTTTGGAGGTGTAGGGTACAGTCTGAAAAGCACTCTGACCCTGAGGGCCCAGGCAAAGGATCGTCAAGTGCACATACCAGGTCACCAGGGTTCCCAGAGCCCTGGCCAGCCCTGCCCGTGGGCCAGCCAGTGACTTGTCTCCAGCTATAAAAAGCAAGGTGATTTCTGGCAGTTGGAGACCTGGCTCCCCATTGCTCCTGCTTGGGGATGTTTTAGGAAACTCCTCCACACGAGGCTGCTGTGGGTGCAGGGAAGGGTGCCTTGGTGAGCCCGTGCTGGCCAGCACCTCACACCCAGAGAGCAAGGCTGTCCTGCTTCCCCAGCTGGCTGCGGCCTCCCCTCGGCCTCCCCTGGAGGATGCCAGGCTGTGCTGCACTCCGGGACCAGGACCTATGGACGTTCTTTCTGACTTTGTCCTATTTCTCCCCCTTGGGGTGTTTAGATGAATGAAGTGTATCTTCGGCCTCCTGAGACGGAGGAAGGGGTGTGAGGTCAGAAGCCTCTAAGGCTCAGGGGGAGAAAAGTGCATGCAGGACCATACAGCATTCAATGGTGTGCAGTGTGGAGGGGGAGGAAGGAGGGGAGGTGGGAGGGGAGGAGGGAGGGGAAGAGGGAGGGGGAAGAGGAGGAAGAGGAAGAGGGA
>CM053414.1:2066781-2230208 GCA_028644305.1 Xerus rutilus
GGATAAGGCACGTGATTTCCCTTTGAGGGACGGTCTGGGACCTGGGTGTCTCTTCCCCTCACATCTCAGGGGCAGAATGCAGATGCAAAGCCACCTGCCAGGGCTCAGGTGTTGGGTGGGGCTGGGGCTGGAGTGCTGGGTCTTCAGGAGGACAGGTCACTGCCTGGGGAGAGCAGAGGTGGAGAGAACTGGCCATCCCTCATGGGGCCTTAGGATGGCTTGGTGAGGACTCACCCACCCAGAAGCCCAGAGAACGGATGCCACATGGTCCCTGCAGCCCGAGGTGGCCTTCTGGTCCTGTCCCCAGTGCTGTGCTCCTGAGTGTCCTGCTCTGGGCCCCCAGGAGCACAATCGGGTTGAATGCTGCTGCCTCACTGGCGGGGGGTCTCAGGAAGTGTCCCAGCAGGGATGGGACACTAGGAAGTGAAGGTACTCGGTACACAGCCACCGCGGGCAGCAGGGGCCTGGGAGCTTCGGGGCCTTCAGGAGGCTGTGCGTTGCCCCTTGGGGTTTCCCACCAAGTTCCCCGTCCCCACCACTGCCCAGCTGCTCTCTGGTCAGGAGTGGCGGGCATCCTGCCCTGTCCAGCTGTGAGTGGGCCTCTCCCAAGGGCACTGGTCTGTTGCGGCAGAGGCCACCCTGCTCCAGCATGACCTCATCTCAACTAATTTAATTTTCAAAGGACCCTGTTTCCAAATAAGGGCGCACTCTGAGGTACTGGCAGCGAGGATGGAACATGAATCTGGGGGACACAGTTCAACTCACAGCACAGAGGGAGGCCAGAGGGGTCTGCCATGTTACGTTGGAGGTAACGGGATTCATGGAGCAGAGCAGCCCAGGGGGCAGGTGCAGGTGTGTCCTCGGCCACCCACAGGCACGTCGCCAGCACAGTCTCTCTGGAAACACTTGGTGCTCGCGCTGAGGCTTTGCTGTAGGAATGGCAGGGAGGGGAGGAATTTTTATCTGAGCTGGGCTTCGGTCCACCCACGGAGCTTACCCACGCTTGGGGTTCTGGCGCTGGAGCAGGGTGGACCCTGTCGCCATCTCCACCGGGCCTGAGCCTGCCCTGCCTGGCAGCCCGGCTCTCTGCTCCTGATGGAGAGAGCAGCCCTGGCCAGGCGCCTGTGGCTGCCTCGGTGCCAGTCAAGCCGGGCTGGGACTGGCCCAGGGGAAGCTGGGAAGGCCGCCGACCCCCAGCTCCACGTCTGGGCCTGAGCGGGCCCAGGCCCGGCGTCCGAGCTCGCCATCCTCCTCTCCCAGGAGAACAATCCAGCTCAAACTCGGAGCTGTCTAGACTTGTTATCTGGCCGCTCATTCCTGAGGGCCAAGCGGGCAGCCGCGGGCTTGAGATAGCAAGGGGGTGAAGTCACCGGCGCAAACCCTGAGGCAGGAAGTCCATTCCAGGGACGATGGGGGAGTGTGGCCGGTGCCGTGCGGGCACGATAACGCGTCTAGACTCCTGGCCATTTCCTCCCTTCCCTGGGGGTCCTGCCGGCCTCCTGGCCTTCCTGCCCCGCCTCCCGGGAGCAGCCCCTCTTGGGAAGCTCTGCTCTGCTCAGGGGAAGGGCTGCGGCCACTCCTGGCCCCGGCTGGGCTTGGTCCTTGGCTGAGCCCTAGCGACGCAGGGCCCCAGAGGCCTTTCTGGAAAGGTCAGGCTGGCCTCTGTCACTTCGTCATTTCAGAGTTCACTGGGTGAGGGGACATGACGTCTTCTCTCTCCCATATCCAAAGGTCACTGGAAGGCCGGCGGTGGGCTGGAAGGACACAGCTGACGTGGAGCAGACCAGAGCTGCCGGGCCGGGAGGAGCGCGGGCCTTATCTGAGACAGCGGGTCTGCACCAGGAACGGCCTCGGGTTTCCGGAGGCAGCAGCTAATTCCATGGGCCCCTATGCACACGGGCGATCCGGGTCCTGGGGCTAGGATTGAATGAGAGGTCAAAAGGTCACTTGGTTCAGTCCCCTGCCTCCAGACAGCCAATAGGAATCGTGTGCTTCAATACTCAAAGTCTTGCCTGGGAACCGAGGGAGAGGAGGTGGCCCTGTGGCCCCCACCGCTGTTTTGGGTCTCTGAGCCTCCGTGTGCCGTGGGCTCTGAACCTGGGCCGTGGAGACCACCCACGCCCACGACAGCCCCAAGCCCACGAGCACGCCTCACACTCGCTGTGCCTGGGGGCTCTTTACACATTCCTCTCATCTGACCACGGGATGACCCTGATCCCACTGGGCAGGGCTGAGCTGGGGCTCTGCAGCCAGGCGGGGCTGGGGCTCAACTCTCCTGCCCTCCAAGACCCTGTTCTTAGAGGTCTCCGAATCCAGCTCATCCACTGTGGGACGGTGGGTGGCTAAGAGGGGCCCAGACCCTGGGTTACATGGCCAGCAAAGGGAGTCAGGATGGCAGTCATAGCTCGAGACCCCAAGTGTCCCACCAGGCCCTTCCTGTGCCCTGTGTGCTGTTTCCCCAGCACGATCTAAGCTCTTATGGCCCGTGGTGGTGACGGGACGTCTTGCCACCAGCATCCCACCCTCCCTACCCCTGGTGAGGAGTGCTACGCAGCCGCTCTGTGCATGACAGGGGAGCTGAAGGTGCTGGGGCACCCTGAGGTGTACCTACTGTGAACAGGAGGTAGGCCCCAGAGGAGGGAAACAGAGGCAAAGCCCAAGAGTGAGTGGGAGCCCAGGTGACCACAGCAGGGGCACTGTCTGCTCCAGGGATCCTTGGTGAATCACCGTGTAGTGATGGACCTGTTGGTCAGGTACAGCTAGGTAGAAGATGAGCCAGTCACATGAGGGAATAGCATGCAGCCGTGAAAAAGAACAAAGTGCTCTTTTTATAGTGACATTGAATGGCCACCAAAATTGATAAATAAAAAACAGGATGCACAATAGGTGCGTGTGTGTACGTGTGTTTAAGTAGAATTACATGCATGTAAAAATATGCCTTTACTCACCTCTGTGCAGAGAATTATACGCTTACATGCTCCAAAGTCCCCAGACACTGGCAACCTGGGGAGGTGGCTGGGAACAGGTGTGTGGGAGGTATCTTTGAATCTTGGATTTTTACTCATGTGAATGTAATACCTGAAGGAGAAAACCAAAGGGCCACCCTTCCCGTCACCGCTGTTCTCTCAGGTGACAGGCAGACCCCGTTCCCTGCCTCCCCTCGGGTGTCCCAGAGGAGGCACAGAGCGCAGCCGGGGCGGAAAGAGTCCAGCTCTGAGGGGGCAGGTGCAGTGCGTTGCCCCCGCCTCCTGGTGGAGCTGCTTGGCCTCGTGTCCAGGTGCCCAGGTGGGGCTGTGCTGCACCCTGCTCCCGAGTGCCACACAGAGGCCACGCTGTCCCCAGGCCCGACACACCCTGAGCTCCGTTTCCTGCTAGTTTAGCAAAAAGTTATCTTGAGGGGTCTGAAGGCTTCTCTGAGGTGAGAGAGGGCGGCACCATGTTTTCTTGGCCTCCCAGGGTCTGGGTGCCCTGGCTTGCCCCTTCCCAGAGGCAGGGTCAGGGGTTATCTGCGGGTGGGCAGCTGGCGGCGTTTGGCCCCCTCCTGCGGCATCTGCTGAAGCCATCAAGGGGTCGCCTCCCTTCTCAGTAGCGGTCGGTCAGCGGTCGGTGTCTCCTTAGCGCCCAGCTCGGGTTTCCGGCCTTGGAGGCGCTCGGGACTGTGCAGACCTCAGGGCTGAGAGGGCTTTGGTGATTCAGGGGACAGGGGCAGTGGCATGAGGAACAGAGGGAGCACCCCCTCAGCAGAGGCCTGGGGCACTGGACGTGGGTCTGTCCACACGGTGTGGGCAGAGGAGGGCCAAGTGTGCCCTTTCCATTTCCTCATTCTTTACTGGAGCCTCATGGGTGGCCATCCTGGTGGGATTCGTTGTTACGGGTCGCAGAGCACACAGCATGGTGACACAATTTGGCCAATGTCCCCTCCCTCGGGCCCTCCCCCCCAGGTCCCTTTCCTCTGCTGATCCCTTGATTCCCAGGAGGTCCACCCCATCTCTGTGTTCCTTTTTCCTCTCAGCTTCCAAATATGGGAGAAAGCCTGTCCCTTAACCTTCTGAGTCTGACTCATTTCACTTAACATGATGATTTCAATTCTATCCATTTTCCTGAAAATGCCATGATTTCATTTTTCTGATGGCTGATAAAACGCCACTGTGTACACACGCCACATTTTTTTTGCCTGCTCATCCCTTGGTGGACACCCCGGCTGGTCCGCAGTTTGGCTGTGGTGAGTTGTGCTCTGTAAACGCAGGCACGTGCGTCTCCCTGCACACGAGGCCTTTGACTGTCCAGGGTAGACAGTGGGGAGAGGGTAGCTGGGCCTGTGCTGGTCCAGGCCTGGGCTCTGAGGAGCCTCCGCGCTGATCTCCACAGTGTCCTGCTGGTTACAGTCCCACCCAGAGCCTAGAGCGTTCCCTCCCTCCGCACCTAGCCAGCATTGACTGCTCTTTGTATTCTTGACGGTCGCGCCTCTGACTGCAGCGAGATGGAGTCTCTGTGGTTTGGATTGCGTCTCCGTAATTGCTACAGATGTTGAACGTTTTCTATGTATTTGTTGCTGTGTGTTTCTTCTTTTGAGAAGCCTGTTCAGTTCATGTGCTGGTTGGAACTTGCTCTTGCGGGAGGGTCCGGCTCATGCAGACCAGTGGGAGGCACGGGCTGTGTGAGAGACCCAGGAGCGAAGCTGGAGCAGCCGGAGACCCAGGACTCGACCGGGGCAGCCCCGGGGCAGCGTGCCGAGGGCCAGCCGCCCTTGCCGTGGGCTGGGGGGAGCGGCGGGAGCTGGGCCTGCGTGTTTATACCTGTGCAAGTGACTGAGGGGTGCTCTTCCTGAGAGGGGTCAGGCGCCCACAGTGTCGACTCCACTGTGGACCGAGATGGCCAGCGGGATAGTGGCTCCTGTGAGGGCCTGTCACCAGCCAGGCACCCTTCCTGGGGCCCGGGGAATCCTCGCCCGTGTGTCAGGAGGACCCCCCGTGCCTCCACCTCTGTTTTACAAATAAGGAGGTAGATGCTCAGGGAAGGGCTTGGGGACAGTGCATGCCAAGCCTGGGCCCTGCGCCCTGGCCCACACGCAGCCACGCCTCTCCCCAGACTGTCACAAAGGCAGGCCTCTCCTCCCCTGGGCGAGTGGAAGGGACGGTGATGGTCCTCACTGTGGCTTCAGCTGCAGGTGGGCTTTTTGCTGGCAGCTCACAGTGGCTCCCCAGCCGCCCTGGAACCTGGAGGTGGCCCAGCAAGGGCAGGCGGGCACCCTGCTCTCCGCCATCTCCAGAGACTCCTGGGCCTGCAGCCGCTCTGCGTGGCTGCGCTTCTGTGGCTTTCATCAATCACGCTCGGGGCTCATGCCGACGACAGCCAGGAGCCTCCGCCTGCTCACTGGGATCTCAGGCCGGTGAGGACGCAGCCTTTCTGTGGAGAGACCTCAGCGCTGCCCAGACCCCGGTGCAGGAGGGGCCCCTGCCTCCCAGAGGCCAGGCGCCGAGGCACTAGACAGAGGGACGCATGCCCATGGCCACAGGAGGCGCGGCCACCCTCCTTGTTCACCATCTCAGTGTTTGTTGAGAATTTACAAACAGTCTGCCCTTTATTTCCCTCTCCTTGTTGGGTTGCTTCAAAGTCGCTCTAGGGACACCGACTGTCACCCTTCTATAGGGAGGAACCAGTGGCCACAGAGCCTGCGGGAGCAGGGAGCACCTGGCTGAGTGCTGGGGGTGGGGCGCCTGGCTCGCCTTCGCTGTGCAGCTCAGTCTCTGAATGTCCCTGGCCTTGGGCTTTCCCAGGCCCCGGGCCTCCAGCCCACCCAGGTCGCCTTGCTTTGGTGGCTGGTCGGGATGGCTCCTTGCTGGGCATGCCGGCAGCTGGGGGCTCTCGGCCAGACTAGCTGCACTTGTGGGGGTTCACACTGTAGTAGGGCCATGTGGTGGATGGGGCGAGCTCAAGGGCTGTGGGGCCAATGGACAGAGGAGTCACCCAGTAAAAGCAGAGGGGAGGCCAGGGATCACCAGGGGTGCTGTGTGCCTCAAGCTGACGCGGGAGGCATGAGCAGCAGTCGGGGTCCAGTGAGGAAGGGGAGTGGGGCCTGCAGGCCTGTAGGGGTGAGGGCAGGAACCCGGCCAGGAGCCCCGAGGACCCGTGGGGAGCAGGAGGCTGGGCACAGGATAAGAGCTCCTGGGCTTAGAGCAGAAGGGACGTGCCCAGCATCCCCATCACTCTGGTTGTCCCTCTTTAAGGCTGACCTTGGTGTTCCCAGCTCCTGGGCAGGCAGGGCTGCCTGGCTGTGGGGTATGGGGCTGCTCCTGGGCCTGGCCGGAGGTCACTGCCACCTGCACATGGTTCCTACAGCCCTCGCCTGAGCAGAGCCTGGGAGCAGGTCCTTCTGAAGCAGTTGGCCAGCACTTCTGGCTGGGTACCACATGGGGGCATTTTCAAGGCACCAGATGGTGCAGCTGGTATGTGGCTCATCATAGGAAGGGTGAAAGACGAGCCGCAGATCACAGACCCGCAGGGTCTGTGACAGAGCCTCCCACCCCATCACTGCTTGCCAGTCCCTGGTTCATGTGACTTGCTTTGCCTCCTCTGGCAGAGACCAATGGTGGCTCCTTGAGCTAGTCTCCTCCTCCTGTTCTGGAAGTTCAGTGGGCTGCCCATGTCCAGGCTCCCTTGGGATGAGATGTGGTCATGTGACTGAGTCTAGCCAGTGGCTCATGAGTCTCTCTTGCAAAGTTCTCTCTCTCTCTTTTTTCCCCCCTTTCTAGCTAAATGCAGAAGACCCTGCAGTCCCAGACGACCACAAAACAGAATTACCTTAAGGAGGAGAGTTTCTTGTTCAGCCAGAAATGCTTGTTTGGACTTTGTAAGATGGAGACTTGAACTTCACTGGAATGAGCCACTGTTGTGTGGGGTCATTTGTTATAGCATCTAGCATTACCCAGATACACCTCTATATTTGAAAGATTTTGTCTACTGGGAAACAAAACTTATTTTTTCAAAAGGAATTCACTGTTGTGGTAATGCCCTAAAAATGTTTACCTGAGCTTCCACATTGGGAGCCCCTCCCTATGGCCCTGCCTCCGAGGCCACCCACATGGCTAACGCCCTGCTATTCTCACCTAGTTGTCCCCTAGTGGAGACGCAGCTGGACCTCAAGGACACTGCGGAGTCCTTCACCCTGATCTCCCTCTTTCTTTTTCTTTATCATACTGGGGCACTTCAGAAACCGCTTCTTATCCAGTAAAATTTGAATTTATCAATCATTGTATCAGTCTCTAGAATCGGATGCCGTATTTGGCAATGTGACAGGCACAGGACACAGGCTTGGGCATGGGAGGGTCAGGAGGATCTCAGCCAGGACACACAGAGAAACGCCCCATGCCCTCCTCCATACACCTGAGATGGGCGGGGGACTGGCGGGGGCCTTGAGGGTACGGCCACCCACAGTGGTCCTGGGGGTCCCAAAACAGGAACCAGCCAGAATCTCCTTGAGGGACCGAGGAGCCTTCAGCACCTGCCCCTCCGTCACTTACCAGGCCTTGAACTTCGGAAGCAAATTGAATTCCTTCCCTCGGCCTCTAAAAAGTCAACAGCAAACGTCACACGATTGTTCATCTTTCTCTTTAAAAATGAGGGTTCTCCACGGCTCCGGCTGCTTTCCTCCTTCCTGGGATTGCCAGGCTGCTCACAGGTCCTTCCAGCCCGTCTGTGGCAGCTGGTGCTCACGATGCGTCTGCTTCCGTAGGAAACAGGTGACGTCGGTCAGTGTGTGAGTCCTGTGGCTCCTGCGCATCCACTGGCCATGTCAGACTTTTGGAAGCTCTTTTTGCTGCGATGGGGGGTCTGCCTCCGCCTGCTAGGCCCCATTAGCATCTGTCTTCTGAGCAGTTAGGGGGTCTGCTGCAGTGCGCACGGCCCCCGAGAGTGGAATCTGCAGAGCAGGACACTCCCTGCTTCCCAGAGCTGCCCTGCTTGGGCCCCAGATGATTGCCCAACGCTGAGATTCGAAGGGACAGAGGCTCCGGGTTTAATGAGGCCTCGGGAAAGGCTCCACCAGAGGCCGAGAGCGAGGGGCTAGAGCAGACCCAACACGCTCAAAATAATCCCAGTCCCCAACAGCCCAAGACCACGAGGACCATCATCTGCTGTGCCGAGGCTCCCCCTGCATCCTGGGTCATCATCACAGCCTTGAAGCAAAGGCTGCGTCCCTGCCCCACAGGCGAGGCACCCAGAGGGGCAGAGTGAGGGGCCAAGCCACACGTGAGTCCTTCTGCAGTCCACCCCAGGGCAGCTGGAGCTGTTTGTCTATAAATGGCGCGCAGAGGGCTAGGACGCAGAGGTGGCTCAGGGAGGTGGATGGCAGCCCGGGGCCTTCCTGGGCCTGGGATGTCTCCACCGTGTTGTGGGGCACGGCCGCTCCTGCCCCTGAATGGCCTCTTCTTGTCAGGGACAGCGGCAGGGCCGGCCACACCACCTGGGCCTACAGAAGGTCCTGGGGTGGAGAGTGTCAGAGTGTCACCGCGGAGAACGCTCAAAGTTCAGGAGCCATCGACTGCGGTATTTCTAAGTCTGGGACCTTCAGCATCGTCCCCATGGGAAAGTCACTTTCGCCCCCTTCATGCCCAAAGTCCACTTGAGCAGGAGCTGGAGCCAGACCCGCAGCCTGCCGCATAGAAACCCTGCACCCCCAGCCAAGGCCTCCGCTAGACACACCGACCGCAGGCTACAAGCTCTGGGTCTGGGGTCCTGCTCACCGCAGCCCTGCGACCAGTCAAGCCCAGAGGCCCTGGGCTGCTCCCTCCTGCTCTGCGGTGCTGGCCACACCTTTTCATGCTCAGATGGCTTAGCGCTTACTAAGCAAGGGAATCGGCCTAAAATCCAGATGTGTCTTTCTTCCAAACCACTAGGCCCCAAGCCCCCAGTGATGCTGGATTTGCACTCTCTGTGGGCGCGTCCCCAACGCTCCGTTTCCTCCTATCACAAGCCAAGAATCACGCACAGTCCATCTCCTCCCACCGGCCTTTGTCTCACCACGTCACCTGCTGGCCCTGGAAGACCTTGGGATTCGTGTCTTATCATTTATCTGAAGAGCTCATAGTGGACACCTCACTAGCGAGTCTTTGCTGGCAAGATGGCCCTGTGGTGGGACACAGGGCAGGGCGCCTGTCCAGGGACCAAGGCCTCCTCTGGGCAGGTGATTCACAGCCCACGTGCAGTGCTGGGAACAGGGCCTGGTGACAGGACACGTACTTGGCCCCTCGGCAGCCCTGTGGTGACAAGCTCTGATCCAGGAGCCCGACTAAGAAACGAAGGCCAGCAGCGCTTATTAAGCGGTCACTGTTCGGCGCCCCTGGGGCCTGCCTTTCCTCTGGTGTGGACTGGAGTCGGGAACAGTTGCCTGGGCTCCTCTGCAGGCTGGATTTCCTGCCCGGCTCTGGGCAGCCTGGGGGGCTGGGTGGCGGCTAAGGTTTCCCCCTGTCCTCCTCCCCACCCTGGCGGCTCCCAAGCCATCCATCAGCCCCCGGCTCACCTGTGAAACCCAAGGCTGGGAACTTCTGCGCTATTCCGTTACAAAACCAAGATTTATCGGAACATGACAGGCCGGGGGGGTATGACGGACACGCTGGTGCCTTCTGTTAACCTGTTTGTCCCCGGGGGTGGGAGCTCTTTACGACCCGACACCACTCCATCTGCTGCCGGCTTGCAGCGAGGGCAGCGAGGACAAAGTGTTCAGCCCGTCCAGGCCCCGGGCCAGTGACACCTCGGCACTGCGGGCTCGGCCTGTCCCTGGAGAAGGAGCCCGCTCACTCCCTCCCCGCCCCTGGGTGTCAATGAAATTCACATCGGGCCCTGACGGGGCTGAGTTATCTGTTTCCCAGCCTTCGGGTGCTTTCATCTTCATAGAAGTTAGGGTGTAAAAAGGGTGTTTTCCCCTTGTGAAATAGTCCTTTGACATCTCTACAAAGGCCCGTGACGCCCAAATTGTGTCTCAAGAAGGAAAGACATGATTTGGGGACCATTTGGAACCTTTTAAAAGGGGAGGTCGGCCCTGGAGGCTGCCGGGAGTCACAGCCCTGTGAGGCGGGGCCAGTCTCTGCAAACCTAAAATTGCTCTAAAAAGTCTATTAACTTAATAATAATAATACAAACAGTACCAGGCGGTGAACCCTGGAACCAGCCTGCTCAAGGTCGAGTCCTGCCTTGGGTAGGCTGTGACAGGGTTTCACAGGTGCCATTAAAGCCCATGGTCTGCTGACTTTTGGTGAGGGAAGCTGTTCTGGATCACCGGGGTGGCTGGCCTGGTATAATTGGTTGGGGGCCGTCAGAGCAGGCTTCCCTGAAGCAGAAGAAACCCATGCAGGACCACAGCTCCGCCTTCTGAGGACGTCCCTGCTCTGGGCATTTGAGGTTCCTGGGCAGTGCCCCTGAAGTGACTCTCTTAATCTCTGTCTCCCACCGATTGTGCGGCTCTGCTGGGACCTGGCTGATAGCGCATGGGACAGCTGCCTGGCTAGGGTGGTTATGGTGCTGATGACAGCTCCCCCATCAGACGGGAATGGTGTGGGTCTCACGCTCAGGGCCCAGGAAAAGTGGTACGGAAGAGGCTCGTGACTGCTGCCTCCCCAGGGAAGAAACTGGAGCCTCAGAAGGTTCTGTACCTGTCCTGAGGTGTGGTGGCAAGGAAGCGTCAGAGCCAACACCGCCCGTCGAGCTCCTGACGAGGCCCTCGGGGCCCAGTGCCGCTCCTGCAGCCTCCACTGCGGGCAAAGCCGATGGTTTTGGAGCTGGAAGGTCTTCAGCACATGCGCGTGAAGTTCCTATCCCGCATCCTGCAGAAGAGGACACGGAGGCTCCAGGGAGGCCGCTAGCCCATTACATATCCTGCAGACAGAGAAGCAAGACGGAGCACCCAGGGCGGGCGGGCGACGAGGTCTGAAACCCAGGGGGCCTCCCCGAGGCTCCCACGCAGGCCTCGCTGGGACTGGTCTCCCTGAGGCAGCTCATCTTCCCGGGTACAGGCAGGAGCTTCCTCTGGGTTCTTACAAAATCATCCGGAGGATCCAGTTGCTCTGGCCTTGTTCGAGTGGCACATTCTCCACATTCCTCCCCGACCTGGCAGAGCTGGAACACTGTCATTTAAAAAAATAATAATGAATCTGGTATTTGAAATTAAAAAAGAAATCACAGGCTTCCTTTCCGGGACTCATTTCCTGTGGTGTTTCCCTGGCCTAATCGAAACCTGACCAGCCGCCGTGGTGAAGGAAGCCGGACTCCCCTGCATCGGGCAAAGTTCAACGTGGAGAATGGTGTTTTTGTTCAGGGGGTGGAGAGAGGGCTTCCCCCAGTGACCCCAAGAAGCAAGGAAAAGGTGGAAAGGACTCTTCCCTACACGGAGCGCTGGATGTGTCCCTCTGCGTCAGGGCCGCGGTGTCTGGGTGGAGCCCCGAGAGGTGGGACGCATTTCCCCATCTTCCCCCCAGGTCTTCTCTTCTGCTCTGCAAGGATGATCAAGGCTCTTAGAGAGGAGCCTGTCCTCAAAATAGGGGCAGAATGTCCCCATGAGCCCCCACCACCATCATGGGGCTGGAGGAAGTCAAGTAAACTGTTGGCCAAGATGCTACGCTGGCTGAAGCCACTCGAGGAGTCCCAGGCAGAGGACGTTCACGGAGCACCGACTCTGCACCCAGAGCCAAGTTCACATTGCCAACATCCTACAGTGATTTGCAGCAAGACACACTACTTGGAACTCGTGTGGAGCCAGGCGACACGCTGTGCGCGCCCTCATTCAATCCCCAGGTGACCCTAGTAGGCAGAGAACTGCAGCTGCTGCTCTCAAGGGGACGAAAGGCTTGGAGTGGTTAAGCACCCAGTGAAGAAATGTCACACAGCCACCAAACACGCACCGAGACAAGGCAGGCACTTGGAGCCACACGCGGCGGCAGACGGGAAGGAGCAAGAGACCTCTCCTGGCACGCGAGCAAGTGCTGAAGGACAGGCGTCGAGGATCACTGAAAAGAGAGAAGAGGTTGGGCGTGGGCCCCTGGGTACAGGACCCAACAGCAGTCCTGGGTGGGACATGCGATGGCTCTGAGTGCAGCCCGGCACACTCCCAGCTCCACCAGTCGGGAAACAACCTGTGCGCTGTCTCCACCTGCACAGGCGGTATCGATCAGTATCCAGGACGAGGACAGACAGGTCGACAGATCAGCGGAGCATGGAGAGACTCTTACAGGGCTCTGGCTTAGAACCAGCAGCCAGGAAGTCCAGGGTCCTCAGGGCGATCAACAGGCACTGCCTGCAGCTCTCGGGCACAGGCACAGCTGCTGTTCCAAGGCGGGTTCCTTCCTCCTCAGAGAGGCCTCCGCTCTGTTCTTCAGGCCTTTGGCCCCCGTGAGTCAGGCCCAGCCTGGGACAGTCACCCTGGCTGAAAGTCTACCACTCATGGGCTTTCACCACGTCCACACAGCAGAGGAGGCTGGGCTTGAACAGCTGGGGTCTGCATCTTGCCAAGTGACACCTGCCAGAAAGAACCGGATGTCATAAAAGTTATCAATAGCCATTCATTTAGAGGACAATGCTGTTCTTGAACAGTATGTAAAACATTAACCTGAGAGGTGGTTGCTAAGTAGTGTTGATTAAAACAAGAACTCCTGCCCCGGGGGCCAAGGCAGCCCGAGCCCACGGAGGCTCACAGCACAGAGACCCCAGCAAGAATGTCTGCGAATCAGCCAAGATAGCAAGTGCCCCAGTTTTCAAGGGCTGAGGATTGAATAGGAGCTCTTTACGGAGTCCCACATGGATAGCAAGGGTATGTTCATCCAAGAAACAAATGCCGAAACCACTGGACAGAATAGGTGAACACGGAGGAGACGGTGCCCAGGTAGCCAGGGTGGCGCAACCGTCGAATCACATGCTCTGGAGAGCTGGGGGTCCGTTCCACTGAGGCTGGACACCAGCGGCCCAACACACATGTCTGGGAGAAAGGGGCCACACATCATCAAGGACATACGAAGCAGAATCTTCACAGCAACTGTATTTGTAGTGATAAGCATCCGTCAGTGTCGCATGGTGAGCAGATTGGAGGATTCCCACAGCACAGGAGAGGGACGGCGCTCAGAGCCAAAGAGGAGGGGAGGTTGTCCGTTTGGAGCCCGAGAGTCTCACCAGCCATCAGTGTGGGGTCTTAGGCCACGCTGACTCATGGTTACGGAGGCAGGGCGGTCGCCTGGGGGCTGCTGACGGGAAGGGGTACAGGAGCACCCGCGAGGTCCTGGAAGTCTGCGTTTTTATCCAGGTGGTGGTTACGACAGTGTTTACAAATGTAAGAGTCATTTACGCTGCGTGGTGGAACTGGGCGGCTTACTGCACGTTTACAATGATCCAATTAAAATTAGGGTGACAAGTGGGCCTGTCCCTCCTTCTGGGCCTCTGGGAGTTGAGATAATGGCCGTGTCCTCAGGGACTGGGAGGGGCTGGGAGGGGCCTTGGAAGCTCCTTAGACAAGTCTAGTCACCTCCTGCCTCTGCTGGAAGTCCCTGCGCCTCGTGCCCTTCCCAAGGTGCTCGTGAGTGTGCGTCTGCCTCGTCCTCCCTCCCGTGTGTGACAGGGTTTTCTGCGTGAGCACCAGGGACAGAGACGCGCACACTTCTTGGCATCGCTGCCCTCCGGGGTCTCAGGGCGCAAGGTGATGTTTCATGGTCCTTGTTTCCCGAAACACGTGGGCCTGTCGGCTCTCTGACTGCCAGAGCGAGGAAGGTGAGCCTCCATGCCCCACAGGTGAGGGGCTTTGGAGGCCCATGCTCTCCGCCTCCCAGAAGTGACGCTGCCAGCCCGTTGTCTCCTGGTCCTTGTGAAGCAGCAAACAACACTGCATGGCGGAGGGGCTGGGACGGGGGCAGGGGCTGGGGCAGTGGATGGGCATCTGCCACACTTGGCTTGGCCCACCCACTGACCTGTCCAGAGCAAGTCAGACAGCGGGGAGCTGTAAGGGTGGAGATGTTGGATGAAATCACGACAGGATATCTCCTCTCCTCCCTCCACCTGGGAGAGACTCCCGGGTGGACACAGCCTTACCTGGAGTCTCCTCCAACTCAGGCTGTCTGGGCTGGAGGCCACAGAACCCATCCGAGGATGGCTTTCCCGAGAAGTCAAGTCAGAGCTGACGTGGGCAGCAGTGCTGCGTGGGGCCCCTGCTCCAGGCCCTGAGCTTCGCACCTTCACACGGGGAGCTTCTATGTTGACACCGTGCACATGGAGTCTGCACAGAGGTGTCAAAAGAGCTGCGAGTGTCCAGCACTGTCCTTGGGGGCCTACAAGTCCCCTGCACGAAGGGCAGCTTGTGGCACCTCAGTGGCAAACAGGTTTCCTTTGGAATTCGTGTGCATGATCCAGAGTGTTGTAGAGGCAAAGCTGGTCTCTTGTTCTGTTGTGCCGGGGTGTGCTTTGGCCTGAATCCTGGGAACCCAGCTCACGTTGCATTTATTCATATGCCTGACTCTGGTCAACCCAGTGGCAGAGTCCCTGAGAGCCGGGACAGGCCTGGGCAGCTCTGTGCCATGTGCCTGGCACCCAGAGCACTTGAGAGTGATTGTGAGAAAACTGGACAAAGGTGCCAGTGAGCGGGAGAGAGCGTGGAGAGCGGCATCTTTGAGATTTGTTTTCTCACCTGGAAGTGAGGACCACGGGCTCTTGCCACTCCCCAGGTTATCTACCGCAGGGCTGTGAGACCAGCCTCCAAAGTATCCAGCTCACCCATGGTGGCAGGCGATGAGAGCTCAGTGGTGGGCGGAGATGCTGGAGGAGGAGAATGGGGAGAAACTGAGGCAGAGGGACTACTGACTGTCACCAGCAAGCCAAGGTTAAGGATGGAATCTGATCCTCGGCACTAGCTTTGGAGAGTTTCTCTCCGAAGACAAACGAGGGGCCACAGGGCTGTGACTGGAACTCCATGTGAACTCACCCCAGTGGGCTGGGGTCAAACTCTGGGCAACAGATTGGCTCATTAAACAAATGACCTAATTTAGCACTTAAGACACCCGAAATTTACTATACTAATTTGTCAAGTCATCCAGAACAACCACCCCACAAATGGTTAGCCTAGGAGGATTTAATGGAACGTTAGACAAAATTCAGACCGACTAACCCAGGAAAAGGTTAAGTCAAAGTACAAGTGACAACCCAGTCTGCAGAGACCTGCCGAGATTTTATGGGCTGGCATAAATCTCACGACCAGCCTTTCATCTTGTCCTTTCCATTTTTAGCACCTCTCAAGGAGAATGGTTTATGGAATGAGGGAGCAGGAAGCAGGAAGTAGGAAGCAGGAAGCAGGAAGTCCCTATTTTGGATGTGCTCATGATAAGCGAGTGGAGGGTCTCATGCTTGGCAAGTGACCGTCAAGAGGGATTGTTGTCTGCAGGCTCTCTGGGGGCTAAATGAATCAAGAGAATCTGTCCATGTGAACTACGGCCGGTCAGCATCAAAGTTTGCCACTGAGATGAAAAAGACGGCATTTAGTTACCAGAGAAATATGTCCTTTTAATGAATTCTTAACTTGACCCTCTGTGATTGCGTCTTTTTCTCCAAGGCCAGGTTTGTCATTTGGCTGCAGAGACAGACACTGGCCACTTCACTTTTCCAAGAAAGACAGTGGAAGCTGTTGCCAAAGGCCACATTCTTAGGGCTCTTTCCCTGAATCATCTGGACAGCTGTCTGTTTACGTGGCGAGGACAGCAGAGCTCCCAATTTAAAGCCCCATCTGGTTCTTACATCAAGCTAAACCGTAACCTTGAGGAGCAAGCCCAAACACACCAGGGAGATTCGAAAATTTAGGAACGAGTGTGTTTATATTGTATTTGCATTAATGCTTCCTAGAGTTTATTTTCAAAGCAGAGGGAGAACAATGCATAGTAGGCTATTAAACCCGAACACGAGCAGTCTAAAGTCGGGCCATGCTCCTCGGAATATTTTTCTCCTGTTCTGAAGGGTCCGCTTGTGAGGGGGTCGGGAGCACAGGGCAGGGCGAGGGTGTGGGGGAGCTGCTCCGCGCCCTCGCAGGCTCTGCCTGGCCCCGCGGCCGCCGCTGCTGCTGTCATATGGAATGGATTAGGCTTTCTCTCACACTCTCCACTTGGGTGTTCCGCACACAGCCTGTTTTGCTGGGGTCTCGGTTTTGCTTTTTATAACGGCAGGAAGTGCCCCTCTCAGACCACATGTGAAATCGTGTGGGAACGGTGCGGGGGTGCAGGGCGAGTGGGCCGAGGGAAGGGACGCCTCCCTCCCGTGCAGGGCCGTGGGGGTGGAAGCCGGGAGGGAGGGATGCACCCCGGCCAGTCGGGCTTTATGGGGCCTGGTTGGCAGGAGGGTGGGGCGATAATTCCTTGATGAAACCGGCCTGTCCCTAATAGATCTGCCCCTCATATTTTACAAGGCCACATAAGGCCAGGCAGGGACCACTAAAGCATGAGGGATCGCAGCTGCTGTTTAATTTGTTCTGAATTTCCTGCCGGCCTCGCCAGACGTGTACAGGAAATGGGCGGTAAATGTTTAATAGGTCATACCTAACCAGACAATTAGCAGGTGCTGTCACTTAGAAACTCCCAAGCTGTGTGTGCGTATCAGAACCTAGGCTGCCCCTTTCTCCTTTCCGTGTAAAGCCCTGGGGTAAGGTTGTGGGGTGGGTGCCACAGGGAACCGGCAGAACAAAGCTTGAGAGAGGCTCCTCCTCACGGGCTCAGGGATCCCCTCGCTGCCACCTCGGCAGCCACCTCTTGCTTCCTCCAGGAAGGCCCCCGGCTTCTTCCTCAGCACGGAAACAGCAGTGGGTGCGGGAACCTGCAGCTGCAGTGCGCTTAAGAGACAGGAGCACCAGGTCCACCTGTCCTCTTGACAGATGATGGGCTCGATGGAAATCCAAGATGGTGGCAGAGGCCTTCTGCAGCACAGGAACCCCCTGGACAGGGCCAGGAGTCCACAGGGCCTGAACGAGAGTGGGGTGTGTGTGTGCGTGTTGCGCCTGGGGGTGGCGGGGGCATCCAACCCCCCAGGCTTATCCTCAGTGTAGCTGTTCCTCAGTGGCCCCTAAGGATGTCCAAGCACTTCACCAGAGCTGACCTCTGACCCACGAGGCTGAATGTAGTACCATTCTATTTTTCAGAGGGGAAACTGAGGCACCAACAGACTCGGAACCTGCTCAGAGCCAGGGAAGTTGCAATGAAAGAGCTGAGATCTGAACCCAGAAATCTGAAGAAGCCTCAGCCCTGAGCCCTGCCCAGCAGAAGCCTGCTAAGGTCTATGGTTTCCTCCCAGCTTCTGCAGATGGACCCTGTGCTCTCCCTTCCAGGGTCAGTATGATGCACTCTGTGTGATTGTGCAATGCGTGCTTTTCCATTACCTGGAGACTCCTTCCTAAGCTGTGCCCACCGACCTCAGGCCGGAGCAGCCCTTTCCAATCCCTCAGGTGCTGTGCGAGCTCAAGGCACTGATGCAGAGGTTTTCCACCCGGGACCATCCTGTGGGGTTCTGGGCTGATCTGGCCCTGCGGGACTGTCCATGCTTCCTGTTTGCTGCCCACCTTTGACGTGGAGAAGCTGCTGTGGCTACCCCAGGATGTCTGGCTGCATGCCTGTGGACAGCACAGGACAGCAGCTGGAAGCCACCAAACTAAGTTACCGGTCACCACCGTCGCACGCCATGCGTCAGATTACCCCATGACACCACAAAGTGCGCCTGGTTAAGGTAACGATTTACCAAGAACATAAAAGTCAGGGCTGGAAGCAGGGGCCTGACAACGTGGCTTCCTGAGACGGAGTCTCCTGGGCCGTTGGACTGTCAGTGAATAACCTGGAAAGCAGCTGGGGGTGTGGGCTGCCCCTTGGAAGACACCTCGGGAGCCACTGCGGCACTGCTGTCATCTTACAGGGGAGGAGCTGAGGCCCGCAGACCCCTCCCAGATTCCACGGCGGGTGGGAGGTGGAACTGAACCTGCTCCCAGCTCCCCCACTCCACGGCACCTGGTGCCTCAACAACCCCAGCCAACGAATATGCACCCCGCCTGGTAGCCAAGTCTCTCCTCCATCCTCCCTGATATGCCTCGCGTGAAGGTCAATGCCAGTGAAGTTCAAGAGGGCTTAAAAACATCTGAAAAGTCTTCTAATAGTCCATGAGTGATGGGCTGGGCTGGGCTCTCTGACAAATTGTCTGCTCTGCAGCGCGTTTGGGGGAAGATCCTCGGACGCCCTTATCAGCACTTGAGGCTCCTGTAAACCAGCGCTGGTTAATGGCAGGATGGGTGTGGTGACACTGTGCAGGCTCCCGGGGCTTCCACATGGCACTTTAAAGCCCGGCCACCAAGAGTGGCACAAACTCCTAGCAGAAAGACAGGGGCAGGTGACAAGGGTGAGTCCATGTGAACCAGGAGGAGGGCTGCTTCTGCTCTAGCTGCTCCTCCTTTTCTTGGTGGCGGCAGAATAACCTTCTAGGAACTGTGGCTCGGAGGCACAGTGACATTGCTGCTGGATGTCCAGGTCCCAAAGCAGGGACCGCGGATGGTGCCAAGTCAGTCCAGGGGTGTCCAAACCCTGACATTGTTTCACAACACTTAAAACCAGGAGATTTGATTAAAAAACAAACAGCAGCTCTTCTTGGCGCATCCGGAGTCCTGGCTAAAGTGGGGTGTTCTGCAAGGTGACCGTGGCTGAGGCGTGGGGCAGCTGTCCTGGGGGCATGAGGCTGTGCGCATGTCCACTGTGCTCATCAAGCCCACGCCTGGCTTCTGCAGACTCCTGAACCTGGGAACTTGCTTTAAAGTCTCTCACTTTATTCTCCCTGAAATGGAAGAAAAGAAACTGAGGTGTCTTGCATGTTTCTAGATTTGTCACTGAGGCCCCAGATTCATGTCTGGGCCCTTAGTACGTCTGGCCAGGAGACGACTGTCCCATCAGGAGGTCACTGAACCCCCGCGTAGCCTCGTTCCTGGATGAGCCCCAGGGAGGAGTGGTGGAGATTGCTGGGTCCCGTGCTGAGCATCTTCCCCTCCACCCCAGATGGGGGGCCAAAGCTAAGGGAAACTCCCCTGAGGGTTCCTGGGCCTCGTGGTGCCAGTGACGCCTTCGCTAAGCGAGGCGCAGGAGCAGGTGGCCTCTGCAGTTCTCTTCCTGTCCCAGTGAGAATCCAGTCCCCGGAAAGCCCGCCTTATCACTAGCACCATGGCGGGTCCTCAGAGACGGGAACAGGCCACCTTCGCTGGTGAGATGCAGAGGCCAGCGTGGAGCCTGAGTGCGGCTGCTCGCTGGACGTCAGTCCCGCTCCTGCTGCTGACCTCCAGCAACTTTGCACCCCCTGGTTTCCCATCTCCCTCTCTGTCCAGTGAGGACATGAGACTAACCCTGTAAGGGCCATCGTGGACAGGATGACTTCCTACTGAGGCACAGATGAGAGCTGGGCTCACCAGAGCCCAAGAGGCCCGCCCGAAGGAGACTCAGACTCCACCCAGAGACCCGTGTGCCGGGCTTGTCCAGAGGCCAAAGCAGGGCGGTCCAGCACCACGCCTGCAGGCCTGGTCAGGGAGGAGTCTGGGCTCTGGGCACAGCCTCAGCCTCAGGTCAGAACTGAGCCCAGCACTGGGTGGTCAGGAGAACCTTCCTGTCACACCTCTGTCCCTCTGGGGTCCTCTGGCTTCCTGTGCTGACAGTGGCAGGTCCTTGAGGGAGAAAGAAGGCAGCAAGGAGGGAGGGGGAGGGCAGTGGGGGAGGGAGATTTAGCCAAAGAGGAAGAGGAAAGGAAAGCCAAGGGCGGGCGGGAGCTGGCAGGGGGAAGGTCGCCCTGAACCCTTCCTCTGTGAAGGAGCAGGTGAGGCCGCCCTCCAGGAGCACACGCAAAAGCAGAGACAAAGAGCAGCTGTGTTTGGGGAACTGAGGGGGAGCTGCCGAGGGGCCCAGCAAGCCTGCCGAGCCGCGTTGGTTTGGAAACCAGTGGGCGACCGAGGGAAGAGCCGTAGAGAAGGCTGGCGGACTCTAGGTAGGAAGAGCACGGTGGCATGGACGCTAACCAAGACCGCGGGGCCCTGAGCTGGGGCCGGGTGGACGGGCTGCGGGCGATGCCCTCAGCTTGGGAGCCCCATCAGCTTTCCTGTGATTTCACTGGACTTGGATTGATGTTGAAGACCTCGCCTCTCTGGAGGCACAGCCACCATCTAATCCACAGGGACACCCATGAGTGTTTGTGGATGAGGCAGTTGAGCTCATGAGGAATGGGGCAGAGCCCGTGGCCCTCGGTGCAGCCAGCCTGGCATTACTGGGCACACTCGTGCGTCACACGCAGCATGGGGAATGGATGCTTGGGACCACGCGCTCTTTAAGTAGCGCTGGCCGCCAGGATTCAGACTCCACAGCTCCTCTCCAGAAAGCACGCTGGACAAAGACGTGGAGGGACTGCCTGGAGACCAGGGCCAGAAGGAAGGCCGGGGTCCCTGTGCGGGAGCACCCCTCATTTTGAGTTGGAAGGGAAGGAGTTTGCTGGGGAACCTGAATCCGGAAGTTGCCGGGTGGAAGGAGATGCTCCCAGGCCAGGTGGGCTTCACTGGCTTCACATTACAGTCAGCTGCCTAGCTCTGGGGAAGACCCAGCCCTGCCCCGGAGCCTCTGGTTTGGTAGGTCAGGACAGATCCTGCGGCCTGATAGTTCAAGGCTGCAGCGAGATGCCCCGAGCTGGTGGAGGCTGCCCTGAGCTGACACGTGGCAGTCGCGCCTGCCTCACCTCTTTCTGTCTCAGAATCCAGAGACTGAGGGTTTGGACAGAACCATCCCGAGAGCTTTCTTCTCTGTGCTGTAATTCCCCATCAGAAAAAACCTCCTCACTTGGGATCGACTCCCCCGAGCAGCTCCCATCCTCCGGCTCCTCATTCCTACCATCTGCTGCCCTCTAATGATGGGCAGACACTGCCAAAAACCCTGAAAGGAAGGCATTATCCCCATTTTATAGACAAGGAAAATGGAGAACAGAGAGGCCCAATAATACACTCAAGGTCACACAGGTGGTAAAAGAGAGGGCTGGCGCAAAGGCAGGCTTCGAGTCTCCAGGAAGCTGCAGGTGGTGCCTGAGGCCCCTCCCTTCCTCTCACAGGTGGCCACGAGGACAGCCCTGCCCGTGGGGAGGCGCTCATTCAGTGCATGCCTCACTGTCCCTGCTGCAGTGTGTACAGGGACCAGAGGAGGGGACGTCGTTGGGTGTGCACATCGACATCCGGGACTGGGAAGGAAGAGAAGCCCCGGAACGTGCTGCGTGCTTCATGCACAGGGAGATGGGGAGAGGGACACGGGCACCGTGCCTTGGGAGGCGGTCAGTCCTTGCTGCGGAGCAGCTGCAGACGTGGGCGCTCATGCCGGGGCGCGGTGCTCGGCACGCAAGAGGCAGGAGGAGCCGGCTGAGGGCCGAGGCTGCATCAGCCTCTCCCTGTAGCACTCTCCTTCCCCCCCACCTGCGTGGAACTGCCCTGGTGTTCCGTGCTCTGGCCTGGGGGGCGCTCCAGCGGCACCAGGAGGCGATGCCCGTCCAGGGTGCAGAATGGCTCGCTCTTCTGGAGTGTCAACTTTCCTACAGGATTTGGCACGTGTCTGCAGGGGTGATTGCCACTTGTTGCCACGGCAACGCATGGACCCTCAGCAGTGCGATGTGGTGTTTGCTTCTGACTCGGCCCCAGACATGCCCATCAGCTGGTGTCCTGGGCAGCTCCTCAGCTCCTTCCACCCTGGGATGCCAGGGCCTCTGCCTGCATCCAGATGAGAAGCAGATCTTTTTATGGCATAGATCATCACTTCTCCCACGCCCCCTTAGTTGGCACCCCAAATAAATGAGCCCAATTCCCTGCAAAGAAGCCTGGGAAATGTCATCTCCCCATGTGAGGGGCAGAGGGGCGGAGTTGCTGAGTGTCCAGGGAACCCTCTCTGGTAGGACACGCATTCAGACACATATAGGCGTCTTCAGACAGAAATGCAAACTTTCAAGTGAATTTTTAAGGTAAGAATGAAAGGTTTGAAAGATCATGACAGAGAGCGATGAAGTCCTTGAACCTGCTTCCACAGACCCTGGGGAGGGGGTCACTGCCCTGTGGTTAATCCACCCCCAAACATGCCTGGGTGATAGTATTCTGCCAAACCAGTGCTGGGCTAGCACCAGCCCACAAACCTACTCTCAGGCCACCTCCAGCTGCCGCCCAGTCCCAATCCCCTGTCCCCTTGCTGTCCTAGGTGCCAGATGGGCATTGAGCCCCTGGCAACTGGGCTTGTTCTGAGCTCTCCTGGCTCCCAGAGCTGCAGCTGAACCCTGCCGTCCATGTCCTGCTACATACGAGGCCTCTGCACGCGACCTCTGCACCGCTCTCTGCCCAGAGCAGGCCCCCAGCAGATTTCTTCCCAACCTGCATTCCTCTGCCTGCTGGGTCCACTGGAGGGTTGAGCCCCAGGGAGGCCTGTAGTCAGGGTTTACTGGACGGACGGATCAGTGAGCCAGTCAGTGCTTGGACGGCCCCTCCCGGGGCGACTCCAGAAAGCAGGGTCTGTAAGAGGAGGCAGAACAGAGGGCTGGTCCTGGCCTCCACTTGCTGGCTCTGAGGCTTGGGCACAGCCGCCACTCAGCTGGAGGCCTCTCGTCCTCTGGCGTCTGCCCCGGCACTCTGAGGCCTGTGGTGCTGCCAGCCCGGCAGCCCTTGCTCACTTGCTTCTCCACAGCGTTGGCTGCTGCTCAGAACTTCTGCATGTGGATGCGCTGTGTCCTTTTCCTGGAGTGTCCTTGGCACTGACGGGCACAGAGCCTCCCCAGGCCTGGGTGGCCGGCCGCTGCAGGGCAGACCTCAGGGAGGGTGGCGCTTGCCCTGCTCAGGCCCAAGCACGTTTGGGACCACGCCTCTGTGCAAGGGTGGCCAGGCTCGACGCAGTTCAGGGGCTTCCTCCCACCTCGTCCTCTCCTGCCCAGCAGTGCTGGACGCTGGAGCTGTGCCTGGGCCAGGGCTGCAGGTGGGACTCTCAGGAGGCTCCTCTGCCACGAGCTCTGTCCCTCTCTGTTCTTCCCTTTGAAGCAAGTGTGCTCTGTGCAGGGCATGGATGGAGGAAGCGGGCTCCACTTTTTCTGGGCAGGCCAGAGGGCAGAGATGCCAGAAGTCTCTCACTGAAAAAGGGGGTGGCCGGTGGCCTTTTGGTGCAATTTCTCCAACTCAAAAGGCTTGGAAGGTCACTAACGCCCTGGGACTCAGAGACCAGCTCCACCTAAAACGATCGCGCTCCTCTCCACTTTTCCACTTTTCCAGAGCACTTTGGATGGGGTCTGTCCTGAGCAGCCCATGGGCCTGGGCAGAGCCTCAGACGCAGGTAGAGGCTGGACCTCTGAGGAATGTGAACCTTCCACGCTGCCACACTCAGGAGGGCTTGCAAGGTGTTGCTGATCGGACTGAAGTCTGACTCACCTCTGCAGCCGACCAGGACTGCAGACAGAGGCCACCCAGCCTGGGGCTTGGCATGAGGCCTAGCTTTCCTCTAGGCCAAGGGTCTGGCATGAATAATGCAGCGGCCCTGCCTCCTGAGGGTGGGGTGATTTGGGGAGCAAGGAGAAGGAAGCCCCAGCACCACATTCCTGAACCAGCCTCCAAGCACCCTCCTGCCAGGTGGGACTGCCTGAGACGCTGCGGGGGAAGACGCCTTGTCCCTGGCCAGGAGGCAGCTGGGTGCAACCTGTGGTGAGCGTTGCTGAGGGTCCCTCCCCAGCCCTGGGCAGGGGAAGGGCAGGAGCGTTGCTGTCACTGTCAACTCCTGCTAACAGCCGTGGTGTTAGCAGCCGTGGTGTCACAGGGGGGATGGACACAGGAGGCCCGAGCTGTTCTGATCTGCGCCCTTCCTGGAACAGCACCATCTTGCTCCTTGGGGACAACTGGCATTGCTTTCTGTCTCCATCTGATTGGAGGTCAGTGGAAGTGTCCCCGAGCAGCCACCTCTGCAGAACCTCAGTCCATGAGCTTCTATTGCTCCTGTGCTGTGGAGCCCAGATCTGTCCCTGTCCCCAGGAGGCCAGGGCCTGCTACCCTGAAGGCATGGTGTCTCTGCCTGGAGGATGGTGTGCACTCAGGGCCAGGCTCCAGCCTGAGTGCAAGTCCCAACACCCTGACTCCACCCCACACGCTCACATTTACAGAGCACCTACTGTGTGCACTGCGCCTGGGTGCCCCATCACCCGTCCTGTGTCTGGGGCTGTCTGGAGGAGCCCTGGGCTCCACCTGCCTCATCTGGCACTCCTTGGTGTTTATGCGTAAGTTCTGGCCTGGACTTGAAAGTCCAACTACCGCTCACTCTCCAAACGGCCACTACTATTGTACAAAAAGCAGGCACTGGCCAGCTTGCCTGTCACAACATCCACCCAGTGCTCCTCGGGAGGGCGCTCAAAGGGGCTTGTTTAATTCCCAGTGAAACCTCCCCAAGTCCCAAATCCCGCGGCTCTGGGCTGGTATCACATGAGGGAGAAGCCGCTGGAGAGCACGTGGACCGCCGTGCCTGCTCGCTGCCTGGCATCAGAAGCCTGGAACACGGGGCCGTTGAGTGGGGGTCACTGCTGAGAAGGGACGGACACTGCCATAGAGAGGGTCTGTGGGGCCACCACGGGGCCCATCCCGCTTCCGGCCTGTTTCCTTGCCTTCTCTCCTCCCCAAGGCAGGCCCGTGGGCAGGCGGCTACGGAGAAGGTGCCCTTTGTTTCCAGCCAGTGCTTTTGCCTGCCGGGGCTCTGTGTGCTTCCCTGGCCTCTTGCAGAACTGGTCATCGGGTTTCAGGGCCATGATTTAGACAGCTGCACTTGCTAATTTGATCAGGTGTCTGGTTTGGGCACAGAGGGAGGCCGCAGTGGCCAGGCTGTCCTGCAGGCACGGACCCTGGAGGTATCCACCCCTTCTGCGGACAGCTGTCCATCAAGAGGGGCCTGGGCCGGACGTGGGAGAGCGGGGGATGGTCCGAGCATATGATCTATGTACCATGGCCCCGGGGGAGGAGCGTCTGGCTGCCTTTCTTCTTCCTGAGGGGCTGGCGGGACTTCTATCCTGAGCATTTCTCGGCTGGGGTGGGGGATGAGCTCTGGGAAGGCCTCACAGACAACACACATGGTTCCCAAAACAACGAGTGGACCCTCCATGCCCCTGGCTTAGTGTGGGGTGGGGTTGACTTCTGTGGTGCAATCCCCACAGCGTCTGTGAGCGAGGTCACACACGCGGGGGCTTCAGGCAACGTGGTTTGTCTCTCGCAGCTCTGGAGGCCAGGAGCCTGAACTCGAGGCATTTGTGGGGCGCACCCTCTGAAGGCTCTGCAGGGTCTCCCTGCCTCCCTCACTGTGGCCAGCTGTCCTCAGTGCCTCTGGTGGCTTCCTCCTCACCCCTGTCTCTGCTGGCCTGTGTCGTCTGTGCCCAAGTTTGCCTCTGAGGAGTCACCACCCTACACATCCAGGCCTGTCCAGGCCCCTCCAGGCCCATCCTAATCCGATACAGGCTCACCCACCTGGATCACACCTGTGAAGACCCTATTTCCTGACAATCCCAATGTCCCACTTGGCATGCTATACAGTTTCCCCCCAGGTTGTGGTAAGAGGAGTCCTGGGTGAGGACAGGGAGCTGGTGTCCTGGGCTGGGTCAAGCCCCTAACTCACCTGTGACCCTGGATGTGTGTCACCACATCGCTGCAGAGAACAGCAACACAAGGCTCGTGAGGCGACATCACTCCACCAGCAGAGCCCAGAAAACAACCCTCTCTCAGAGGGCACAGAAGGCCGTAAGCAGGCTCCCACTTCGGGGAGGGCGTGGCCCAGAAAGAGCGAGACCGCGGATGCTCAGACCTGTGCAGGGCTGAAGGAGAAGGGGGTAAGGAGGCGGCCAAGCGCTGACCCAGCAGGCCACCCGGAGTGCATTAGCCGTGTCCATCTACTTTGAGACTGACCCTGCTCTGCAATGAAGACATCTGTCCGAGGGGAGGGGATGCTGTCTGATTGACTGCTGACAGTCTTGGCTAGGACAAGCCACCACCCCACACTGGCCAGACACTTACCTGAGCCCCAGCTGCGAAGTCCCGAGTCCAGCGTGGTCGGGCTCGGTGCAGACCGCCCAGCAGGTGCGAAGGTCCATACACCCTGGACGGGTGCAGGAGTGTCTGGGGAGCACAGAGTGCCTCTTCTGTCCTCAACCAACGGTCCTGGGACGCCTCTCTGCCTCTCCAACACGAATCCCCTAAGAAACTGTGTTTCCTACGCCACGCACTCGGCAGGGCTGTGGAGAGTAGGTTCTCGTTAGTAATGGCTTTTGTTATTAATGTCTCCATGCCAAAAATAGTTTATTGCTCTGTGTTTTCAAGCTTATATATGTATATATGAACTTTGAGTTTATATGTATATGACCACTAATATATGTATATGTCTATACACGCATATATAGCTATTTCCCCCCTATGTTATGTAATATTGTAAAATGGAATGTTCTTTGTGTTCTACATCTTCACCCTGAAAGTTCTGATTTTAGGTCCCAAAAGTGGGGAGCACACAACTCCTTCCTAGTGAACATCCCTGGCCTAAGCTTCCTGGGGACTGCCCATGACCTCCAGAACCACTCAGTGCTGTGACCGCTGCTCTGGAGTCTTCACAGGAGGCTGGTCTCTAGGGACAGAGGAACTGGTCTTCCCCCCAGGAACTGGCCCCAGGGGTCAGCTCCCAGCCCCTGACACTGGTCACTCAGTGCCCGATGCTTCTCCCATGTGGAAGAGACGTGGAAGTGTGGAAAGAGAACAGGAACTGCAGACGGCCAGCCCCGAAGTGCCAGCTTCAAATGAAGTTACACATCCTCAAAATCAAACCACCAGGAAGGTCTGCAGAGCAGGTGGGACAGCTGTCCAAGCCCTCGCGTGGCGGGATAAAGACCTGATGTGGACACGCCCTCTCACAGAGGTGAGGGCAGATTTCCCAGTTAATAATCACAGATACTAGAAAGTTGTCAGCTGGTTTGGCTACAAGACAACACAAGAGGGGTCCCTGCACATTCTTAGCCATAGCAATCATAGTGCCAGGCAGTGTCAGAGCAGATCCAATGGAGTAGCTGATTTGGATTACCCTGCGTAACAGTCCACTGGGCTAAATTAGCCATGAAATCTTCTAATTTTACTTAGGCACACAAAGTTTTGTGCCTAAGTACATCCAATGGCATGTTTTCAACTAGTTGTAAAGGGTGTTCAGCAAAACTTCAGAGAGACCCTCGTTACCATGCTGCATCTCTGGCTCTGGAGCAGGTGCTTGGACTTAAATCCCACCTTCCTCCTCCTGCCCAGGTCAGCCTGGGCCAACTCCTGACTCCTTATGCTGCAGTCTGCTTCCTCTGAACAAGGGAAAGAAGTGCCCACTCTGTGGGTGGGGAGGCTCCATGGGTTAATTTGTAGAGCTGCTTCTGCTTCCAGAACATAGGACGTATATACCAGAACATAAGGTGATGATGACCATGGTGGTGATGATGGTGGTGATGACGGTGATGGTGATGGTTATGATGACGGTGATGATGGTGATGATGGCGGTGATGGTGTTGGTGATGCTGATAGTGATGGTGGTGGTGATGATGGTGTTGGTGATGATGATGGTGATGATGGTGGTGATGATGATGGTGATGATGGTGATGGTGATGATAGCGGTGATGGTGATGATGATGGTGATGGTGGTGTTGGTGATGATGGTGATGACAGTGGTGATGGTGATGGTGTTGGTGATGATGTTGGTGATGGTGATGGTGGTATATCTATAATGTACACTGAGCACTTTGCACTGTAGGTGACTTGTAAATTCAGGACGTGTACAGATATGATAAACCCTCCCAGAGTTACTACGGTCCCCATCCACTTAAACTGTGAGCCCCAAATAAACTCTCCCTCCCCTATGCTGTTCTGAGTCTTGGTGACAGTGGGGTGAAGCTGGCTGGCACAGGCAGTTTTCTGTTTGCTTCTGGCGCCAGCCCATCGACCCCACCTTCCTTCTCAAAGGATAGGCAGACGCTTGTTCAATAAACAGACTAACAGGTGACAATCCCAATCCATGAAAGTGGTAGCAATGTGCGATCGATCTTTGACATCGGAGACCTTCAGATCACCCAGAGCTTGCAAAATCCTGTTTAAATTTGTCCCATTTCCTCACTTGGAACAAAATCCATGCTAGTTTGTCAACGAATCTCCAGGACTGGTGTGTGGGGGATTCTAAAATCCAAACCGACTTCCAAAGACAGCTGTGCTGTCCCTAACAATGGCTGGAAGGAAGAGCCACATGTGAAAGTCTTTGAAGAGGCAAAAAGTGGGCAGGTTTTTTTTTAATATTTATTTTTTAGTTGTAGGTGGACAGAATATCTTTATTTTATTTTTATGTGGTGCTGAGGATCGAACCCAGTGCCTCACGCGTGCTAGGCGAGCACGCTACCACTGCGCCATAACCCCAGCCCCAAAAGTGGTCAGTTTTCAAAGACCCATCTGAGGACAGGTGGCACCATCTAAGTGGGCAGCCAGATTCCCTCCAGAGGTGTAGGTTTCATTACCAACCGTACTTCAGAAGAAGGCTGCTGCTTCTCAGGACGTCTGCTCATGCTCGGCCACCACGACGCACCAGGGACTGCCTGCAGTCTCCGCAGCCCCGGCGGAGAACATGAGAGCCGCCCTGTGCTAGGCAGCGGGGCAGCGCGAGAGGCAGGGTCGGAACCCAGGTGTGTGGGCAGCTGAAATCGGGGCCATGTTTATTCTACCCTCTCCATCCCAGTCCCAGCTGATGCCCATGCTGCTGGGGGGAAGAGTGGTGAGGTGGCGGCCGGAGAGGGCCTGTGCCAAGGAAAGACACAGCCCTGGGGGCATCTCAAGCCGCAGGTGGAGGACTGGGGAGGGGAGGCAGGGGCGTGTTGGGGGCCAGGGGGACTCGAGAGTGGAGCAGACTCGGTTCAGTTAGGCCGAGTGCCAGGGTCCCCTGTGCAGTTCCACCCAGAGTGACCGATCACAATACCCGAAGGAGGACCCCCAGGAAAGGGCAGGGCTTTTTAAAGGCTCCCAAGGGAGTGCTGGCGCCCAGGGGTGGGAAGTCCTGGGTGGCACAGGCGGGGCTTCCTTCTTTGGTCACCACTCCCCCACCTTTATTCCTGGGGGTTTCCTCTGTCCTGCACATGGAGCAGAGGGGAGCGGGTTGGAGGCCAGGGTTGAGGGGCATCTGATCATGTCTTCCTGGCCAACTTCAGAAGCACCCATTAAACCGTGCAGCCTTGCGTCTCCTCTGCTGGGGCTCTTGGGTGGCTGCCATTGAACTGTCAGCCTCTCGGGAATTGTCTGTCTGCTCTGGGAAGGCCCTGGGACACACAGGCGCACGGCAGTGCCAGGGCCATTTTCCCAGCATTGAAAGCAAGAGTAGCTAGGCCCTGAGGGCCACCTGTGGGCCGGCAGACCCCCGGGCACCCTGCTGATGGCTGCAGCCATGTCCTCTCCGTGCCTGCCGGGAGGCGGCGTCAGCAGGCTGGGGGCGTCCGGCACCTGCGGAGCAGTTGGCTCCTGGACACGACCCTGGCCAGCGCCCAGCAGCCTTAGCGGTGGGGTTGTGTTTGCTCACTGCTGCCCCACAGGGACCAGCGCCCCGACAACCGGCTCCCCGGAAGCGGCTTTTTACAGGAAGACACAGCGTTTGGAGAGCCCGTGGCGCAAAGGCTCACCATGGCGTCATCACCGGGCTTTTGGGAGTAAAGCAAAACCAACATATAAACCTGGTGACTAAGTATTCAGATCAGTGAGGCCCTCGAGCACTGTCTCTGTGCTGCTCCAATTAACCCGTGAGCCTGGACACGGGCATCCAGGGCTTACTCAGCTGAGGGGAAGCGAGCTTCACAGAATCCGGTAGTGTAGAGCATCTACACCACCAGCGTAGAAGTACCAAGCGCCACACCTACGCGCCTTCCCACTGATCGGCTGAGCCCATCCTCAACACTGTACCCTCGGGAAAATTGTCCTCGGAAGTCAACGTCAGGCGGGGGAAGGTGTTCACTGCCCAGTAACCCAACTGCCAATACCTGGAAGATATCTGAAGGTCCTCGGGTGGGGTGGCCCACCTATTCTTAGAGGACCAGAGAGCAGATATTTTGGCACTGTGGGCCACATACTGTGATCTCTGCCACAACTTCTGAGTTGTCCCCGTGTCGCACAATGCCCTCTGCAAAGTTCCCCGTGACCTGAGTTGTCAGCTAGGTCACTATGGCACCCTGCCTGCAAAGCATGCTGGGAGAGTGAGTAGCCCCACCTTCCCATGTCTATTCTGAAATGCAGGTTTTGTCCACTGCCAAGAAACATGAGAGCCATTAATGGCAGCATCGCACCTGCCTAATCCACAGGGCAGTGTCTCCTTGGAGAATGCAGGAGGCTTCTTTTTCAGATTTTTGTTAGTAGATGAATTCCAAGCAGTATTTGTAACAAATAGGGTGTGGCTGGGGCTGGTCTTCCAGGAGCATATCCAATGTATCCAGTGCTGCAGGGCTCAGCCTGCCAGTGTCCTTGGCCTGAGACCCCCACCGTGGTAGCAGGCCTGGATCCCGGTGGCCCTGGACCAAGACCCTGGACTTGTGAGCCTCTGGGCCCATTCCCAGAGATTCTAAACGTTTGCATTTTAAACTCGACCCCAGGTGAGTCTGACCCACGTGCGTCCCAGGAGCCCTGTTTAGTGGGGGCCCCCTCATCTCTAGCCCACGTTTGCTGGGAAGTGGACTGATTGCCCTAGCAGCCGGGTGCCATGGGTGGGGAGGCCTGGGGCTCCATCCCCAGCCCTGCAACAATAAACTGCAGCAGGACAGTGTGCCGCAGAGCACGCCTCAGGACCCGAAGGGGACACCAATGTGCGACCCCTCAGGCCTGCGGCGGCTCCTGGGCAGGTCACGGGGAGGCTGCCGTCCAGGCGATCCCAGAGCATGTCACTACCATCCTAAGTGTGTTCCTATCCTTGCTCCAATCCAGCCATGAGCACCCCAAGGGCTCAGGCAAGGCTGGACCTTCCTGCCACGTCACCCAACAGAGTGCTGAGCAGGTAGGGGGAGGACTCGGGGTGACCAGGTTTATACTGCAGACCCACCCCTGCTGGCTGCAGCCCAGCCATCATGCCGAGCTCACTGGACTCTCAGCAGCCAGGAAGAGACACGGGAGCATGTGTTCAGGCTCAAGTTAGTCATCAGGAACCAGCCAGGAGCCAGGTCCTGGTCAGGTGCGGGAAACCCCCAGTGAGAAAGACGTCCAGGGAGTCCCCATCAGATGGCGAATGCATCGCACAAATAAAGAAGAGACATGGTATGGAGGGCAGCCACCTGGAGACCTGACCTGGTGCTCAGGTGTACTGCTCCATGGACATGACGGGTGAACTGGAGCTGGAGGAAGAGCCAAGCCTGACGGGGGAGGACAAGTGCGAGGAGAGCTTTCCCGGCTGAACAACAGCATGTGCCAATGCCCGGGGGCAGGAGGAGGAACTGGAGGAGGCCAGGGTTCTGTGGCCCAGGGAGCCAGGCACCTGGTGCACTGACGGAGGCTCAGGTTGTCAGCAGGGATCAGATGAGGCATTTCCTGCAAAGTCCCAGTGGGGAGCTTGACTTTCACCCCCAGAGCAATGGGCAAAATCTATGGCAGGAACTGAGCATGATGATGCTGGGCTGGGCGGCTCCGGGAGCCTGGGCCATGGTGGGAAGCTCACATAAATCGAGGTGGAGAAGAGCTGTGTGTGGCCACCAGCAGCCCCAAGAGGGGTAGGGACTTCGTGAGAGCTCCAGAAGCCCACCCTCCAGCCTCCCGACTGCCCCCCTCACCTTCACCTCCCAAACATCCCGTCTCCACAGGGCCTGGCGAGACCCGAGATCCGCCCTCATTATCGGCCGAGCCTGTGGACGGTGCCTGCGGGCACCATCTAACCCTCCAGGACTGTTTGTCAGGGTCTGCACCAGTCTGGGTCTTGGGACAGCTTCAGATTTATGTCCAAGAACTGGAGCTTAAAACTCCACATGTTTGCCCCGCAGATGTTTCACGTGCAATTTGGGAATTTGGGAATGCTCAAAATAGCATTTGCCCATAAAATTGCCTGAAATGCAGTCCAAATGTGTCTGTAAAAAGTAACCAAATAACTATTTATTGTTATTAGTTCATGTACTTTGAGCTTCCACGCGGGGCTGGGCGTTGATTTAATCGGGTACCGGATGCGTCTGGGGTGACCTCAGAAACTTTCAGGGACACCTCGGGTTCTGTTTGGCAGAGGGGCTGGTAATCAACAAACTCTCCCAACAGTTCTGGCGTCTGACCACAACATGTGGAGAAAGCCCCATGGCCTTTCTGAGACTTTCCTTAAGGTACATTCCTGGACCCTTTGACGAGTATCCAAGCCTCTTCATAAATATGCCAAGATCCAGAGGGAGGGGAGCAGGCTAGACGATAGAGCGATAGCCAGCCCCCCGCCCCCAGGAGCCCGCAGCAACCCACGGCTTTATCCGTGTTGTGGTGACACGCGGCCCCAACCCCCTCACCCCCCGCAGTCGAGCTCATCCACGGAGGTGTGCCACCTGTGTCCCTCCCTGTGGCACTCCAAAGGGAAGCCTGTCCCCAGGAGTGGCACCCCCTACTCCTGCCTCAGCCCCTGCACCATCCACCTGGGCCCTTGCTCGGTGGATTGCCTGCTGGGGACATTGGGCACAGAGGGTCATACACGATGTGACCTTCCAGGGCAGGAAGCAGGTAAACTCGGTGCTAGGTGCCACTCCCAGGACCCACAGTGGGTTCTACTGTACCAGGACGGCCAGAGTCAAAAGAGGAGAGCCACCAGGTGTGGGCAGGGCCTGCAGGAGCCAGAGCGTAGGTGCCGGGGTGTCACTGTGCAGCCCACGCAGGGCAGCCACGGCTTCTCAGCAATGACTTCAGCTGAGGCTGCTAGGCTTGCTCAGGCAGAAGAAGAAGGCACTGTGGGGGGCCTGTGGAGCTGTGGGGGGTCCAGTGGCCCGTGGTCAGGCCCCAGACCTCCCATGCAGTGGCTCTGTGACCTTAAGTAATTGACTCGACCTCTGCATGTCTTTACCCCTCATCCTTTGCCTCCCAAGATTCTGTGAGGCTCAAATAAATTGCACACATGGCCAGTACGGGCCTCTGAGCCTGTTCCTTGCAGCCCCTTCAGCCTTTTTTCCATTCTGGAATTTTCCCCTTGCTCACTGCCCTCCAGCCGCCTGGGCTGGTGCTCAGCTGCGCCGACCACCCCAAGCCTGCCCAGGGCCTTTGCACTTGCTCTTCCCCTGTCCCTGGATGGCACTCACTCCTCACCTCCTTTGCATTTCTGTTCAAGCATCACCTTTTCAGTGACACCGACCCAGATCACCCCTGTGAACAATGTCACCCCCTCCTTACCCCTCGGCTCTCTGCATCACACTTGAGGAATGATGACTTTTTCCCCCCCAGGTCTGTGAAGTCACTCTCCCTCCAAAGAATGTGACCACCACACATGCTGAGCACTGTGTCTGTCTGCTCAGCACCAGGTCCGAGCATGAGCCCAGTGCCTGGCAGGAGGGCCACTCGGGGCCACTGCCCAGCCAGGGGACACTCTGCAGCTCCATGCAGATGTCTGCAGTGACACACAGGCCAGCGGCGCTCTGAGCAGTGGTGGTCAGAGTGTGACGTGTCCGGGGACATCCTGGCCTCCTTTCCTGCACAGGCCCAGGGCCCTCAGGCTTGGGGGTGCTTGGGAGACTGATGTGGGAGGAGGAAGGCTCTCAGGGACAATGGTACAGACCCCCTGGCCTTGGCTGAAGCCAGACAGAGCATTTGCCAGAATCCTGGGATGGAGCCAGGCTCGGCGAATGCTGGAACCAGGTCCTGGGAAGGTGCAGGGCCCTGACCCCTCCCTCCTGCCTTCTCTTTCCCTCTCTCTCCCTCTCTCTCTCTCTCTCTCTCGCTCTTTCTCCTCCCCTCTGACCTCTTCAGTTTTCTGCCTCTTTTCTTTTTTTTTTTTTTTTAAATATTTATTTTTTAGTTGTAGGTGGACACAATAGCTTTATTTTATTTTTATGTGGTGCTGAGGATCGAACCCAGTGCCTCCTGCGTGCTAGGCGAGCACGCTACCACTGCGCCATAACCCCAGCCCATCTGCCTCTTTTCTCTCAGATTCCTTGTGTTCTGCATCGTTACTTTCTCCCCCACCCATTTTGTTGCGTACCTAGCCACCAAATGTTGGGTTGCTTCTCTCTCCTGGATCCAGTTCCAAATTCCCCAGGAGGGGATTTGACTGCTGCCTGGCCAGCTCGAGTCGGTGCCTATGCCCATCAGCCGTGGGGAGGACTCGGGCCCCCTGGCTGGGGGGCGGTCCTCAGGTGAGCAGGGCCATGAAGGACAGGCCTGTGAGCGGAAGGATGGCTGCAGCCGTCCCTGTGCATGTGACGGCCGTGCAGCAGGCCTCGGCCCTCACGCCCGGGGCCATCGACTCCTCTCTGAGCTCTGCCTTGTGCTGGGCTCTGTCCTAGGCCTGAGGAGACGTGGCGGAGGAGGACCTGGAGATTCCCACCTTCTGCAGACCCGTCCCTGGTAGAGGAGACACTGGAACCAGTGAGCAGAGCCCCAGCCCTGGCGGGGACAGCAGAGCTCTCCTGAAAGCTTAGCAAGGTGAGGAGTCACCGCCCAGCAGCAGCCGTGCGTAGCTCAGTGCGTCAGGGAGGCCCTCCCTGAGGACCGCGTGAAAGGAATGAGCTGGGTCGCACCCCAGCAGTGAGTGCGAAGGCCCTCTGGCCAGTAGGTGGGTGTATCTAAAGTCAGGAAGGGGCCATGGGCCCAGAGAGGCAGGATGGAAGGAGCAAGCCCCGACCTCCAGAGAGCAAAGCGAGAGCCCAAGGGACTTGGTCTGTCCCCGGCCTCAGTTTCCCCTTGGGGCGGCCTTTACGATGGTGAGCACCCTGCGAGGCCTCATGTGGGCACCAGTGGGTGCTCAGGGGTCTCTTCCTACTTCCAAGATGCAGGCTGCCCAGCCGGGACAAGGAGACCAAGGCCACAGCTGTGGGCCCGCTGACTGCAGATCACAGGCTCATTACTGACAGAGATCTGTGGTGACAGCTGTGGCCCCGGGGGCCAGGGCAGGGGCATAGCCCAGCTCTCTTCCCAGGGCTTGCAGGGCGGCGTGGAGCCGTGATGGAGCAAGAGGGGCGCTCCAGCAGCGGTGTGCACAATGGAAACACTGAGGCTCCTTGCAGGCCACACAGGGCCAGGCTGTGCGCTCCCAGCCCCCGTGCTGGTGTCCCACGGAGGAGGCAGGAACTCTTGACAGGGAAAGCTGAAAGATGGGTCCCCACTGGGCCGTACGGAGGATCTGCTGGGGCCACTAAGCCCCAGAAAAGGCCAGAGCCCTGGCAGAGGCCTCACCCTGCGGGTCCCAGGGGCCCTGTCAATCAGGCCCATGCGGGCGACTGGACGGGCAGGCGGCCTGAAAGAAAGCCGGGTGTTGTTTGAGAGGTTAACCCGCCTGCATCTTGGGTTTCACTGGGAAGTCTGTGTGGTCACACCAGCCCATTTGGCGTTTGTTGGGAGCTGGGCGAGGCCAGCCCATGAGGGACAGCCCTCTGGGGGCCCTAGGTGGCTCTGTGGCCATGACTTATGGCAGTACAGGGGGGAGGGCACATTTTTATCCCATATTTGGTGATGTGGTGGGCTTTGAGTCTTCTCGCTCTCATTTGTCAGGATCTTAATGAGAAACCCCTGAAGGATTTAGAAATTTCCCTTTCCCAAGGACAGGAAAGAAATGGGAAAGTTCTAGGGAATCAGGGGAAAACCCAGGGCAAGCTCGAGACAGTGGCCTTTGTTGTCTGAGTGTGTGTGCGTGTGCGAGAAGGAGTGTGTGAGTACGTGTGAATTCTTGAGAGACAGGGACACAGGAAGAGAGGAGAGAGACAGAGAAACAGAGACAGGGAGAGAGACAGAGGGAGGGAGAGACAGACAGATACACAGGGAGGGAGGGAGACTCAGAGCGAGTTGGGGGCGTGGGGTCAGCTCCCTTCTCGGGAGTTCTCTCTGGCATTCAGGTGGAGCCGTCCGAGGTTCATCTGGAGGCGTCTGGAGCACTCGGGACAGCAGCTCGTTCTCCGAAGCCCTGGGCTTGGGTACCAGCTGGTCTCCCCCTTGCCAGGTGTGGGGCGCGGGACGGAGCCAACCCCAGCGAGCGAGGGTGAGGGCCCAGGCCACCACACCGAGACACAGGAGCAAGCGGGCTCTTTGCCCCACAAATGCTGAGATGTTTCTCCATGTGAGCCCTCGGGTACAAAAGGAAGGAGGCCTCTCCATGCTGAAGGTGCAGTGGACAGCGGCCTGGCCTGCAGCTTGTCCCTGGCCCTCCTGAGCCCGACGGATGACTCCTCCACATGAAGGACTCTTCGTTACTGAGTCCCCTGGCTGTTGGTTACTGTACAGGGAAGCCGAGCACAGACCTGGCTGGAGATGAAGGTTGTTCCAGAGCAGCGGACCTTCCAGCAGGACTGACTGTGAGGACCTCCTCCATCTTGTGGTTTGGACAGTGTCCCCAGAGGCCCACGTGTTAGAGGCATGGTTGGAACAGATGGGAGGTATGGGACTTTTAAAAGACAGGCCTAGTGGGTCTTTAGGTCACTGGGGGCATGCCCTCCAGGGGCTGGGGAGACCCCAGTCTCTTCCTCTTCACCCCTGCTTCCCAGATATGAGGCGAGGAGTTCAGTCCACCATGTGCTCGGGCCATGCTGGGCTGCCTGGCCCTTCCTGCCCAAAGCAATGGCCAGTCAGTTATGGACCAGGGAAAGTCAGGAGCTGGGCTTCCTGCTAGAGCCTTCAGGACATGCCTCTGCTGGAAACCAAGGCTACGGGCCTCTTGGAGGCAGCTGGTGACCTCACATGGCTTGGGGGCCACCTTCGCTCTGGGGCTCCCCTCTGACCAGGCTGAGACAGGAGGACACTGCAGCCCAGGCTCCTACCAGCCCCTGTCTGTGCTCCTGCCCGCTCTCCTACAGGATGGGACGCGGCCTCCTTCCTCCCTCTCTTCCCACAGCACGTCCCCAAGGCCCGAGCTGACACACGGGCATGTGAGGACAGGCAGCTGGTGGCATTTGGTGACTAGGCTTGGGGCTAAGAGGTTTGAACCTCCTGAGCTGTCTAAATCTCTCATTTTATGTTTAGAAGACGGAGGCCCAGAGAGGATAAGTGATTTGCCAAGGGCCACATAGTCACTGGTGGCATCACACCAAAGTGCCTTAGTCTCAGGACACCCGCCAATAATGGGTGTCCCTGCCTTGGTCACAGCAGGACCGGGCACAGGCAGCCTGTGTATCTTTCCTACTTACCAGGTTTTCAGTGGGGTCAAAGTCCACCAGATGAGCAGGCCCTGGTCTTCCCAGAACTGGTCATCTTCCCACGTGGCCATTTCTGTCTTGACACCAGGAAAGGAACCTGGAATGTTCCATGAAGCCAAGGCATAGGGCCTGGCCATCATCGGCTGTTCCGGGCTGTGGTCACTGCCTCCGCCAGCAGAGCCCACCAGGTGTGAGAAGCCCCAAGCCTGGCAAGAGGCAGCTCTCCAGAGGGCCCAGGAGAGAGGGCAGCGGCAGGCCAGGCTGCACCATGGGCTTCCCCCCTGCTCTTTCAGGGCCTCAACCAGTGGGGACAGAATGTGCTGTGGTCAGCGCAAGTCAGGAAAAATGAACTTCTGAGAAAGAGCCACTTGCTAAGGGCAGAGGGGCCCACATCCTGGGGGCATCCTGCCTGACACCTGGGAGACTCCTGTGCCAGGGTGGCCACTGCGTTTCAGGGGCTGCTGGTGCACTCCTGCCTGGTGGCCAGGGCTCATAAGCAGCCTCCCCCTGCCTGCCAGGTGCCACCTCAGGCCGGCTGGAGAGGCCTCTGCCTGGAGAGACCCGAGGCCTGCGTGGTCCTGGCCCTGAGTGGAGGTTGGGTGTGGAGGGAGGCGGAGGCAGAGCCCACCCCGGATCCCTATAAGCTCCCTGAGGCCAGGGGTCCCAGCACATCTGTTGTTCATCTCGAAGGCCCTCTCGGCAGGACACCTGGGAATTCCTGCTCCTTGGATGTTTGCTGACTGAGTAAATAAAGGAAAAAGAAAATAGGGGAGGGCGGGAGCCGCCCTGTGCCTTGCTCACAGGCTTGGCGGCCAACCTTCCAGACCGTGCCAACCTCAGCCTTCTGGCCCAAACCTCCCTCCTGAGTCTGGCACCTGACTCCCTGGCCCAGCAAGCCCCAAGGAGGCACCCAGGGTGGCCCAGCACAGCCAGCCACAGGCAGCTTGACCCTGCCTTTGCAGAGGAATGAACATCCCTCGTCCAGCATCCAGTGGTCCTCAGCTGCCCCAGTGCCATCCCTGGGCAGACGCCTGCCCCTGTACCAGCCCCAGCCCTCCGTGTGTGCCAGCCTCTGCTTCCCTCCCTCGCCCTGGGCTCCCGGGGGTGGAGGCGGTGTGACCTGGGTCACAGCTGCACCTCTGCCTGGACACACTGGCCTGCAGAGCGCACGGAAGGGCAGAGAGACGCACAGCTGCGTGTGGGCAGCCAGGCGGACATGGGGCTCCTGCCACTGCATGGCGGCTCCGACACACCCTCCCTGCTACCAACCCTGATGGCTGATGGCTGATGCTGTGGCCCTGGGCGTTCCTTTCAGACAGCTGGCTGAGTGGCACCTGCCCAGCTGTGTTCACACTGGGCTGCTGGAGTGCTATCCACTAGCACTGTCCAGCCAACTGGGCCCCCGACCAGGGTGCCCAAATCGAGGTGGCAGCTGCTCACTGAGCCCTGAGCAGGGGACAGAGGCGGGGCCGGGTGGGTAGGAGGACCGTAGACCTCATGGATTGAACAACAAAGACTGCAAGAAGAGGGGCTGGGGGGTCCCGATGGCTGAGCGCGGCTGTCCCACCTCACTGACCTCAGCCCCCACAGGCAGCAGGAGGACCCAGACAACGCCGTGCCCTGTCCACATGGGTAGTCCAGGCCTGCAGCCCTGGGCCCGGGTCCTCACCCTGCCTCCCCGCAGGAGCCTCCTCAGCACAGGGTCCCTGTCCCGTGATGACGCCTGCGCTCGGTGGTGGGCCAGGGCTTCTTGTCGCCTTTCAAACAGGAAGGGAGATTCGTGCAGCCAGAAATGATCTATTTTAAAGTATCTGATTCATGGCACTTAGTACAAGCGTCCCGTCCAGTTCTGAAGCGAGTCCCCAGCCCGTGCGCGTGTGCTCTGTGTGTGCGGGGAGCGCAGGGCGCGTGGGAAGGGCCTGTGGAGTGGACAGCGTGTGGGCCTCTCTGGGGCACGTGCGTGTGCGCGTGGGAAGCTCCGGGGTTTGCTGGGCTATGTCAGTCCCCGGGGCTCTCCGAGCAGGCGTCGCCCCTGCTCCACGCCCGCCCTCCTTGAGCTGTTTATTTGTTCTCATCAGGGACGATGAGTGAAATTCTGTCTGCTAGAGCCATTTGGTTGTGACATTGTGGGCCTCCCCTCCCCGTCCCCTCCAGGGGAGCTTGGCACCCATGAGCAGGGGAGGCTGGTGCCGTGGCTTTCCTCCTCCTGGAGGCCAGCTGGTCTGGTTTCCTGGGACAGGGACAGGGTGGGGATGGGGCAGCTGGGTGAGTCCGTTTCCACTCCATGTGGGGGCACTGGTCCCTGCAGCTGGATCGGGTGCCGGGCCCAGTGATGAAGGAGCTTCTCTGGCTGGTGGGACGCTTGGGGAGGGCTGGGCACAGTTTGGATTTCGGCCAGTGTTTGCTGGGGGAGAGCACCCCACCAGGGCCAGGCAGGGCTGGACACAGAAGCCTGGCTTTGTGGGAAATGAGCCGTAATGTGGCCTGGAAACCTCCCCTCAAAAGCACAGAAATAACCAGCCTTGAGAGAGCAGTTAAATGGCTCCTTGCCTCGTGCCCCCTCCACCCTCCACCCTGGGAACATTGCTGGTGACCACAGAGGGTCAGAGGGTTGTGATGTGCAAGAAAGATGTGTCTGTAAACAGCAGATGCACAGGAGCCCCGGAGCTGCATGCCCCTCCTGGGTGGTCCAGGGCACGGGAAGGTTGGGCCTCTGGTTTCACCTCCAGGTCTGAGTCCCTTGAGTGAGACAGTGGACCTGCTGCCCTCCACAGGAACCCCACCCCGTCCTTTCCTCCCTGCCTGCCTCTCTCCTGCCCCCTCACCTCTGCCCCTCCACCAACACCTGGGATAGGATCCACAGGAGGTTTTGACACACATCTCAACACCACCCTAAAACAACCCATGTTTGGGAACCAGCAGGAAGCCGACTCTCAACAGACTCCAGCAGCTGCCACAAGTGCCACCCAGGGCCCATCTTCCCACGTTCCAAAGGAAGCCAGGAGCTCAAGACGGTTGGTGAAATCACCCATTTTTAGACAACTGTGGCCCCCAAAGCTCAGAACCGGGGAATGAGTGCACCAGTGGCTGGTCTGTGTCCAGGGCGAGGCCTCTTGGGAGGGTGTCAGAGGAAACCCGGCTCCAAGAGCCCCCCCACCTGCACCCTCTCTGCCTCGTCAACAGGGCAGTTTTGCCTCCTGGCCCCACGTGCAATTCTATTGCCCACCACTGGCAGGGTGGCCAGCTCACTGCTGGACCTGGAGGGCTAATGGCCCGGGAGGAACGTGTAAAGGACGTCACCCCCCAGCCAGCCGGACAGGTTCGCTCTGGAGTGACCTGAGAAGTCTTGAATCGAGGGGTCGCTACCAGCTTCAAAACCACTCTCCTGCTGGCCATGTGGTCACTTTGGCAATGGATGTCATTCAAAAGAGCGGGCGTCTCTTCGCTTGGCTCTTGGACCCCAGGGTGTCAGTTGTGGCCGTGGGATGCCAGTGCGTCGGCCGTGGTGGCAACTGGACACTTTGCCTGCCTGCCTCCTTCTGAGCCTCGTGAGGGAGCTGCCTTCTTCCCAGGGCCAGGGAGTCTCAGTGGCTCTGTTTATGGGGACAGAAAGGTGCTTCTGGGACCTGCGGCATCACCTGGGAACTTGCAGAAGGCGTCGAACCTCGGGCCCCACCCACCTCCTGAGCCAGAAGCTGTGCTGGACACAGGCTGCAAGGACACCTGCTTAGCCAGGGAGTAGGTGCTGCGTTCCAGGGAGGCCACGGCTCTCGGAACCACAAATACCAACAGTGGGCGCTGGGGCTGACGGGCGGCCCCGAGCAGTGCGCGGGTTTAGAAGAGGGCCAAGGAGCAGGCCCCAGGGACCCTGATGCTTGAGGACCTGGTGTGGAAATATAGCCCTGCAAGGGGCACTGGGAGAGAACCGGGATGTGGGTGAAGAGTAAGACCACCCTCACTCTGGAACCTTCTGTGGCTCATGTTGACTGGAAGCTCTAGGTTGACAAGGGTGTCTCCCTCATGTTCTGTATGTCCCCAGAAATGGGCGCAGGTCCTGGCAGAGAAGAGCTGGTAGCTGACATGGAATGAGGGGGTAAATACCAGTGTGGCTGAGGCAGCAACGGCCCACTATGCCAGGCTGGCAAGGGGGCTGGCTCAGGCCTTCAGCAAGTGGGCATTTATCCCCCACACCGGGGAGGCTTGGCCACTCCGTCTCGCATCTCTGCGGAAACAGACAGGGACAGTCGGGCCAGATGCTACCAGCTGGGACAACGTGCCCCGTGCACACAGCCGGGCTCAGCGGGCCACCTCCCGCAGCCTCTGCCTTGGGGACCCGCCCGTTTCACATGGCTCTTTCCCCTTGTTTGCAAACCATTTTTATCTTGAAGCAAAGAGATACAGTGGGCACCCCTGTGTCAACGCAGATACGAGCCCCCAGGTCCCGCGCATCATGGAGCCAGGAGCCAGGTTAAGCTAAAAAAAGCAAAATGTGTCCGGCTTGATAGCTGGCTGGGCAGGCCATGGAAAAGGCCAAAAATAAACACTGCAGGCTGATGACTTCCGTGCCATGTGTGGCTCCGTGCCCAGAGAAGGGCCAGAGCTAGGGGACAGCCACAGGCACACAGCACAGTGGGCTCCTGGGGTGGCTGGGGACCAGGGTGGAAGGTGAGGGTGCAGCTCGGCCCTCCATGGACATCACAGACCTCCTGCCCAGGTCGGGACCTCCATGCTGGTCCCCCAGGCCTCCAGCTTGGAGAACATCCACTAGCCACCAGTGTCTGCTCATCTGAGCGCCGCACTCTGCAGGGCGGGGCACCTGCGTCTGCAGGTTTCATTTCCTCTGTTTTTCTTGCATTCAAGGCGATGGGCATCCCTCAGAGGCCCTGCACAATGTGTTCTGAGGAGGCTTCTGTCTGGACAGCAGGACACCATGGGGACACTGATAGCCTGTGGCCACCCTACTCCTTAGAGACTTTGCTTGACAACTTCATGGGTGAAGAAGGGGGGCTGCGGTGAGCCAGGAAGCTGTCCTCTCTGCTGGGCTGGCCGCGGTGTCTCTTGCTGGCCCCCTCTTACACTTGTGTGTAACTAGTCACCTGCACCATTTTTGATGACCCTTCTTACAAGGGATATTTTCTTGGAGTCAGCTTTGAGCTGACATCTTTCTCCCTCTTTAACTCATCTTTATCCTAAGCACTGCAATTATTTATGTGGGTTCTATTATTTTTTCCTAAATTCAGAACAACTAAAGCTTTTATATGCACAACTGCACAACTGGAGGAGCCCCTGCGCCTGGTGAGTGGGCACAATGTCTGGAGCTGGGCAGACCCTGCCTCGGGGCCTGGAGCCCTTCCTCTGCTGGCTTGTGTCTGAGGCTGGTGCTGCTCAGGATGTGAGGTGCAGTTATCACGTCCCACCTCCTCAGGGACATGTTCCCGGACATGCTGCCAGACTTCTCCATGGAATACAGGTTGCCCGGAACGTTTTCAGTGTCGCCTTGGCGTGCGCCATGTGTGCGGGAAGAGCAGAGCCCGGCCCTCCCTGATCCTAACCCTTCCCCACTTTGTTCTCCGCATGGCTCCACACGAGTGAGCTCCATGGTTTGCTCCCGGCTGCCTCCCTGCCTGGAGCAGAGCCTGGCCTGTATCGGGTCCTCAGACTACATTAGTTGAACAAATGTGTGCACGGAGGAGAGATGAAATGGGGTCTCTGCCACCCAGTCTCTAGTCCACTCTGGAGCCAATGAATTTTAAGCAATTTTGCATTGCTGTGACCAGAAGACCCGACAAGCGCAACTTAGAGGAGGGAGTTTATTGGGGCTCATGGTTTCAGAGGGCTCAGGCCATCAAAGGCCGACTCCAGTGCTCTGGCCCAAGGTGAGGCAGCACATCATGGGGGAAAGGCCCAGCTCATGGCCACCGGGAAGCAGAGAAGGAGAGGCACCGCAGTGCAGATGAGCTCTTCTAGGGCACAGCCCTGTTACCCACCTCCTCGGCCACACCCCTCCTGCCTGCAGTGACCACCGAGCCAATCCAGTCGCACTGGGATGGGCTGATCAGGTCCCAGCTCTCAAAATCCAACATTTCACCTCTGAACATTCCAGCACTGACACGGGACCGCTTGGGGACATCTCATGTCCACACCTTGCAATGTGATTCTTTAACATACGAAGTGACCACACACCCTCGGCTTAGTGCAGTGGCCCTCCTGCTGCTTGACCAAGTCCGGCCCTCTCAGCAGGAGGCTGGAGGCCCAGCTGCCCCACCTGAGTGGCATGAAGCTGCGTCCCTCCTGCCGGGCGCCTGTCTTCCCGTGGCAAGCCTGCCCCCCCAGCACTCACACACGCTGTCCCCGCCCAGAGTGCCCTCCCTCTATTTGCCACCTGGCCTACTCCACAGGACTCAGGGGACCTCCTATATCGAAGAGAAACCTGATGGCTATCGTCTTCCCCTCTCCCTGGGTGAGGGCCCCCAGCATTGTGCCTCTGCCCTTGAAGAACAGGCAGGACCCGAGGCCATGCTGCGGTTCATGGCCTGACGCCTCGGGGCCTCCATTCCAGCATCCGCTTCTGAGCCACGCTGCGTGTTCTGAGAGTCCACGGGTCCTCGTTGCACACAATCATCAGAGACCGGAGCTCCAGGGCTGCACCAGGAAGGGTAGAGCAAAGAGAGCCCACTCCCGCTCCTGCCCACCTGAGACCCAGGTAGAGGCCACACTGCTGCCAGCCTGGTGTCCAGAAGCCCTGGCCTGGCCACAGCTGAGCTGTGAGGGAGGCATGACCCCCGCTGTATGCTCAGGGAAGTGGACGCAAAACTGAATGGCCTCACTGGACCTGTTACAGAATGTCCTGTGTGACCCTGCAGATGCCCCCAAGCTCCCCTGCTCCAGTTCCCTCTCCCGTGACCCTTGGCACCTAGCACAGTGCCCTCCTTGAAGGACCTGGGACCTGGGAAGAGCCTGGCCTTGTGTCAGCCCAGGTGGGGCCCAGGACAGCACCTGCCTGCTCCACCTAGCCACGGTGCGTGGTGATTCTGCGCTGGGAGATGAGTCGCTTCTTCATTCGTCAAGACAGGCTGAGCAGCTGCAGCAAACCCAGAACAATCTGCTTTTCATTTTGTGTTTGTGCCATGTTTTGTACAATAATCAGGGTAAAAGCAACAAAGTAAACAGTGCAGCCTTTAGGGGTTTCAACTGGGCGACCCTTGAAACCGCCGCTCAGAACATGGACCCTGGGGCACACAGCCCAGCAGCACGGGCTCTGGAGGGCTGCCAGCTTTCCAGGGTGAGCAGGCACCTCAAAGGGTACAAATATTTTTCACAGACTGTAAGTGAAATGGAGGCTTGAATGTTTAAAAATAAATACATAAAGAGGAAGAAAGAAAGAGCAGAAAAGGCAAGGAGACCCTGCTGACCTTTAGTTTCAAATGAGCGAAAAACAAGCTTTTATAGTTATGGTTACTGCCTCCAAAGAAATGAAATATTTTATGTTCAGCTCTTCTGAGTCACCGCCCCCAGGACAAGGCTTTCCAAATGGTTACTCTTGAGAGTCAACAAAGGAGTTTCACTCTTTGGGCCTCAGTTTCCTCATCTGTAAAATGGAGATAATGATAATTCTCACAGGGTAATTATGAGAATTAAATTAAATAATATATGCAAAAGACACAAACCAGGGCTCACAGGGCATGTGATGAATTGCATTCATTAGCCATCACCACAACCACTCTCACCATCATCACCACCACCACCACCATCACCACCACCACCATTATCACCACCACTATTACCATCATCACCACCACCAACTTCATCATCATCACCACCGTCATCACCAGCTCTACCATTAGCATGATCATTGTCACATCACCATACACCATATCATCACTGCCACCATCACTACCATCACCCCTACACCATTATCACCACCAAAACCATAACTATCACCATCATCACCATATGACCATCACCACCATCACCATCACGACCATCACCACCATCACCACCATCACCATCACCACCATCACCATCACCATCACCACCATCACCACCATCACCATCACGACCATCACCACCATCACCACCATCACCATCACCATCACCACCATCACCATTACCGTCACCACCATCACCATCACCACCATCACCACCACGACCATCACCATCACCACCATCACCATCACCACCATCACCACCACCACCATCACCACCACGACCATCACCACCATCACCATCACCACCACAACCATCACCACCGTCACCATCACCACCACGACCATCATCACCATGACCATGATCATCACCACTAACACCATCATCACCTCCACCATTACTAGGATGACCATCATCATCATCATCACCATCACCTCACACAGGGACCTGGGAACCTAATGCAGTCAGTGGCCAGACGAGCAACCAGCAAATGGAAATTGGAAATCCAAAGCTGGTGGCAGGAAGGGGGCAGGTTATCCTGTGAGCTCTCGTTTCCCCACTGCAGACAGTGGCAGTCCACAGCACCAGTGTGGGAGGACTCGAGACGAGACAGAGGCTGCCAGTCCCCTGTTGCAGATAGGACGGTGTTTGTTATAGTTATTTTTTAATTTATAATAATAAATGCCTGCTTGTTTTTCCAAGGATTTTTTTCAACTCACCTTTGAACTACCTTAAAACAATAAAATACCCTGTGTGGGTTGGCTTAATGGGAAGTCCAAGCTTATCTCCATTTATCTCCTGATAATCCACCTCAGTGCGATCCGACGACATCTGGGGGTTCACACTGCTGAGATGACCCTTTGGAAAAGGAAGCGACTGGACATTTCCTCTGCTCGTTGTCCTCCTTGAAAAGTGACAGGCAGGGAATGTTTGTACTGGCTTGTTCTTCCTGTATGCAAACCTCTGCGAAGTTCAGGAGACTGGAGAATAGGCCGAGCTATCGCAGGGTCTAGGCAGTCTATCCGGCAGAGCTAGGTGCCTGCCAACCTCCCTGCCCCACTCTGCCCAGTGGCCACCACCACACGCCTACAGGCCTGAGCACATAGTGGGGACACAGATTCCAGACCAAGGCCACTGGTGCACCAAGCCCTTGGTGCTCCTCACTCCCAGCTGCCTGTGCCTGGGACCCCAGCTTCCTTGCCCTCAGTGCACCCCTGGGGCTGCATTCTCCAGCATTCTCCGAAGCCCCCCCCAGGAGCTTCCCTGGGCACCCAGCAAAGACCCATCTGTGAGCAAATGGCTTCCTCCCCTTCCTGGCCACATCTCTACTCCTGTCCAGCTTCCAGGGAGAAATTAATAAGCTCCTTGTCCTTGAGATTGCCTTGGCTCTGGGGAACAACCTACCCTGGGAAACCAACTATCCCCAACGGTCCACACAGCATGTGGCTGGCTCACGGGGTCTCTCCTCCAGCCACTCTCACTTCCTCTCACTGTCCTGAGCGTCCAGTGCTATCTGTACCTCTGGACACTTGGCACAGCTGGACTCTCCTCCTAGGGGCACCCTCACTACCCTACAGGCCCTCAGAAATGCCCTTCCCAGCCTTCCCTAGGGACCCCGCCCCATCTCTTTGACCTCAACACCTGAGCATCTTCTGAGCCTCGATCCCATGTCTGTCTCCGTGGACGCTGTCTGAGTCCAGTCTCCTTGTAGCTCACCTGTGCCCAGCCATGCACAGCTCTGCTCGGCCAGGTGTTGCCCTGCAGCCCTGGGTGCTCTCTGAAGAGCACCGGCCACTGCCGGCCACAGCTTCCGTTCTCCAGGGCGAAGCCTGGGCTACAGGATTCTCAGGACACAGCGGAGGCTGAGGACTCAGCGCAGGACTCAGCTCCAGCTCAGCCCTACAGGCTCCTCCTGCCGCAGCAGAACCAGACATGCCTGTTCCCTGGGGGCAGGGTGGCGGGGGCTGCTACCTTCTCCTTCAGCCTTGACCAGTGTGGCCCTTCAAGAGAACCCTCCCTGGTCATCTCACGCAGGGCTCTGTTTCATCAAGTGCTGCAATCACCCAATGGTCTACTCTGCTAGGTTGCTTGCTGGCTTTCTGTCCTCAGCTTGGGAGGTGGGCTCCATGACAGGCGCTGCTTTCATGGTAGCCTCACTTTCTGCACAAATGAATGACACCTGGGAGCTCACAGTGCTCCCGTGTGTCTTGCTCCTTTGCTCCTGTGATTCCAGCCCACGACTGCAAGTCCACGTCGGAGGCCACATTTGCTTTTCTTTTGAACAGAGTCCATGATGCCAAGCTCAACCTGCCTCCCCAGAAGGCCCCCCAGGACTCTCCCTTGGCTTCTGTGACCCAACTTTCTGGTGCCAAGGTACTGAGCACCAGCCAACCGCAAGCCACAGAACTCGGCCAGGCTGGGAGAAGGCTGCAGACCACCCACCACCTCGCCTCTGCTAGGACTGCGAGAGGGTCTCTCATGGGGTTCCCAGAGCTTCCTCTCCCAGTGGGCTTGCCCCAGGCCACTTTGTGCCATCTGGACCCTGCTGGACTTCTTCCAGGCCACAGTGGGAGTTTGCTTTAAAATCTCCTGCACTGATGGTCAACAAGTCCATGTAGCAAGGGGCCTGGGGACTGCTGAGTCCCTGCCACCTTCAGGGGGCTGTGGAGAGCAGGGCAGCAGCTGCTCAGGAGGCGCTGTGGGCGCCATTCCTTCATGCACAGGCCACTGTGCCCACAGGAGCGCCCACAGGAGCGCCCACAGGAGCGCCCACAGGAGCGCCTGCAGAAATGTGAGCAGCCTGTGCAGGACAGCCAGCCCTGCCCAGGGCATCGCACACCTGCACACCTTCACCGTGCTCACACCCACACTCACACCCCACTTACTGATCCACACATGTCCTCACACATGTCCTCACAGCCTGCAACCCCACACCCCAGGCACACATGCTCTCACGAGCACACACCAGGCAAACTCTCACACACACCCTTACCAAGCCTATGCTGCCCTTTTTGAATCTCTGAGAGGCTGCATTTACCAAAATAAACAAAGCCTGTGAGGTACGGAATCCACCTTGTCGAAGGGCTGGGTGTTACTGGTCAACCAATAAATCAAAACACATGGAAAAGCGCTGCATGGGGACACGCTGTGACCGCGTCACTCAGGTTTTATTGGTTCATCTCTAATCGGAACCAGCTGGTCATGGAGAGCAGAGTTCATGGGAATCCACCCTTGGTTGAAAGTGGCCTCGGGTGGAGGCTGGAAGCGCCTCACACAATGAAAACAGCTGTGATTGCCTGGTGAGGTCAGGCTCAGGCACACCTAGGGACAGAGGTGACACTGCAGCTGGTGCAGAAAATTCTAGGCTCCTCGTCACCTCTAACTGTGCAAAGAGGAGCCAAAGGAAGGCAACTCCTATGAAGCTCCTCCCAGAAGTGTCTGACTGCTGACCCATCTCGGGCAGCTACAGAACCAAGTGACATTTACCCCAGTGATGGTGGCGATGGTGGTGATGGTGATGATGGTGGTGATGGTGATGATGGTGGTGGTGGTGATGGTGGTGATGGTGATGGTGTTGATGATGGTGATAATGGTGGTGATGTTGATGGTGGTGATGGTGATGTTGGTGATTATGGTAAAGGTGATGATGGTGATGGTGGTGATGATGGTGGTAGTGATGATGATTTTGTTTTTTTATCACCATGACCATTACCAATATAACAAAACAAATCATAGCTACAAAGTTTCCAAATGTTCCCAGCAGTTAGACCATTTCTTTTCTACAGTGTAACCTCACCAAATTGTGGAAAATATTAAAGAAAACCTTGTTGCCTGCACTGATCCATTTGGATACAAGAAGGAAATGACCATTTGGATACAGGAAGCAAATGAAGAGAATCAGTTGTTCTGGAACGGGGCTCCACTGAGGGGACCGTGACCACCGCCAGCACCTGGAGCCCTGGAGTGCTCTGCAGCCGTGTCGGGGAATGGCACATGGTGTGGCCATCGCTACCCCTACCCTTTCTGTGTCTGTGTTTTCTCTGGGAATGGCCTCTGACTTCATCCCTAGAGGTTGAGCTAGGTCTGAGTGCATCCAGCCGCCACCACGTGCCTGGAACAGCGCGTCACTGTATCCCTGCAATAACCCCACAGGTTTGGCCACACAGACAGTATAGCCTCCACTTCACAGGTCAGGAAAGTGGGCGTTAGAAAATAGACTTCATTTGCCCAAGGTCATACAACCAAAATTCAGTAGCCATCCTGGTCCCCTCTTCCCACTGGCCCTTTGGTGTCCCTGAGGGTCCTTGGTTTGGAGGCCACTGGCTGTCTGATCTTTCATGTGCTTTTCAAGCTTGTGATGGGGTTATTTATGTGACTTTGGTCATCTTTAGGGTCCCCAGGTGGTAGGAAGTGGATCGGATTTGAGGTGCACTGTATCTGGTGGTGCTTACAGGAGTTTTGGTGGCACAACTCTTCTTCCCTGAATCTAGGGTGGCTGGGCCTCCCTACAGGGACATTCTGCCCGCCTCCTAATGCAGAGTTCTAAGACCCCATCAGCCCGGTGCTGCAGGCAGCTGTGCAGAGCAGGTGCTTTCTGGCAGCTGAGGCATTTCCGCTGGGGCGTTCAATGCGGCAACTGGGCTCATCCACCATCAAGAGCAACAACGGGAAGCCCCAGTCGAGGCCTGCTGACCTCAGCAGGATGGTCCCTGTTTCCCTTCAGGCCCAGGTTTTTTCATGGGTGGAACACAAAAGGCGGGCCAGACCTGGACTCTCCAAGGACCCCACTTCTAAGGGAGAGGCTGGGTGTGTGGCATGCCTGAGCTGGCCTACAGGGTCCCTGCAATCAACTGCGTAGCTTAAGACTAACCTGGGGCTAGCTCGCTAGCTCTATCTATCTATCTATCTATCTATCTATCTATCTATCTATCTATCATCTATCTATTATCTATCTATCTATTATCTATTTTGCAGCACCAACAAGAGAGCCCAGGTGCACTGTAACACTGAGCTATACCTCAGCCCTTTTTATTTTTTATTTTGAAGCAGAGTCTCATAAGTTGCTCAGGCTGGCCCTGAACTTGAATTCTTCTGCCTCAGCTTCCCCCGGAGTCACTGAGATTACAGGAGTGCACCATCTCACTGGCTGGGGAGCTCTTTATAGATCGAGTCCTGCCTTCCGGCTCCAAGGTTCTGAATCAGGTAGTCTAGAGGGGGTCAGATGCCTGGACAGGACCACACCTCGTGTTGCTGTGAGCAGGGCTTTGAGACAAGGCTGAGAGCAATGCTCTCCCTGCCAGCACCCCTCGGGTCCTTTGTGTGTGTTCAGACACCACGAAGTCTCACCCTGGAGTTTCTGACTCAGCAGGTGTCAGGTGGGCTCCAGAGTCTGTCTCTAACAAGTTCTCAGGGGAGGCTTTGCTGCTATCTCGGGAACCCTACTTTGAGAACCACTCTTGTCCTTTCTTGGAAAAACAATCCACTTAGTCATATTCGTGTCTTGAAGGTAGGGGAATCGGGCTCATGCTTTTTTATAGCCCCCAGCACTGCAGTGAATTAAGTTCACATTGAAAGCTCTTAGAAGTCCTGATGCTCTTCATCTGAGGCAGGATCCAGGCACCCAATGTTCAAGAAATCACACTCCCCAGGGGTCCAAGCTGCAGCCAGAGCTGAGAACCCCTGTGTACTGTGCCTGGCACAGAGTAGAAATCAATTTCAGTTGTCAGCATCGCTACTTATTGAGGGCCCACTGTTTACTTTCATTGATATGCATTGAGTGCTTGCTGTTTGCCAAACAGTGCCAGAGGCAGTTGGGGAGGATAAAAGGCACAGATCTGCTTTCCCAGCAGCCCTGTGTTCACAGCCCACAGAGACCACAGGTGTGCCAAGCGCCCAGGTGGAGTTTCAGGTGCTCCAGGTGCAGGAGGCCATCCCAGGTGCCCTAGGACTACGATGCAGAGAATTGTATGCTTGGGGTGGAGCAGGTGTGGAGCGCCCAGGGAAGAAGGGGGAATTGAGCTGGGCTTTCCAGGACGGCTCAGGAAGGGCAAGAAAGGCCACTGTGGGCTGACGGGGCATGGGTGTGGTGCCAGAATCCTGAGATGGCGGGACTGCCCGTAGCTCTGGGCAGGGCAGGGGAACGGGAGCAGGGAGCGGGGAGCTGCAGTGGCAGAGGAAAGGGGCAGGAGCCACTCAGGAGCTCAGGTGCCCAGGAGCAGAGGGTCTTTGGAGCACCTGTTCTCCCTGCTGCCCTAAGGAGGCACCCCCTGCTGGGTCATTCCTCTGGCCAGCGCTGGCTCTGGTCCTTGCTACTGCTCTGGGTGCCAGGCGCCCTGCTGCAGCCTGGTGCCTCTCTCCGGGGAACGGGCTGGCAGAGCAGGTGGAGGGCGGCTCCAGGAGACAGCCAGGCGAGTCAGCCCCCGGCAAGGACTCTGGGGCACCTTGCAGAGCCCTCTTCCTTGCTGCGCCTGGGAGTGATGGGCAGTGGCTCCACTCTTCTCTCAGCATTGTGTCCTGGTGCCCAGGAGCTGCTGGAGCCACGCCTCCCCTTCCAGTGCCCTTGTCCAGCCCGCTCTGCAAAGTTCCTGTCCTTGGACAAGCCCCGAGTGCCACATGGCAAGGCCCTGGTCACTTGCTGCAGGGTGAATTCCATCTGGCACCCCTGCAGCCTCCAGCTAAGGGAGCTCCCCAGGTCACCAGCCCCGACAGAGAAATCAGTTTGTTCAACAGGGTTTCGGAAATTAAAACCAGGGCCTCGCTGTTGCTGTTGGGACTCTGATGGGAAAATTGGACATGAAAGAGGGAACTTGGACATGGCAGGTGTGGCTGCCTAGTAAGGAGCAGCAGAGCCCAGCTTGCTGGTCAGGACCCCTGTGTGCCAGAGAGGGGACTCCAGGAAGAAGGTGCTGAGAGCAACACTGGGTCCTCTCCAAGGCTGAGGCAGATAGCCCAGTGGCTGGCCGGCCTGAGTGTCTTGCCCAAGATGCCACCCACTCGGGTGATGACTGGCTAAGCCTATCCTTGGATCCTGTGCCAGCACTGGCCACCTTCTTTGTAAAGCCCAATGGGGCCTTTGCACTGTCCTGAGGATGAAGGAAACTCCCCAGGGTCCCCTGGTCCCCAGGAGACCTGTGGAGACTGTGGTGGTCATGCTTGGCACCTGGTGGAGCTTGTGGCTTTCACTAAGTGACCATATGACCTATCAATGCAGCTGGTGCAGCGTGAGACAGAGCCAGCCTGGGGCACCAGCGAGGCCAGCACCACAGGCTAACGAGGAGGACTGTGGGGAGCACAAACCTGTGTTTTTCTGGGGTCAGAGTCCTGGCTCCATCGCCAACGAGCTGGGTGACCTTGGACAAGCCCCTGACCTTCTCTGAGCCCCCGTTTCCTCCTTGTGACATTGGCGGATCACAAGCTGATTGGGCTGCTGTGAGGACCAAGCAAGATGGTCCACCGTACACGTGGAGTCTGGTGCCCACTCAGCACAGTACCTACCGGTGGTGAAGACTGGTGCTCCTGGCAGAGTTCCCGTCACTCTCAGCCTCCCCAGCCCTCAGCCCCCAGGAGGTAAGAAAAGCCACTCTCCTGCATCTTCCTCAGGGTCGCAGGGGTGAACAAGCCACTGTGGACAGCTGGGGGAGCCACCTCCAGGCTGCGCGTGGGGCAAACCCAGGACAGAGATCAGAGCAGGGGGCCGGGGGAGGTGGGAAGGAGGCCGACCCGGGGGTCTGATGAGGTGGCAGCTGGGTGAGCCTACCACAGCCTGCTCTTCAGGTCGGGTGGGAGCACCATGGGCCCCAGGAGGCTCCTGCACCTACCCTGGGGTCCGCTTTCTCTGCTGGCACCACCTCCTCACACTGTGCCCGTAGATTTACTGGGTTGTGCGGTTGCTGGCCATGGTCACCAGTGCATGTTAGAAGTGGTCCAGAGGCCAGAAAAAGCCCTGCCCTGGCACTGTCTGGGACGAGAGCAAGAGGTTGCCGTCCACGTGGTTCAGAGGCCTGATCTGGGTCTGCCCACCCTGCAAGTGGCGCCCAGCAGAGGCAAGTGGGCTGGGTGCAGATGTGGTCCAGATGGACCCTGCTGATGTGTCCCTGTCCCCAGCCCAGCTGAATCTAGCTGGGGTTTTTAAGTCCAGCAAAACCAATGTTTGTTTTCCTGCTTGGGTAAGTTTCTGTCACTTGTGATCAGCAGAGCTTTGAAAAATATTTGGATGATAAGCAGGAAAGAGACGCAGAATGGCGGATGGATGCCAGCCAGAGTGGGAGCAGGTGCTCCGCTATCTGTCCACTTCAGGAAGATTCCCACCATCCTCCTGTCCTGCTCCCTGTGTCAGGCAGGCAGCCAGTCACGTCCCCTGGCTTCCAGCTGATTCTGCTGACAAGGGGTCCTGGGGACCATCGGAGGCAGGGCGAGGAGGAGTGGGGTCTGTCCTCCTAACTGCATGGCACAGCAGCCTCTGTGAAGGCCCAGGACACAAATGCCATACAGGCAAGGAACACAGGAGTAGCCTGGGAACCAGAGCAAGCTCTGAGTCACAGGGGTGTGGTGGGCAGAGCGGGAGAGCGGGGCTCGGCAGGGCCTGGGGCCGCACCAGGGCTCGGGGCGCTGCTGCACTTCAGGACTCAGGATGCCACGCAGCACAGACGTCTCCAGAGGGGCTCCATCTCAGCTCCCCTGGCCCAACACATGCCAGAGACTCAGAGAAGTGCTGAACACTCAAGGGAGTCCCTACCAATTCAGAGCCTAGAGGCCAGTGTTGGGAGCACTAGGGTCCCCTCCAGCTCCTTGCATGGAACAGAACACTGTGTTAGGACTTGGAGGTCAGGGGGACCCTTGAGGCAGTAATGAGGGGGTGGCAGGAGCTTCAGCCACAGAGAGCCCTGAGGCCTGGCAGAGCTTCAGCAGCCAGCCACAGAGGACACAGAAATGTCTCAGGGCTTGCTTTGGGACACCTCCATCCATGGCATCTGTGTGCTATAGCTCAGGGGACGTCCCAGATCCCAAGCAGGATGACAGAGTGCCATTCATGAGGCTTCATGCTGCAGGATGTGTGCCGCCAGCCGCCACACGACAGGGAGGTCCTGCAGGCCATCCTTCTCCTGCCGGCTGCTGCCTGCTGCCCTTTCCTCTTCCCACCTTGGGGTTCCCACGTTGGAAATGTTGGGGGAGGTCAGAGCCCCGCCCCAGAGCCGAAAGCGCATAAGGGCCCATCTCTCAAAAACGCATCTGCGAGCTTGAGCAGCAGCGCAGAGGAGGGGGCAGCCGTCAGGAGGCAGCAGCCTGGGCCCAGGCGGCCGCTCTAGGAGCCACGTGCCCGCTGGACGACAGCCCAGGAACGGTGCGCACGTCCTAGAAGACGGCAGCCCATGCCTTCCACCTGCTGGAGCCCGTGTGGACATCAGCAGGGCCTCCAGGGCCGCCTCCTTTCCTCCTGCACACAGGTCAGCCCGGAAAGAGCAGCCAGAGCCGCTTCCTGGAGTCTCGAGCCTCCTCGACTCACCTGCCACTGAGGGCCAGGCAGACAGTTTCCAGGGCACCATCGGCACATGCAGCTTCTGACTCTTGTTAAACTTAGAGGTGACCTGCCGTGTGCCACCTGGTGCTGTGTGGGCAGCCAGCAAATCCATCACCGAAGAGACAACCAGGGAAATAACGAGTCCTACTTGCATCCGTCAACCAGCAGGGAGGGCACAGAAGGCCTGGCCGCCAGCTCCGCTCCCCCTAAGCAGGCGCCGTCCCCTCCCACACCTTTGCTGCCCCGACACTCCTCTAACAGCCACAGACCTGCCTGGGTTTCCTCTGTGACCGCCTCAAGCACCCCAGTGACCACTGACCCTTGAGGAAGTCAGGACCTTCCTGAGTGAAATTTGGCCTTCCGGTGGGGTGTGGCAGGCGCTTGGGCCTGGGGTCTCCTTAGGGAAGAGGTGGGGTGTGTTCAGGACCCTGCCTATTGTTTCATTCCCCAGGACCCCGCGGCAGGGGTGTGCCTACTCAGCCCCCATCAAGGCTGAGCCTTGCCCAGCCCTTCAAGCCAGCGCCCCTGCTTTTGCTCTTGTCCACACCCCAGAGTGTTCCTTCCACCCCTCAGGCACGAGCACACATTCAAGCCCTTCCACCCTGCAGGGCTGCCCCAGAGCCTCCCAATGGGATGCCACCCCTGAGCCCTTTACAAGGACGGGCCTTTCTCTGGCTGTTGGGCTCAGCTCTGCCCCTGATGGAGCCAGCCTCCGGGAGGTTGATTCCTCTTTGGATCCCTCCTTCCTGCACCAAAGCCCCTGGCCAGGCTCCAGACGGCTGGGTGACCTCAGGGTTCTGGGCGTGGGGCCCTGACTTTGGCCCATGATGCAGGTCACCTCTGCTCAGTGGGACTGGTGAGAGGTGCTGGCCCAAGAGACCTGGGGCACGCAGAGCCAGTCTTCAAGCCAGGACGAGGGCAAGAGCCTCAGGTCCACCCACGCAGGAGCCCAGCAGAGGGGTGGAGCCTGGGATGGGTTTAGGGCTCACGTGTTTGCCTGGCCATGGACACCCTCGCAACGCACTGCGGAGATGACCTGGCCAGGCAAAGAGCTAGCAGGATTGTGGGAGGGAGGTCTCTGTGCTCACCAAGACTCCTGCTTCCTGAAGCAGGGAGTGTGGCTGCTTCCTGTGACTGGTCCTGAGATTGCAGATGGGCTCTGCAGACTTGTGGAAGCTCCTTCAGTGCCACTGGGGACAGCTTGCCACAGCGCAGCCTGGAGGAGCCGCAGTGTGGAGAGCCAAGGTGAACGCCAGGTTTCTCTTCCTTCTTCCCTCCCTCCATCCCTTCCTTCCATTCTTCTTCCCTCCATCCATTCCTCCTTCCTCCCTCCCTCCCTCCCTCCCTCCCTCTCTCCCTCCCTTCCTTCCTGCTGGGGACGGAGCCCAGGGCCCCCTGTGTCAGGCAAGCTGCACCCTGAGCTGCATCCAGCACATGTCAGATGCTGCCCCTGCCTGAAGAATTGCATTGAGCAAGATGAGAGTCTCATTTCTAAAATGGAGTAACGCAGTGCCCACCTCGAAGGCCATGACCAAGGCTGAGCGCGGTGTGTGCTCCGCCTGGGGCTGGCGCGTCACACGGGCTTTCACGGTGGGAGCAGGAGGTGGGGGGAGCAGAGCACCCCAGGGGGTGTCCAGGAGCGGGGAGCCTCTGCTGAGCGCTCAGAGATGCACCTGGAGCCCTCCTGTGCTCCTCTCTGTCCACTCGGGGTGCACCAGACAGTGGCTCGTGGGATGGATGCAGATGGCCTGGCGGAGGCCACGACCGGGGGGAAGGCACACGGGCCACAGAGGCTGCATCAGCGCTGCCTCTCCCTCCGTCTCACTGGGAAGGGGACCTGCAAGGTGCAGCCAGGGAGGAGGCTGTCACACCTGATGCTTCCAGTTGTGCACGAGCCCTGTCACTCGTGGGCCTTGCGTCCCCTTGGCTGCCGTGGGCTCAGGGACCTTGCACACGAAGTTTGGCCCTTTGAGGGGGTTGGAGGGAAGCAGGATCCCAGGAAGCAGGGGAGGTGCAGGGACCGGCAGGGCTTTGTGGTCACAGCTGGGCTTCAACATCGTGTACCCGCTGTGTGGACGTGGGAGGGCTCGCCTAAAAGGAGGAGAGTAAGGCACATGTCTCCAACAACAGGGCCTGGGCTGGCCTGCGAGGGCCGCCCTGGCCCAGCCCCACACACTGGACAGTGCCCAGCAGCAGGACACATGGCTCACAGTCGGGAGCCCGGAAGCCAGAATCTAGGTGTCTGGGGCCGGCTCCTGCTGAGGGCTGAGCAGGAGAAGCTGCCAGGCCCCGTCCACTCCCCGAGGCCCCGGCTGCTCCCCAGGCCCCCCTGCTCCGCAGCCCCCCACTGCTCCCCAGGTCCTCACTGCTCCCCCAGGCCTCGTCCACTCCCTGAGGCCTCGTCCGCTCCCCAAGGCCCCCACTGCTCCCCAGATCCCCACCAATCAGACGCACCTGGAGGCCCCAGTGGACAGTCGGTAGCCAGCCTTGTGGGTCTGCTCAAGCATGCCTGGGCCTTGGTCACTGCTCGGGCCTTGAGCTGCCCCTCCTCCCGCCACTGTCTGGACAGACAGACGGACCCAGCCAAGGGGTCAAAAGTTTCGAATCTCCCTGATCCCTGCGGGCTTGGGAATGGCACTCGCCATGGACTGAAGCGTCTTCTCAGGCGTCTCTGTCCTCCACAGGACGTGCCGGCAGGATGGCCCAGCAGAACTAGTGGCTGGAAACTCGAGCCCCATCCCAGCCTGGCCATCCCAGAAGCAGGACCCTCGTCGCCCCTTTGATTCCTCCCCCCCGCCCGTGGGAGGGAGCGGGTGTGCTCACGGCGCCTGATTTCACCTCCGGGCCTTCCTGGTGGATGTCCCGGTGCCAGGGGGTCAGGGCCTGCCGCCTGCCAGCCGAGGGGCGCAGCTGGCACCCTGTGTCCCCAGCTCACTGACCTTGGACACCAGCTCTACAGACAGGCTTCAAGTGGCCAGCAGATAAGTCTACTGGGAACAGGAGGCACCTGGGCCACCAGGTACCCGGCTCTTCCTCTTTCTCACGGATGCGCTGAATCTGTGTGAAATTCCTTCCCACAAATGATAAATAGAAACCTGTGTGCTTTTCAGGAAGGCTGTTTTTTTAATGAGGTTTTCCCACAGACCAGGGATTCTCACTTCAGGAGAAATGAGTGCCCAGGGCGAGAGCTTAAGACGGATATGGACGGGGCTATGCGTGCATGTCTTCTCCAGGTCAGGCTGTACGGTGCCATCTGTGCCAGGACCCCAGGCCCTTTCCCCTTGAGCCTCTCAGCCAAGGCACCCCCAGGACAGATTACAGCCCTGGATCACCCTGCATGCTGGTGACCCAATGCGGACCCTGTCTTCGTTGCCCTGATTCAGCTGCGTGTCTAGGGCTGAGGGACTGAGTGGCAGCTCCATGGCCCTTTACGCCCAGTCCCAGGATGCCTGGTGGGAAGTGCTGGTGAGGACAGGGTGGCACTGGGGTGGGCACTAGCTCCCTGGTCAGGGGATGCAGCCCAAGGGAAGTGGGGACCCAGGGTACTGAGATGGGCCCCAGAGGCTCCAAAGAGCAATCCCAGGACCTGAAAACCTGGAAACCTAAGAGAAAAAAAAAAGCTCCATTGGCAGCAAAACCTACCCTGACTGTATGGAAATAAAAGGGCCAATTCCAGACCCTATAGGTGCCCACACAGTCAGCTGGGCCCCCTTATCACATGTCGGTGGTCCCTGAGGAGGTGACCCTGGAGCCTCAACAGAGAAACAGGGTCAAGAGACTCCAGAGTGGAGGGAACAAGGTGGCCAGGGCCTGAGGCTGAGGGTGGGGACCCAAGGATCCATTCCAGCCCCAACAGAGATGTCCACTGGGACCTGGCCACTTCATATGTTCCCGCCAACACTCCTTCAAGGCAGCCTGGAGTGGCATGTGGCACCCAGCCGTCCCAGTCCATCTGGGGATGCAGAGAACCTGCCCACTCTCTACCAGGGCACCCAAGCACCTCTGGGGTGTGCTTGCCACAGCTCCGTGAACGGGCGCCCACTCTCCTGCCCCTCCCGCCTCCTCAGGCGAGTTCCTACACCTTCAGAGACACGAGCTTCCTCCCAGGGGCAGCCTGGCCACAGGGGGTGGAGTGGGCGCCTGGGTGTATGGACCTGAGCTGGTGGCTTTCCAGCCCCACGTGCACATCCATCCCCTCCTAATGACTCACCAGCCCTAAGTCACACCAGCCTCCTCCTGCTTGCCACCACCAGACCCAGGTTTCGTGGGCCCAAAGCTTATGCAATTTGGGGATCCCTCTTTCAGGAAAAGAGCATAAAATTACAAATATAAAAGCAGCTGGAAAGCTGGTATTCAGAAAAGAAATCACAACAGGTTTTCATTTTAAATAGCTGATCTGAAGCCACTAATTAGCATGCTATTTGTGGTGATTAGCTGCCCAGCACGCTGTGCTCTGGGGAGGCTGAGTGTTCCCTGCCCTTTTTCTGGTGGCAGCCAGTGGAGAACAGAAAGGGTCCAGAGCTGCTCCGGGCGTGTTGGGTAGTGACTGGTTTTCGTGTTCTGGTGGTTTAGAAGGAGCTCGCCGCTGTGACTCTGCTGCAGTCGTGCTTCTGCCTGGCGGCAGGTCCCGACAGAAGCTGGTGAAAGAAATCGAGACTACAGGCCAGTTGGGAAGACATGCATCGACTCCCTTTCAAAAATGAGCTGTTCGCTTTCTACAATGTTGGACACGCGAGGCTCCTGGGCCCCGCAGTGCCGAACTCGTCGTGGGCGGGCTGGGTTTGGCTCTGCGCTCGTCCCTTGGTGTCAGTTGCCACATGGCAGGACTTGCTTCTGCACCTCTGGGCGGAGCCCGCCGATGGCTGGGTCGGAGCTGCCTCGCCTCCTAGTTTCTGCTCTGCCAGGATCTGGGTGCTTCCAGCCGTAGCAGCCCCTCCACGGCTGTGGGGTCGATTCACATTTCTTCTCTCTCATTCCATATTCCAAATTGAGTTGTCACTTGAGTTTTTAATAAGTGAACGTGGAGATGGCCCCTGGAGAGGTCTGACCACGCCAAGGGTCTGGACTGGCGTCCCCAGTGCCTTTCCCAGCCCCGGCCACAGAGGCAAGCTCAAGCCTTACCAGGCGCGTCATTCCGGTTGGAAGAAGTGTCCTAACGGTGTGGTGCCTACGCTGCTCACGCTGCGCCCCTGACTGCGCCCGTCGGGACGAACCGCCCTCCCGGACCCTGGGAGCCCCGTCCGCAGCTGTGCATGCCTGTGTGGCGGTTTCCTTTTCTTTTTTTTTTAAATATTTTTTTAGTTGTAGATGGACACAATGTCTTTATTTTATTGTTTTGTATGTGGTGCTGAGGATCGAACCCAGGACCTCACGCATGCGAGGCAAGCGCTCTACCGCTGAGCTACAATCCCAGCCCCTGTGTGGCGGTTTTCACAAGTGGCTCTGGCTTTCTTCCTGGCAAACCCTACACACCCTAAACTGCCCACATTTCTCCCCGTGTGCGTCCAAGGCACACGTGTCTCTCCTGCTCAAGTGAGAGCCCCTGGGGCTGCTCCCACCCCGGGGCGGCCAGCAGCATCCTGACTGTGCCCTAGGGTACCGTAGCCCCAAGTTCTTCCTTACAATGAAATTCTGAGTGTCAGCCTCCCCCTCGCCAGAGGCCAGGCTGCCCGTGGCCACCCCTCTGCCAGCCTCGTCCCTGAGGCTGGCTCCCTGCTCCACACTTCATTCCCAGAGCTCCCGTCTCACGAGGACGCCCTGACAGGCACACCCCTCCAGTCATGAGGCTGGTGCTGGGGACCAAAGACGGCCACGAGTGGGCGAGGGAAGGTGTGCACACAGGCTGCGGGCGCCAGTGCCCGCGTGCTCTGCTGCTCTGTTTGTTTGGAAGCAGAACCCAGGCAGCAGGAGAGGACAAGGTGAAGCCTTGCTACCCCTGGATGCTCGCCAGACACTCTTGGCTCTGTGACCCTCCCCGACCTCCAGCCTCGGCCGCCGTCTCCCTGGCGCTTGGCGACATCTGTGCTGCCTGTGCCTCAAACATCCCCTGGTTCAGAGAATGATTTACAGCGCAGACGCCCATGGACACGGCTTTTCCTCGTCCCCTGCAGAAGCCACTGTGACAGTAGTGCACAGGCTACAGGGGCGGCCAGCTCCTCCTGGAGGAGTGGGGGCTGCAGTGCCCAGGCTCCCCAGGCCTCCTGGCTTGTTAACGGCCTCGTTAACGGCCGTCGGTGCAGCGAGAGGCCTTGAGGATGCCTGCTGGATCCTTGGAGAACCGGGCAAACAGCTGAGCCCTGCGTGGCTGCCAGGGTTGTCGAAGGCTGGGCTGGAGGCCTCCTCTGGGGGACTGAGCTCCGAGGGCTGCTCTGGCCGCCTCTGCTGGGAGCCTGAGCTGGATCCCTCGGGCTAGCGCCTCTCCCTGGACCCCTGCAATTGAGGAAGGAAGAGAGGCCCCACCCATGGCCCTCGGGACTCTTGGGACAAGTCCCCACAGCAGGCTCCCCTCCATCTGCATCAGCATCTCCTTTGGCCACCTGCTGCCCAATGGTGTCCCCACGTCCAGAGCTAGAAGAGCAGCCCCAGCCCTGGCATGACTGCTGCTTGCCCTCAGACGCTGTCCTGGGACTGTATTGTGTGTCTCCTCCCACAGGGAAAAACGCCCCTTCACAGAGTGACATTGCCACAAGCTTTGAACACAAGACACATAGGCATCCTGCAGATAAAAAGGTTTCTGCAGCTGCGAGTGGCGGAGCATCACCAAGAGTGAGGAGGGGCCGGGAGGACGCTGCCCTGCCATTGACCACGGTGTCTCCTGTCCAGCCAGGGGCGCTCACCAGCATGGGCAAGGACGTCTGATCGGCCCTATTTCAGTGCTGTGCATGGTGAGGCTTGTTTGGGAAAGAGGGATTTTCCCTTCTCATATCACAGAAGACACAGAGTCTTCACACCAGCAAGCAGTCCCGCTCACCCCACACATGCCTGCCTGCCGTGTGTGCCTGTGTGTGCACACGTGTGCGTGCACGCCTGCGTGCGTGTGGCCTGGCATTCGCTTGCTGAGCTGAAAGGGCTGAGGTGGTTCCTACAGCTCCCCAGCTTCAGGGCCCTCTGCGTCGCTTTGCACTCAGCTAGAATTTTCCAACCTTTAAGTCCAGTCGTTGCTCCCAGTTTTACCCTCAGAGATCTGGTCCTCATGGCTCCCAGGCTGCAGAAACCCGGGGGTGGTTGAGGGCTGGGAGGGAGCCCCTCTGAGCACAGCTGAAGACCCAGAGGTGCAGCGATTGTGAGGGGAGACCTGTGCGTGGGACCCCGCGTACATTCTCCTAGAGCCACAGAGGAAGCAGTGAGCCCACCCGCCTTCCGCAGACGCTAGGGACCTGGCAGCATGGGCCTGGTGGTCACACCTCCAGATGTCCTCTGTGGTCCGACGGAGCTGGCACTGTCCTCCTGGGTCCCATCCGGGCTGGGGAGGCTGCCTGGAGTGGTCCCTCTGGGCCAGTCCTGCCTGGACCCAGGAACTGCCGCCTCTGCTGCCGCCTCCTGCGCGGCTCCCCCCACGTGGCGCTGCGCTGCACCTCGCCGGAGAAGGCGCCCTGAAATGGCAGCGGTGGGGGAGGGGAGTGAGAAAGTCTGGAACCCAGACGGTGGCAATGGGTGCCCCGTGCTGGAGAGTCACTGAAACCAGGACCCTGTGTACCACACGAGGGCGAGCGTCACCAGCACCTCGCATCTGGGAGGGAGGTGGCTTGGGAGCCACCCTGAGTGTTCATTCTCCCTCCCGTGCCTGGCGGTCACTCAGAGCCCCGTCCCGTGCACGCAGCGCCCTGTGTAGGCATCCCAAACCCCACAGGGCAGCCCTCGCACCCAGCTCTGCTTTTCCCTTCCTGTTTGTTAGCACGCGGACACCCTCCCCGTCCCTGGGAGAACCTGTCCACCATCTGTCAGCTTCGGGGAGCGCTTGGGGCCTGCGGGGGCACTTGAGTAGAAGTTACTTAGCCCTGTTGCCCCGAGGGTGGCATGGGGGTGGGGAGATATAGAACCCCAGGCCCACCCTGGACCTGCCGGATCCAACTGTGTTTCAACCAGATCCCCAAGTGCTTGGAACACACTCCAGTTTGTGAACCGAAGGTCTGGGGTGCTGTGTCTCGAACCCGACCTCGTACTGGGAACTGCTGCTGCCTGACTCCCACCCAAAGATTTGGGTCTCATTGCTGGTGTATGCAGCCCGGGCATGGCACCCAGAGCAAGGAGGGGTCACCTGGGGCGACGCTCCCGTGCAGCCCAGCGGAGAGCTTGATGCAGTGATTGTGTCCAAGGCCTGATGGGCTCACAAACGCTGACTTTGTCTCTACCTGTCAAAATGCGGCCCGGTGTGTCCCCTGTGAGGTGCCCCTGCACGGCTCTGCCTGCCCATGTGATGCCCTCTTCACCCAGCAGTCGCTGCCACATCGGCCCCACCTACACCGGCATTCACAGCGACTGTCCAAAGGCCGAACCTCAAACAAACAAAAGGACGCAACACCCGAGAGGCCCTCGCTCCCGCTGGCGTGGGCTGGGAGCCCGCCCACCCGCGCTCGCTGCAGTTGGCACGGCCTGGCCGTCCAGGACGAAGGTGTGACCGTGGAGGAAGCACAGGCTGGGCTTGTGACTCTGGACGCAGGACAGTAGCAGCCTGGCCAAGCCGGGTGGGTGCAGAGCGGCCCACGGGGTGCCGAGGCGGCCAGTCCCTGCTTCCTGGAGGACGGGACACTGCGGGAGGGACTTTCACTTCTGCCTGCCCTGGTGGCTCCCTGTCCAGCGTCTAGACTGTGCTCACAACGGCCAGGGCCTTCCGGATTCCACCCTCTGCTTACTGCCAGCATCCGAAACCACATGTCTAAATCGGGACTTCCTGGATTCCCAGAGCCTCTGGTTGGAAGGGGCCCTGAGGGCAGCACCACCAACCCTGCTTTTTATGGCAGGGAGAGACAGGTCAGAGGTCACACGACTGGTCAGCAAGCTGCTCGTCTGTGCTGCAGGATACGCGTCGGCAGCTGGCACCCTGAGTCACACGTTCCAGAGCTGGTAGTCGGGCCTGGCGTCCGGGCAGGCTGGCGCTCTCATGGGCACTGCAGATCGTCCAGCCCAGACCTTCCACTGTGCCCCAAATCTGCTCAGCCCAGGGCCCTCTCAGCAAAAGCCACAGCCGGTCCTCTAGAGGACATCCGTTGGTGCGTCCTCCCTCCTCCACATCCAGGGCAGCAGCGGGAGCCCACTGGCCTTCGACCTCTGCCCCAGTCTGGCCACCTCTTCCACCCTTGACAAACGGGCACCTCTCAAGCTCGGACACGTGCAGTGGCCTGAGGCTGGTCCCTGCCACTGAGCTTCCTCTCTCAACGAGGGGATGTCTCCCTTCGTTATGGATGGGCTCTGCACATCTCAGAGGAACCTCGCTCTTACACTGGTCCTCATGGCCCAGGGTCCACCCCTACCACTCTTCTGTCTTCCTCCCCTGCCGTTCTTCCTCATCAGCCCCCTCCAGCACCAGCCTCCCTGTCCCCACAACACACTGAGCCCCAGTCTGCCCCAGGGCCTTGGCACCTGCTCTTCTCGCTTCGCTCATGTCTGCATGGCTGTAGCCTCACCGTCCTCCTCACAAGCCCTCTTCACAGTCCTCATCAAACGCCCTCCCTCCACCCCCAAGCCGCACTCATATTTCCTGGGAGAGATCATGCCAGGAGGCCGACGTCATGGAGTGGGGAGCAGGGTGCTGCGGGGAGCCCTGCCTGCTGCCAGGCAGTCAGGGACAGTGAGTGGCCAGAACTGAGAGCAGCCAGCCCGGCCGAGTCCCGTCCAGGTGCCAGGGGCCAGGCTGCCTGAGGTTCTGGGCCCTCTGCTGATGGCCTCCTGAGATTCTTGGATTTGGAGATTCCTCATGTTCAAACCTGAGCCTTTGACCCGTCTGCCCCCAAAGTCCACTCTTCCCACACTCTGGCCGGGCCACTCGGCCCACCTCGAGGGTCACCCTGCACCGGCCACACCGGCACTGCAAGCACTTCCGGCACACCTCACTCCTGTGCCGCCCCGCTGCAGGGCCACGGCCCAGACGGACCCCAGGCCAGGTCCCACCTGATGGCTGCCCTCCCCTCCTCCCAGCTTCTGCCTTCCACCCCGTCACCACCACCACCCGCTGCTCTCAGCCTGGCAGCCACGGAGCACCTGCCCCCAGGACAGACGGCAGCTCGGGCCTCCTGCCGCTCAAGCAGAGGCACACCTCCATCCTGGCTGCCTGAGTGTCCCCTGTGGGCCCGCACCCCGCCCGCTGCTAGGCGGCTCCACGGTCGCAGGGCACGGTCACGCCTTCATTTATCACTGACATGCTGCTGCTCCTGCTCCCTCTGTCCTGTCATGGCCGAGTCCCCTGTCGGAATGCAGGGCTGGCCTCCCAAGGACCTGAGTGGAACGGGGATTGGCCCAGGCCAGGCTGCCTGGGTGTGAACCGGGCTCCTCCATTCCTGCTGCTGTCCTCACGGAAAGCGTCGCACGTTCTCACTCCAGAGCCTGGCTAGTTCACCAGTGCCAGTGTCCACGTCCCCTCCTGCCGGAGCACGCCGCCAGGCCACTGCACACTCCGCAGCCACCGAGTGGGGCTGCAAGTGGGTTTCAGGGGATGGAGTGGGAAAAAGGCAGACACCGCTCCTGCCCAGGGTGGGGCAGAGTGCTCTTGGCCAGACCCAGGAGACCCCGTCCTGAGCAGGCAGGAGACACTGGAAACACTCTCCGCCTACCAGGCCCACCTCTGCAGAGCTGGCCAGACGGGAGCTAAAGGCCTGAGTGGTCAGCCGCTCCCAGAGCAGAGCACGGCTCTCTGTGGCCTTACGGGCCAGAAGCTGAACTTCCTTAGCCCAGATTCGGGGTTGACTTGGACCTATGACCATCTTCAGAATTCAGACAAACCCAGAACCAGTCATTCTGCCCAAGCGAGCCTGCGCTCTCCAGAGAAAGAGTCGAAGAAGAGCCGAGAAAGAGCCAAAGTCTGCACGCACCAGTGTTCGCCGTTTCTCACTCATGTTTTTAAGAAAGAGATAAATTCATGAGCAATGTCAAGGTCCCAAAATAGGGGCTTTGGTAAGTAAGTTACGTGCCAGCCAAGGGGAGGAGGCCGAGCAGCCCCCAGCCGGCTCTCCTTCCCCACCAAGCACCCAGACGCACAGCCAGACAGCGCCAGCCCTGCTGAGGGCACAGAGGGCCAGGTGCACATGCCCTGCCTGGGCGCCGAGAGACTCGAGTTTGGGAGAACAGGCCCAGGTGCTCACCAGCAGCCCCTGGAGCGACATTCTGCGTGATTCTTGTTTTCCACACTTTCTCTGCATTTTCCCGAGTGAAGCCACGCAGTGCTGCCGTGACTGGTACTGGATGGCGAACGCTGGACACTCACTTCCACACCCTGCAGCTCATTCGTCACGTGGTCCATTTGTCACCTCCCCAGTCGGTCCTCCCAGCTGAAGTCTCCAGACAGCCTTGGAGCATACAATTATGTCACCTTTCAAAAGGAGCCAGTTGGTAGATGAGCTTCGTGCAGGCGCTGAAGGAGGCCACCTTGGCAATTGCTGACCCAGAGGTCCCGAGAGGAAGGTGGTGGTGAACAGGGGGCAGGCACCAGCCCCTAAGTCTTGGCAAAGTGCTCTTCCGTCTCTGCCATGACCCCACAGGGGGCCAGTGTGTCTGGGGTGCGGGCTGCTGGTCCCATGAGGCAGACTGCAGCCTTTGTGGGGATGACGCTCAGTCACCAGCTGCCGAGTGGAGTCGCTGCCTGTGACTCAGGACTCCCAGACCCCACCTCTGTGTCTTCCTGTTACGTCACTCATGGACACAGACGAGGAAGCTTGCATTGGTCAGGGAACAGCACGGTGAAGGGCCCTGTATTGCTGTAGACGGGAGCTCTCTGGGTACCTGGAAGGCTGAAATTCAAACAAAATCAAGGTACGAGTCCTGCGCTGTGTCCCTCACACCCTCCTGGCCCGAGTCACAGGCAGAGAGCAAACAGGGCTCAGAGCCCTCAGGGTTGACCGGGACTCACTGCTTCCCCGGCAGGCGCAGCCCAGGCTGCTCCCCAGGCCCTGCTCGCACCCTGTAGGCACAATGGTCCATCTCGCCTCTGCTTCCATCCTGGGGTCACGGCCCCACTGGATCAGATTGTTTGCAGCTCATTCTGACCCCAGATGCGCGCCTCTGGTGTCTCCAAACTCCGACTGGTTTATTAATGGAGAGCCTGTCCCCCGCTACAGACTGAACTGTGTCCCCTGTCCGTTACTGAAGCCCTAACCCCGCTGTGGCTGTATTTGGAGAAGGGCCTTTAAGAAGGTAACTAAGACTAAATGGTCAGAGGGGTGGGACCCTCATTCCGTAGGACTGGCGACCTTATGAAATGAGGTCAGGATGAGAAATGATGTCGTGAGGTCAGAGAGGAGACTCCATCCAGGAGCCGCACAGGCTCCAGGGCTGTCTGCAGGGTAACACTTTGTCACCTCAAGTGCAGACAGACTGCAGCCTCCCCATGGCCAGGGAGTGGGCAGCCCCCAGCAGAGCCTCAAGGAAGCTCCACCCGCCCTCGAGGTCTGCCGGTACCGACTGACCCGAGGGGCAGGAGTTGGCTTGCGGCGATTCCAACAGTGGCAGAGGCCCACTGGCTTCCTAGAGCTGTCCCAGCTCCCTTCCTGTCTGGGACAAGTTCCAGAATTCTCTGGAACCAAGGAGTTATCCCAAAATAATTCATAAACTCCTTTTTATTTTTATTTTTTTATGTTAGAAATGTTTTCACTGAAACCAAAATCCCCAAATAAAACTTTCTCTTTTCCCTCTTGACCACAGAATGTTCATCCACGTGCGTGGCCCTTCGCGGAGTGGGCTGCGCTCGCTCTCGGCGGCCTCTTCCATTCAGTCCAGTGGAAGGGCAGCGGCAGCGGCTCATTCGCGGGCTCAGCCCGCACCACCTCCACGGCCAACGTGTGCCTTGCGCCCCAGGCGAGAGGAACGTGCAGCCTTGCCTTCAAGGTGAAGCCTCAGCCTGTGCTCCTGCGCGGCCACAGAGGTGCAGAGAATAGGCACATCTCCATCTTGCTGGGGCAGCCCAGAGCCACAAGGGCACCCGGAAACCAGGAGCACTCGCTGCTCTTTGCTGATTTGCTTTGTGATTCTAAATTAGTGATGGAGCGGCCTGGCCCAGGAGCCCCCAGAATTTAGCAAAAACTGCGGGCATGGCCAGGACCTGCAGCCTGTGCGGCTCCAAGCAGAGGCTGCCCTCAGCATTCCAATCGGCACCACGTCCCTCTTGCCAGTTTAGGACAGACGCATTGCCACGCAGCCATACTCTGGGGCCCTTGGTTGGCCTGTGTGTGTTGGTTGCTTTCTAATAAAGGTGCAGCTGAGCGCTTGCTCCACAGCCTTGGGCCAGATCTGAGTTCCATGATGAACTTCAAGAAGAAACTAGCGTGGCTTTGACCACCTGTCAGGACAGGGGCTCGTTCCGACTGTGGGTGTGCGTGAAGGAAGGAGGGCCGGGGCTGAGAGCACTCCAGGAATCGCCGTCACCACTGACTGGTGTCACAACATCAGGGCCACCGTCCTCGCCATCCTCTTCTCCCCAGCAGGAACTCCCTTGCCCCCTCACCCGCCTGTCAGGGCCCGAGCTCTGGGCAAGCGCTTGCTCCCGGGGTCCCGTTGCTTCCCTCATCCCCCACGCTCTGCTCAGCTTCCCTCCACGGCACAGGGGACGCTTGTGGCTCCTCCCTCTCCCTTGTCCACAGAGAGTTTGGCTGTTTTGTGACAGTGGGACTTCTAGAGCCTCATCCGGTGCCTGTCATGCAGAAAGGGACCCTCGGCACCCCCAGGCAGAGCCCATCACCACCATCCGCATCCCAGGAACAACCAGCAAGGCTAGTTGGCCTGGCTGAGCTTCTCAGAGCCAGAGCTTGCCCTGCTGGTTGTCGAAGGTCTCAGCATCCCCGCTGTGACCTCCTCTTTGCCCTGGAATTAGCTTAGTATAGATGCTTCAGGACTTTCAAACCTCCACATCCCGGGCTGTTTCTGCTGGAGCAAATGGAATGCGGCTCCGCTCTCCTGGGCAGGGGAAAGGAGGCCGTCCACGGTGGGAACGCACCACACATCTGCTTCTCTGCGTGGTAGAGAGCCTGGGTTGGGACACTCCCAGACGCCTCAGACCATCGACAAAGCAAGAACCATCTGCCCAAACCCAGGCGAGGATAAGTTGATTGACAAGGCCCTAATTAAACCCTAAATTATAATCTGAGAGCCCCAGATCTTTGGGGTCATAAAGGACTTTGATCCTAGACAATGTGCTGTCACGGTGCCCCCGCCCCCGCCCCCGCCACTCTGCGGCTCCCTGACTTCAGGAGGGTGCTGCAGAGGCAGCGGGCCTGAGTGGTGTTGGAAAGAAATTAGCTCCCTGCAGTGGTCCAGTAAGTGGCCACCCACGGGGGTCCTGGTGCCTCAGGCCAGCTGGCTCAGGACAGATCCCACTGCCTGAAGCTGGAGCTGCCCCTGCTGGGGGCGGGGTTGCTTTTCAGAGATTCTTTCGATGCTGATGTAGCTACAAACTAACAAAAACCAATAATGTTTAACAAACGAGAATCTAGCGTAGGCAACTGGAAGAGCCGGTGGCTTTTCCTGGCAGAAGGGCTGTGGGAGCAGAGCTGCTTGCGGGGTCCCCAGGAGGGGCAAGTGAGCCTCTTCCAGTCCACGGGTGAGGCCCAGATAAGCAGCCCCAGATTGGAGTATCTCAGGGGCCAAGGCATTTAAAAAAGGGGAGAGTGGGTGGGTTTGACAGAAGCTCATCAACTTTAATTGCATCCACTAAGTACTTAAAAAAATAACAAGCAAATAAACAGATTAGCTAAAAAAACAAGACCCTGTTTTCTACCCCCATGACCAGTCACTTTCTTTTCAAAAGAACCTTTTAACACACACACACAGGGAAGAGCATCAGATGAAGGACTGACTGTCCCAGGGAAGAGCCACTCACAATCTTACAATATATTTATATTTTCCTTACTTATCCTTTGGTGAAAACTGGTAGAGGTTGGCTACGACCACAATTGGGTGTCTGTAGGAGGACCACACGTCCCAGGTAGGCTGGACGGTGAAGCCGAGGCCAGTGGTTCATGAACAAATACCTAATAATTATTTTGAGTGTCTCCTTTCCCTCTCGATGGGTCCCCATTTGGACAATGAATTCCATGCACAAATAAGAACTGGGGGCCTCTAGTGCAGGCAATGCCCGAGCTTGGATCCTGCTGTGCCCCTGTGGAGATGTCCTCAGAGCTCCTTCCCTGCAGACCTCAGTAGAGGAAATGAGAACCTGGGGTCCTGAGGAGCTCTGGTCTCCCTCTGCCACCATCCTCTCCCTTCTATTCTCATTCTTCCTTCTCCTGCTCCACGTGGGAGTCCAAAACTCCTGGGCACAGGCGAGCAAGAAGTAAGAGATGTGAAATGGTGTGCGTGTAATTCTGCTGGACTGTAGGATATTAATTTTTAAAAAGGGAGAACTCCAACTCACCCACTTGCCTGTTGGTGTGCAGAAAACGAGCTGGGCAGTGGACATCTCCGCTCAGCACACAGGGGCGTGGCATAACAGGCAACAGCATGTGGGTCAGAGCAGGGATTTATGCCTATTTCCTTGACCATATTTTACCACTCAAGAGTTCATTTTCAGGATACAAAATCCACTTCAAAAATCATAATCTTACCTATACACCAATAATATTTTGCTGAAAAATAAATCATAAAAACAATTCTACTAACAATAACCTCAAAAAAAAGAATAAATAAAAGAACAAATTTTTAAAAAGGAGGAAAAAGATAAAAAATAAATAAGTAGGAATAAATCTAATCAAGGTGGTGAAAGACCTCTACAATGAAAACTACAGAGCATTGAAGAAAAATGGAAGAAGACACTGGAAGATAAAAAGATCTCCCATGTTCATGGATAGGCAGAGTTAATATTTTTAAAATGGCCACACTACCAAGTACAACATACGGGGTCGATGCAATCCCCCTCAAAATACCCATAACACTCTTCACAAAACTGGAAAAAGTTCTAAAATTCATTTGGAAAAATAAAAGACCTCAAATGGCCTTGAAAGTAATTTTAAGCCAAAAGAGCAATGCTGGAAGCATCTTTTATCTGACTTTAGATTATATTGAAGAGCTAACATAACAAAAACTACATGGTACTAACAAAAACAGACTCAGAGACCAATGGAACAGAAGACACGGAGACAAACCACACAGAGACAATCATCTGATCCATGACAGACATGCCAAAAACATATTGGAGGAAAGACAGATTTTTTAAAACAAATGGTACTGGGGAAATTGGATATCTTCATACATAGAAGAAAGAAATTAAATCCCTCTCTCTCACCCTGCAAACAGGTAGACACAAAAATGGATCAAAGAGTTAGGAGTTAGACCAGAAACTGTGCAACTCCTAGCAGAAAATGTAAGGTCAACACTCCAGCTTTTAGACACAGGCAGTGACTTTCTCAATAGGACCCTAACACTCAGGAAATAATGCCAAAACTTAATAAATGAGACAGCATCAAATTAAAAAGCTTCTGCACAACAAAGGAAACGATTAAGAATGTGAAGACAGAACCCACAGAATGGGAGAAAATATTTGCTGGCTGCTCTTCTGATAGAAGATTAATATCTAGAACATATAAAGAACTCAAAAAACTTAATACCCCCCAAAATGGCACAATCAATAAATGGGCAAAGGCACTCAACAGACACTTCTCAAAAGAAGAAATACAAATGGCCAAAAATGTGTGAAAAAATGTCCAACATTTTGAGACATGAAGGAAATGGAAATCAAAACTACACTGAGATTTCATCTCACTTCAGTCAGAATGGCTGTCATCAAGAACACAAACAATAATAAATGCTGGAGAGGATGTGGGGGAAAAGAACGCTCTTACACTCTTGGTGGGATTGTAAATTACAATGTTATATAAAGTAAAACCACTATGGAAATCAGCATGGAGGTTCTTCAAAAGACTGGGCATGGAACCACCATATGACCCAGCTATACCACTCCTCAGTGTTTGTACTGAGAATCAAAGTCATCATGCTGTAGCGATACACGCATACCTGTGCTGATAGCCAATTTGTGGAAACAGCCGAGGTGTCTATCAGTGGTTGAATGGATACAGAAAATGTGGTATGTATACACAATGGAGTCTGGCTCAGTCATAAAGAAAAATGAACGTTGGCTGGTAAGTGGATAGAACTGGAGAACATCATACGAAGTGAGATACGCCAGACGCGCAAAGTCAAGGGCTGTATGTTTTCTCTCATGTGGAAGCTAGAGAAAAAAAAGAAAAACTAAAAGAGGGCGAGTGTCATAAAAATAAAAGGGAGCTCAGTAGAGGAGAGGAGAGGGGCCAGAGGAGGAAAGAGGGCAGGGAAGGGAAAATACTGGGGAACAAAAGTGACCAAATTCTACTCTTGTGTTGAGTGCATGTACAAATGTGGGACAGCGAATCCTGCAACGAGGAGAGAAAGAAGGCAATGGTCAAAAAAAATGTCACCTTCCTTTTAGAATTGCCCCACTAAATGGTAAAAGAGGCTCCCTCTGTCACCATCTCCCATTGCCTGTGAAGGCTACTAATAGAATAGGAACAGGGACTTTAACACAAGAGAGAGTTAAGTGAGAGTGTCACCTCTAGAATGACTGCTAGTCATTTAGTCCACCTGAACTTTAGTCCCACCTAAACATTCAAAAATCCTAGAAAATGATGATGGTGATAGTGATGGTGATGATGATAGTGGTGATGGTGGTGATGGTGAAGGTGATAATGATGGTGATCATGGTGATCATGGTGGTGATGATAACGGTGATGATGGTACTGATGATGGTGGTGATGGTGATGATAATGGTGGTGATGGTGGTGATGGTGATGATGATGATGATGGTGATGATGGTGGTGATGGTGATGGTAGTGATGGTAGTGATGGTGATGATGGTGATGATGGTGGTGATGGTGGTGATGATGGTGGTGATAGCGATGATGGTGGTGATGATGGTGATGGTAGTGATGGTGATGATGGTGATGATGGTGGTGATGGTGGTGATGATGGTGGTGATGGTGATGATGGTGGTGATGATGGTGGTGGTGATGGTGACAATTTGGTCAGTACCTTAGGTTTTCTTTTTTCTGCTTTCCCCATTTTCCTCCCTCCCTCCTTCCCTCTCTCCCTCCCTCGCCCCTCCTCTCTCTCCCCCCCCTCGCTGTGTCCTTTCTTCCTTCTTTTTGGGAGTGAACACAGTTACATCCCCAGCCCTGTTAATTTTTATTTTGATAGAGGGCCTCACTGAGTGGCTGAGGCCAGCCTGGAGCTTGCCATCTTCCTGCCTCAGCCTCCCAGTCACTGTCGTCACAGGCGTGGCCACTGCTTGGCTAGCACCCGCAGTTCTGCTGGGATCCCATCATGGTCAGTCTGCCCTGTGGCAGGTGCTCTGCAGGCTGTCTTGGCAAGTGGGGGCCAGTGGACTTGATTCTGTGCTCATCCCCACCTGAGTCTGGACACAGCGTGTGAGGAGCACTTTGATGTTGCTCAGGTCCAGTCCATCTAGTGCAGCGGTGAGGCAACGCTGGAAGTCTGCAGCAGGGACACTGGAGCTATCCGGCTACTCCTGGAGGTATCTGCACTCCTGCTATTTTATGATTCGAGTTTTTTGACCCACAGGGAGGGTAGACTTTGGGCAATGGGTTCCTGCTTTGACCTGCTCTGCCAGGCAGGCACAGGGCTCATGAGTTTACATGGAGTTGAGCTAAGCCTGCCCTGGGCCAGTTTGCCTCCTGGGCCACCCAGAACCCACTGCTGGTGGCTCCCTGTGGCAGCTGGGTGTGCTGGGAGGGCCTGGTGGGCCAACATGTGCTCCAGGTCAGGTCTGGGCTTACAGGCCAGAGTTCACATTTCTGAGTGACCAAATCATTGAACGAAACCAAGTACCTGCTCCACATGGGTTTCTTTCCTTTTGGGGGGCTGAGAAAACGCTGGCATTGGAGATGCGTCCAAGGTATCCACTGTCAAAACAGTCAGAGACCCCATGAGGGGACAGGAGCCAATTGCCAAGTCCTAGGCAATAGCCAAGGTTGAGGAGGCCTGGAGCCCTCAGCAGCCTTGGTGTGGACCCAGCTGGAAAACCCCAAGAATAAACAGCAAAATACAAAGCAACTCTGGGGTTTCTGAGAAGGCACAGCCCTATTTTGCTAGAAAGTGACCCTGGCCTCAGGACTCAGGGTAGAGGTTAATTCACCTCTTAGTGATTATGGCCCCACTGACGCCTCTGGGGTCTGAACCCAGGAGCCAGAGCAGGAGCGCTCAGGGCAGCTCTGGGCCTGACTTTGCTGTCTGATGCCTGCTGCGTCTGGTTTTCAGAACCAAGCAGCTCACAGCACTGGGATTAGCATCTGGACCCGGGCTGGTCTTGTGTGGCGGGGAGGGCCCCTGCAGCACGCGTGCCTACTCACCCAGGACTCACCGGAGCCTGCCCCAGGAGCCTTCTCCAGCCCCGCGAAGGGCACAGCTGTTCCAGGGCTGCATCTTTCGACTTCTGAGGTTTCAGATCACAAGCTTTCTAGAAGGAGACTATCAGGTTATGAAAACAGGGAACTGACTATTTTCTCCTGAGGAGAGCTGCATGCTGATCACCCTGGTCATCTTAGGACCTGGGACGATCACAAACCCTACACTACAAAAGACTGAGAATGGGGTCGGGACCGCAGGGATCATCTCTAATTTACTTTCTATTTTTTCCAGTCCTAAGCACAAAATGAGCAGTAGCCAGTCTGAGATATTTAGAGGGAGAGATGCCTGTCTGATCAGAAGGCTTCATGGGAGTTCTCTTCTGAAAGGACCAGGATCTCAGAAGGCTGAGCATCATGACTAGCAGATGCTAGGCTCTGAGCCCCCCCCAAGTGGCCCCCGCCCAGGCCCCACCTAGTTCCCCAAGCAGCCCCCGCCCAGGGCAGCCGCGCCTGGTGAGCCTGCACCTGCCCCCCCAGGTGAGCCTGCACCGGCACCCCCCAGGTGAGAGCCGGTTTCAGGTCGCAGTCATCACCCCTCAGGGTTGGGTAGACCATGCACCCAGAGCTTGAGGGGTGGGACCTCCTGGCAGGTCAACTCATGACACTCCTGCGGAGAGGGGCCCACTGAGGAACTCCAGGTCTGCAGGAATCGGCCAGCTAGGGTTACGCTGGGGTCGTGCAGGGCGACTTCTCCTGAGCATATGCTCATAAGCCCCCAGGAAATCCATCTCCTGACTTGATATGCTGCTCCCCTCAATGGGGTGCAAGAAGACCCCAGGCAGGAGTGCAGACACTGCCAGCGTGTGTGGCTAGAGGCCCATTTCTCAGCTCATGGACAATGAGAGACCGCAGGTCTGCGTCTGCCCAGAACCATGCCAGGCCTTTACAGGGGGAGAGTGGGTTTGGTCAGTGAGTGCAGAGAAGCCACCGTTATCTTTGGTACTTTCGTCTGGGAGTCCTCAATTGCCACAGCCTTGTGTTGGCCCACAGTGTTTTAAAAACGAGGACATCGCCCCTATAAATCCAGATATCCCGCTAATAAACCCAGAAGATCTGCCTCAGTGAGCCAGGATCCCCTCTGAAGCAGGAGCCTGGAGCTCCGCAGGGCTGTGGCCTTGGGTGAAGCCACTCCTTACTGCTGGCCACCCTCTGGCCCCCTAGTCTGTGACCCCTCCCTGGTCCCCACAGGCTGTGAGTTTGCCATGCTACAGACAGTTGGAGAAAGCGTGTCCTCTGCAACGTATTTACAACTGAGGGTAAGTGGAGTCGTCTGTGGACCAGGTCACTGATGGGGGCAGCTGATAGCCAGCTACAGGTTAACAGGCTTGTGCTCCAGTGAGGATATGTAAATATACCCAGAGGGGATCTGAACTTTCCCCCACCTATCTGATCCGCCTCTAATTGCTACCAATTGGTGTCCCTCCCCCAGGCTTTCTTGGTAACAGATGCTGTTCTCATTTTCCCCCCCAGAGTGACCCTGCATTCCAAGTGCCCGTCCACAGGGGTCACTGGTTTCCTGGGACAAGAACTTTGGGGTTTTCGGTGATTCAACAACCTCTTTTCCTTCCCCCAGAGCCAACTCCTTTTATTAAAAATGGTCCAATCACATTGAAACCCTCAGAAGCCACTGTCACCATGTCACCTCGATGATAAAGTCAGAATTATGCAGTCAGGAGGGACACTTCTGATGTGGTCTGTGCACTTCCAAAATACGACGTCTCAGCAGAGGCATGTGCTATGGGTGCACCCTGCCCCGCTGGCCTTTTAACTCACACCGCAGACGCCTGCAGACCCGAACCAAGGATGGGCTTCAGCCCCACGCTGTGCCGTCTGACCTCTGACCCATGGTGAGGGTATCCGAGGGTGAGCTAGGCCCTGGGGACTGCCCTGATGTCTGAGCTGGATCAGCCACTGGAGAGCGACCATTTCAGAGGAGGCCCAGGCCACAGCAGGTGCCGGGGCCCGAGGCCAGGCAGGGCAGCGTGTTCCTTATTCACTGCCCTCCTCCGCTCCCAGGATGCAGAGCCACCAGATGAAGGGCAGCAGTGGGGAGTGGCAAGGGAGAGACCTGCCCGCCCTCGGTCTCCCTGTCCCCCAGGGACCTGGCTCGCAAAATTAGCGGCACCTCAGAGTGCTTCACGCAGCACGCAGCATCTTGAATGTCTGATCTGTTTCTGTGGCTGGGGACACAGGGACAGCTGATTAGTTCTCCAAGCAATTAAAGCATCAGAGGCAACACAGCAGAACAGAGGGAAACAGGAGCACACGAACCAAGGCCCCGGCCCTCTGTGCTGTGGTCCACGCTGGGCTCTTGCCCACCATCAGCACCGGCGCCTGCCAAGGACCATGTCAATGTGGTAGAAAACAGTCCTCCCTCTTGGAAAAATGACCTCTCAGCATGAAGGACAAGCGTGAGCTGTGGGGCATTAAGAATGGGGGTGGAAAGGCCGAATCTTCTCTCTGATGAGTGGATGCTGATCCATTAGGCGGGAGGGGGCATGGGAAGAATGGAGGAACTGTGGTCAAAGGGGAGGGAAGGGATGGGACATGGGGACAGGAAAGATGGTGGAATGCGATGGACAACAGTGCCCTAGGTCCCTGTACGACTGCACATGTGGTGTGACTATACTGTGTACAACCAGAGAGTGAAACGTTGTGCTCCATTTGTGTGCAATGAATCAAAGCGCATTCTGCTGTCATGTAAACCCAATTAGAATAAAAAAACATATTTTTAAAAAACTCAAACTGTAAAAAGAAAGAAAGAAAGAAAAAAAAAAGAACGGGGGTGAGCTGCGGGCTCAGGGAGACGGCTCATGTTGGGGCAGCAGACGGCTCCTCCTGAAGTGGCACTGCATGCCCTGGAGGGGACTTTGCGTAAGATACAACCCCAGGAACCCAGTGGGAGAGGAGACTGCCGAGCATTAACCAGCGTAGGCGCTGGGGAGGGGCCTCCTGCTGCAGTCCAGCGTGGGGTGAGAGCCCTAGAGGGCTGGGGGCAGCTGCACCCGGTGCTTCTGTAGGTGTGGCAACAGGGCCTCAGCTCTTCCTCTGCTCCAGACGGCCAGCCATGCAATGGGAGGCTCATCAAGCCCTGAGCTCTGCACAGAGCATCAGGAGCTGTGGGCCTGGTGGGTCTGCACTGCGGGCAGGGGCTTGAGCTCGTGCCCCCTGCTCTGTGCGCAGGTCTGCTCCCCCCAGCCCTCACTACCCACTGATGCAGAGCATCAGCCTCCGGAGCCCCCTGTCCAGGCGGGGAGAAGAGCCTCCCATGGGGCCCAGAGTCCAAGAAATGCCAGGTGTACAACCCTGGGGATCCCAGAGACACAGCCCAACCACCCACGGGTGCTCAGGCCCATCATGTCCTCTCCGTGCTCCTTGGGAGCACCCCTGGCTTTTAGCTTCCTAATGTTCAATAGAAGACGGTGTCCCAGGATCACCCTCTCTGACATACAGAGGGCCATGTCCTGCACGATTCCAGTTCCGTGGAACGTCCAGCCCAGGTAGGTCCACAGAGACGCCTGGTGAGTGGTCACCAGGGCTGGAGGGGGCAGTGGGAAGTGACAGCTGACAGGGGCGAGGCTTCCTCCTGGGCAATGTTGGGAGGCAAGAGAGCGACGACAGATGTAGGAGAGAAAGCCCCTGGCAGAGGTGGCGGCATCATGGGAAGCTCAGAAGAGCCTGCCCAGGTGCCCAGCAGAAGGTGCAGTCGGGCCAGGAGGGCCACCTGAAGAGCAGAGCAGCCAGCAGAGGCAGGACCCCACCTCGCACTTGTGGGGTTCAGGAAGGGAGCGCTCAGGTGCAGCAAGCAGGGAGGGTGGGCATACCACGTGGGGGCCCAGAGCCCCTGGGCCTTCTCTACCTGCATGGCCTCGAGGACCTTGTGACCAGAGGTCGCCATGGGTACGTGGGAATGAAGGGACCAAGGCTCCGCCACCTCCTGGCGCTCAGCAGAGGGTCGGGCACTGGGTGGAGGGTGGGATGAGAGGCACCTTGGACTTAACAGGGAGCATTACTTGTCAGCTGTTATCACAATTCAAAGGGAGATTGGACAGTAACAACCGCCATCTTACACTCAAATATGGGGTATAAGTGGGGGCTGCAGTCGGAAGCCAGGGCGAAGACGCTTGGGACAGAGTCCTTCCTGGCAGCCTCTTGTGTCAACAGGCCATGTGTGAAGCCAGCAGTCTGGAAATCAGAGGCCGATCTGGGATTTCAGCCTGGGGGGAGGCTAAGCCTCAGGGAGGGGCTTGTGCATACACGGGGGGAACGGGGGACAGGGCATGGTTGCCCTGTGTCTTTTGATGTCTGAACTATAAAATCGTGAACGGCTGTAATAAATGTGTGCAGTTTAGGTTAAAATGGATATAATGTGAGGGTTGCAGGTCTTCCTTAGTGCCTGTGAACCGTGCTGCCTGAGAGTTACACGCACCTACTGCGCTCATGGGACAATTCACTGAGCTCTCTAAGACGTCAGTGCATCTGCCCAGCGGAGGACTGGTCCGGTGGCCATCCTGGGCCTAACCACGCTTCCCACGCCCTGCAGAGGTGTGCTTTCCTCCGTGTCTCTGCTTTTGGGTTTTGTCCTTGATCACAAGTGAACCGAGGACAAGTCTGATCAGTAAGACTAAGACACACCGACAATTACGACTGTGAGGAGTTGCTAACGGTGTTAATAACTAACATGCAACTCTCTCACTTCTAATAACGACAGGCGCATTATAAGACGTAAAGAGCTTCAGAGTTGCATATGTGTAACCCAGACGAACAGGCTGGAAGGACACATGAGGTCTTGGGACCCGGTTGATGGGATATGGAAATTAAAAATTTTATTTAATACACTCTGGTTTTTTCCAGATTCTCTCACAGTGTTATAATACTTTTTTAAATATTTTTTTAGTTGTAGATGGACACAATGTCTTTATTTTATTGCTTTGTATGTGGTGCTGAGGATCGAACCCAGGGCCTCACGCATGCGAGGCAAGCGCTCTACTGCTGAGCTACACTCCCAGCCTCTATAATACTTTTTTAACTAGGGGGAAATGATAACTACTTTGAAAGCTCAGGGTGCTGCTGAGCCTGGTCTCTTTGGAGGGAGGCGGTGCAGGCTCATGTAGACATGCTCCAGGTGTTTGCTTATAAAGCCACACGTCTTTGCTGCACAGCTTGCTCTGAGCAAGTGGGTGATGTCCACTAGAGCAGCCTTCCCTGCTGCAGGTCCTGAGGGCGATGTCAACTGCTGTCCTGAACCCAAGGCCAGCTCCGCCTGAGGACCCTGGGAGAGGCCGGAGCCTCCTGGAGGCTTGCACAGTGGCTGCTGCTCATCCATCTCCCTGCACTGGGCTTTCCTAGCACAACCAGCTCAGCGCTGGGCCCCTGCAGAGCAAATCGAAACAGAAAAATGCCTTTGATGTCCAGGTGGCAGCCACTGCAGGGAAGACAGGACGGGGTTCAGAGGAGGGACACAGAAGCCCCCTGCACGTGGCTAGCTCCAGGTCCCTGGGTTTCCCAGGAGGAGGTGCAGCCCAGCAAAGCCACAGACAGGGTGTCTGCCACAACCCGGAGCTGGAGACCGAGGCTCCCCAGGGCTGCTCTGGGGCTGCAGGCAGCTTGTGCCCAGCCTCTGTCCAGCTGGGGCTGTTGCCAGCAGGCCTCGTTGCTCAGCAGCCGTAGGGGCTGCAGGCTGCACCCTGCATCTGCCCTTGTGCAGTGTCCCTTGGGCACTCTGTGTCTTTTCGTGACTGGCTCCCCTGAGGGCCCCAGCCATATTCAGTCAGGACCCCTCCACTCGGCATGGCCTCGTCCTAGCTAACCGCGTTTGCACTGAGCCTCAGATGGGGTCCTGTCCAGAGGTGCCGAGGGGTGGAACTTCAACCTGTCTTATTACTCCTAGTGCCTGAAACAGCTCCACAGCCCAGCCCGGTGGAGCCTTGGTCCCGCCCTGAGATACACAGCGCCTGCCCAGGAACCATCAGGGTCCTGGTTCATCCCACGTGAGCCTCTTGGGACAGACCCCCCAAAGCCCTGGCCTTCATGGTTTGGGGGAAGCTTAACGCTGTGGCTGTGCTTTCCTTAGGGCTGATGGGTCGTGTCATGACACCACCGGGGCAGGGATCCTAATAGGAGCGCTCAGCGTGGTGCTCGGGCCAGTCCACACTGCCATGGAATTGCACCGTGCAGGCGGCAGGCACTGTGCAGATGACACCTGCGGGTCCAGGTGCCGTCCTTTGTGCCCAGGAAGCTCCGCTCAGGATCCTCCGCCTTCCACGTCCAGCTGGCCACTGCCCCAGCGTGGAATCTGACCTCTTCCCTGGCCGGTCGGCTCCAGCAGGTTAATTCCCACCCCGCGTTGGAGTCAAGGACTTCTCTGGAACTCAAGCACTGAAATCGCCTGTGTCCTCTTGGCCTGGGGCCTGAGTTGCCACCACGTCTCCTGGGAGCCTGTGTCCCCATGCATCCTGCCCAGGTTGGCAAACAAAGACGTCTTGCACAGAAGCCAGAGAGGTCGCCGGGTTTGGAATAGAGTGCAGGATGGGGGAACTGTCTTGGATTCATCCAGGGCTTTTGTTTCCCTGAAGTCACAGATGAACAGAGATCTTCTAACAGTTTCTAACTCCACTTCTCTGTACTTGGAAACCTTGCTTCCCTGGAGGTAGGAGCTGCCGCCGCTGGGGAGCTGCATTCTGGGCCTGCCTCTGAGGGGCAGGGCAGCGCTGCTCTGAGGCAGGGCTCGTGTGGCGTGCAGGTGGCTCCGGAGCCTGTGTCTTTCCCTGCGTCACGTGGTGCTCCAGCGTGGCATTGAGGGCATCCCGCAGGTGAGCAGGAGCTCCTGAGCTGGCCTCAGCTCTCAGCCCTGGTAGGGGCAGGCGGAGCTGTGGCGCAGAGCCATGTCCTCGTCACCCACCTGGGAAGGTATGGGGCAATGCTGCCCTGGTGTTGGCCTGGGCTTTGCCGCTTTTGCTTCCTGGTGTGTGGGAAAGGCAGGCAGGAAGGAGATGGGTCTGGGGTGGGGGCAGAGGCGATGGAGCTGAGGCAGACCTTCTACCTTCTCTAGGTCTGTGAGGGAAGGAAACTGGGAGATCCAAGGCCAAGTCCAGGCCCGTGACAAGGGAGGGGGTTGGAGTGTCCTCTACAGCCCCAAACCCACGCTTCTTGAGCCAGCCCTGGAGACAGGACCCAATGGACACACAGCCAAGCCCTGCGGGGATTAAGGAGAAAGTCTTGTGTGATGGCGTCCGCATTTTAAATAGAGACCAAGAATCTGACCAGCTCCGCAGGGGAGGTCTTTGTGAAGGAACCCATGGACTGTGAGTTTGGGAGCATGCACAGAGGTTCTGGGCCACTTTGATGGTTTACGGAGATGCAGGAAGTGGAGACTTACTGGCAAATTCTAAATGTCATCCAACATGGAGGATTTGTATTTTCACATAACCTGTTGGTTCAGCAGTCCCTGGGTGTGAGGAGCCATCGCGAGCACTTCTCAAAAATGAACTTGCTTAGGGCTGGGGTTGTGGCTCAGTGGTAGAGCGCTTGCCTAGCATGTGTGAGGCACTGGGTTTGATCCTCAGCACTACACATAAATAAATGAAATAAAGGTATAAAAATACAACATTATTTGAAAATATATTTTAAAAAAATTCACTTGCTTACTACAAGCACCTCGTCACGACAACTTTGTGTACAAATTTTGAAGCCAGAAAGACTTGGATCTGAATCCCGTTCTGCCACTCTCTGCTTGGATGAGGCCCAGTGACTCAATCTTTTCGAGCTCTGGTTTATTCTTCTGTAAAATGGGGATATGACCAACCATCTCACAGACTTGCAGAAGATGGAGTGATGTCTTTCTTTGTTTGAAGTCTAGATTACATCAACCCACCGTGTCCAGCTTGACAATACTGGCAGTTTCATAGGATTCAAACTAGCACATGAAAGGCTTGTTATAATGACCTGTCCTTGGAAAGTACTCAATACATAACAGCTTTTTAAAAATCTGCAAATTTTGTCATTCGAGAGGAGCTGAGAACACAGGGGTTCTGCTCGTGAGACCCTGCACTCTCTCCTGTGTCTGGAAGTTCTCTGATCCCTCTGTCCAGGGCCACTCTTTAGCAGGACTTGTTAAAGTAACCAAAAGGCTTTCACGGAGCCCCAGCCTTTGAACAGAAAGAAAAGTTCAGCAATGATTTTTCAAGTCACCTTTCCAAGGATTTCTGCGCCAGTGGGAAACGACTTCCCAGAGAGCACAGCTCAGGGAAGTCGGGGTGATGAATCTGGGAATGGAGAGCTCGAGACGAGATTCCTGGGGATGTGAATTCCTCGGCCATATGTCGCCCCGGTGAGATGGGGGGCCCCATCACAGCCCTTTGATAGATGCTCAGCTCCTGAGCAGCAAGCCACAGGAGGCGGATTCACAGGGGCTGACTATGTCAAGACACTTTAGTCCCCTGCTGCCTCATGGGGAGCCCAGCCACATAGAAACACCCTGCACCTCGGGGTCCCAGCCGTGGGGTCCAGCCTCAAGCCGGTGCCTGTCTATGGAGGGAGCACATGTGTGCACACTGCTGACCCGTGCCCCAGCGGACAGCTGGCCCAGGTGTCCACATTCCCTTGTGGAGAGATGTCAAATGGTGAACGCTTGGGGCAGCCCATAACCGCTGGGCAGGAATGAGCCCGTTGCTGCAGAGCTCGGGTGGGGATGGCTCTGCTACACCAGCCACACCCAGGAGTGTTCTCACCCCAGGAGCAAGGGCCGGCTCCAATAGCACCTGAACCGTCCCTGCCCCAGCGGGCGTTCTGCCAAAGGACACGAGGAAGGAGCATGCTGACTTCCTGCACCCGCCCCGGGGTCCAGTCTGCAGGCATGGTCACCACGGGCCATCTCACTGCTTTCTGACATGGGGCAGCCAAACGCTGGGGCAGTGACCGGGTCAGGACGTGTCAATCATTCCGAAGGCAGTGTTGTGGGTGCTCCAGGCCCCGCCACCCTGGCCCCTCTGCTGGTTGTGGGTGTCCATCCTCCTCAGACCCACAGGGTACCTCACCATGCAGCCACCCTGGGCTGCTTTATAAATGACCGACATCATCAGGAAAGCACTTTGCCAGAAAGAGGATGCATGCTGACGTGGCAAAGACTCGGCATGAGAAACATTGCGGAGGTCAGGATCTCGGAGAGTCAGACCCGCCCTCCAGGATCCGGGCTCAAGCCCTCCTCCCATGGCCAGGAGTGTGCCTGTGTGCGAGTGCGCCTGCCGACCGCGACTCGAGCAGCAGAGGCTGCGCGCACTCCACCAGCTCTGGAGGAGCCTTTTGCTTCCCAGTACTGCGACTCAAGCTTCCCAGGAGTCAGTGTCACCCAGGGCCCTGCAGCTCCTGTGGGAAAGGACTGGCCTCTCCATCCTATTAGGACAGTCACATCCTCTCGGGTGGCCTGTGACCTTTTTGCCACCTCCACCTGGAGGGCAAGGATGGTTGGAGCAGACGTGTGTGGAAGTGAAGGGGAGGGCTGGACTCGTGGCTCCTGGGCCATTGGCTGGGCTGGGGAGGGCCCGACAGCGGGCACTGGTATTTCCAGGAGGCTGTTGTGGGAGGATGAGCGCTTCTGTGGTGCGCTGGGAAAGAGGGTCACCCTCACGAACGTGGCGCCCTCCCGTCAGCTGAAGGCCCAACAGAACAAGGAGGCCGAGGAGGGTGGAACCCCTGACATTGGCCTCAGGGCTCCTGCACTTGGTCAGTGCCTCTCCCCACCTCTCCCAGAGCTCAGGCCTCAGCCTCGGCCTGGGGTCCCTCCCCCGACCGGTCTCAGTGCCTGACTCACTCTGAGCCACACCAGCCTTCCCAGTCTCCGCTTCCTGACTGCAGGACGTGGCCCTCTTGGCCGCCATAGCTGAGGGAGCCAGTGTCTCCACAACGTGCTCTTGTAGATCTCTCTGTGGACCTGGGGGTTCTGTTTCCTGGGAAAGCCCTGATCTATGTGCCAGGCTGAACAGCCAGAGTAACTTTGGAGAAGGCGGCGAGGAACCTGGCTGGAGGCTGCTGGAGCAGAGGGCTGTGCCGAGAAGCTCTGAGAGCTGGGGCTGGAGCAGCTTGCAGCCAGAGCAAGACAAAGGCAGTGGCTTTATAAAGACAGGACAGGGTGCAGCCAAAGGCATGAGTCCACCCAGAGGTCTCTCATGGTGGACCCAAACTGCAAACGTCCATCACCACAGGCTGCACACAGCAAGGTCATGCTCAGGAGAGGTCTCAGCAGGAAGCCAGCATCTGCAGGCCCCACCACCCTCTGAGGGGGTCTCAGGGGCCCCTGGCTTCTTGCAGAGTTGGGAAATTAAATGCAAAACCACCCAGAGCTTAGCCCAGAGCCTGGCACAGTGTGATGCTCCCTAAATAGCAGGATGATGGCAGACAGCTCCTGGGATGTCACATCACCGTCCCCTGGCCAACGCAGTGTGATGACTTCATCTGCATGTCCCCTCCAGGACAAAGAGCCCCATGAACTGGACATCCTAGGCTGTGCTAGTGTGGGCACAGCCCCATGTGGTCCACCTGCTTCCGTCCCACTTCCAGCAACGCCAGCCCTTCCGTGGAGGAGCGACAGGCACACAGGCGGCTCAGTCACTGGCCCTGTCTCCTGGTGGGTTGGTGGAGCCGCAGGCACGCAGCCTGGCAGCCTGGCTCCTGAGCCCATGTTATGCCCGCCCTGCGTGGTGCAATGGAACCCCGGCCTCTCCCCACACCCTCTGCCACTCTCCCTCCCACGTAGGCAGCCTGCCTGTGAACGTCCCTGAGGGGGCGCCCCTGAACTCCTCGCAGGCCGGCCACCTTCCTCCATCCCTCTTCCCCGGTCACTCTGGCCCTGGGAGCTCATGAGCCAGGAGTGTTCAGTCACTGAGCCCCGTCCATGAGGTGCGCGGCCAGCTGGCCCCAGGTGAGCCATGCCCTCCCCGTCATGGCCCAGTACAGGACGGCACGGCTGCCCTCTTCTCCCTCACACACGAGGTGCCCAGTGCCTCCCGGGCCCTCCCTGAGTGCAGCTTGGTGGACATGACAGGAGACACGTCTTCATGCCAGTGGAGTGACCTCAGCTCATGGCAAGACCGTCACTCCTGCTACCCCTGGTGGGGACCCTGTGCAGGCCAGGGGACGCATTTCAAGCTGAGTAACTGACGACAAGCGTAACGGATGCGGGGAGGTGCCCGCCCAGCCTCACGAGGACACCTCGCCTGTTCCCTTTCCGTCTGGTCTGAAAGGCGAGGACTCCAAGCACAGGACGAGCCGGTTACTGTGAGGTCATCGCGGTGGCCTGTGCGGACGCTGTGCTCAGAGACAGGAGCCGCACCGCGCGTCCCTTCACAGCCTGGAGCTGGGTGAGGCGCCAGCCGCATGGTCCCCACTTACTCAAAGCCACGAGCACCCCTGGAGGAAGGGCGGGAGGCGAGGGAGGAGGGACACCTGGCGGAGGCCAGTGAGTGTCGCCTGTGTGTGCAGGACACGCCCACGGGCACCTGCTTCACCTCCAGCACCTGTGGCCGTGCAGGTGTCCGTCACTGCAGGCCAGGTTGGATGTGACATGCCTGGCACCTGGGCGCCTGGGCAAGGAGCCCGACACCTTGCCCTGCTGTCCTCAGGCAGAAGCGTCACGAACGTGGCCGCATGTCGTCCTTGCTCCTGTCCCTGTGTTCCTGGGTTCCAGGGGCCACGGGCCCCCACTCAGGGCTGGAGGTGAAGGTCAGTCAGACAGGCTCTTTCCATCCAGGGCTGGGCCGGGGGAGCCCCAGCGAGACTCCGGGCATAATGCTGGCAGGGGACGAGGAGAATCGGCGCGCTCAGGCCCAGGGGGGCCGTGGAGGGTGGTCTCTTGGGCTTCATGACCGTTCTGTTCTCAGCACGGGGTGTCAAGGACCTTCCGCTGCACACTTCCTGCTCTGCCTCCATAGCAGAACGCCCCCGAAGCAGCCACCACGCGGTGAGTCCTGGCCCCTCACGTCCTGCAGTGGCCTCGGCAGGTCCTGTCGAAGGGTGACTTCGAGTGCTGAGTGAAGTGCAAGCAGGCGCGACTGGCGAGTGTCCACTCCTTGCTGCCCACGGGCGTGGCAGAGAGCGAGTGCCAGGCGTCCTCCTGCTGGGCCTGGGCCCTTGGCACCTGGTGAGCTGTGGAGCCCAACCAGGACCCTGAGGCAGGCGGAGCGGAGGACACCGTCACACCGAGACACAAGCCTGCAGGGTGGCGAGGGAGCCAGCAGAGCGCCTGCTTCCTACGCGGGCCTCCAGGAGGCTGCCCGAGCTTCTGCCACCAAGGGAGCCGCCTGGTATCTGCAGACTGGGGTGGGAGCCATGGCCCACGTGCCCTCCTGGGCTGGGATCAGAGGCCAAGCTGTGCTCCAGGGAGAGGGCAGGAAAAGGAGGGGCCTTCAGTGTCCCTCGTCCCAGTACATGCACCCCGAGTTCCCACGGGCAGAGTGCAGGGTATGAACTCCAGCCACCCAGGGGAGGAGCCTATGTCCCCAAGTCACCGTGGAGTGAAGCTTTGCCTGTCAACCCAAGCCGGGGCCTGTCTGTGCTCCTGCGTGTCCCAAGCAGCAAGTGGAGCTGGGGAAAAGCCGTTCTTCAGAGCTGAAGGAAACCCTCCCCGCTTCACACCCCACCCCGCACCGGCATCCAAGCGCTGCTCCGAATTCCAAGTGGGTTAGTGCGACACACACTCATCTCAGGGGAAAACAAGGCATCGCGTTGATAGCCCCCAAGGCATGCGATCACTTGAAAAAGCCCCAGCAGTCCAGGCTCATGAGTGCATTTCTCCTTGAGCAGTCTGGAAATCTAATTTCTGATGGTGTAGTGGAAATTGTCTTGAGTCCAATAGGGAAGGAAGGGAAAACCGAAGGCATGCCCGACTGTGCTCAAAGCCAGGTGCTTTCACACACCATCTCATTCAGCTGGAACCTGAAGATGCTAAGCTGTGGCACCTTGTGGTGCCACTTCAGTGGATTAGTAAGGTGTGAGCAGCAGGTATCCAAACTGGTTTAAGTAATAAAGGGAAGGTACCAGCCTTTGTACCTGGAAAGCCAGAGCTAGGGTAGGCTTCAGGCTTGGTTTGTTCCAGCAGTGCACAATGCCTCCAGGGCTGTTCCTGCCTCTTTGTGGTAGCTTCTCCTTCAGAAGGATGTCCCCAGCGTGGTGGGCTCCAGTACTGGGGTTCCATCTCCCCTCCTTGTTCAACACAAGTCCTCCGAGCTGCTTGGAATGGACTGGTTTGTGTCACAGTGTCATTCTCCAGGGCAGAGTCGAGAAAACAGGAGGCATATGACTGGGAGGTTGAGTCCTCTCGGGCTCCAGGAGGGTGCCAGTGCCTCGGATGCAGCTAACGACGGCCAGCAGGGCTGCTGCCAGACAGAAGGCACTCCAAGGACATGGACGCTCCCTGAGGAATTCTGGGCCCAGGGCCACTCCTGGTCCTTGCAGGTGGCCTCTCAATTCATCCTGGAACGTCCCTGAGATGTGTTCCCCTATGCAGGAGTGACCCGAGAAGGTCCAGCACGTCCTCCCTGTCTGGGTGTCCGACAGGCCTTGCAGGAACCGTGTCTGACTGCCGGCCTCCTCTTCACCATTGCTCGGCTCTCGTCCCTGGGAGGCCCCGTCTGTGAGTCGAGCAGGCACGTCTCCACGGCCCTGGGCGTCCCCGAGCCCGCCCTTCCTGGGAAGCAGGAACCTCACCCCTCCACGCCCTCCCGGCCCTTAGCACCCTCGCTCCTCTGGGCAGCGGGCTCCCTGCTGATGGCGGTGTGTGGCTCACAGGTCTGTGGCTCACAGGCACACGTGGCACAGTTCAGGTGTACCTTATGGAGGGGGCCACCTGAGCCCTCCCAAGAGAGGGGTGGAGAAGAGCATCCCCACGTCCAGGGGGAGGGCTCTAGTCTGACGGTAGAGACACAAGATGGGGACCCCCGGCTGGCTTACCCCAGCCGGAGCCCAGGCACTACTGGGTCCCAGCTGCGTCCCAATTGTCCTTTATTCAAAGGGGCATCAGAGATGCAGCAAGATGGCCACCTAGCCCACCAGAGGTAGGCCTGGGGATGGCCAGCTCCTGCCCTTCCTTCCCCAGAGTGCTGAGAGCTTCTTCCAGGTGAGACATTGGCCTCTGTCACTGGATGGACCCAACACCACCATCTGGAAACACCGCTCAACACGGCTGTGCCACCTCCAGCAACATCACGGCCCTGGAGCCCCAGGACAGGCTGGCTGGAGTGGCACAGTCCCTCTGGGTCGCCTGAGTTGCTGTCAGCGTGGATTTGGGTCGATGCATTTCGTGGTCAACTGTTTGCTCACAGAACACCTGGAAGCTGGTCCAGGTGTGTTTGCGAGGTGGCTGGAGCTCAGGGCTGGAGCCCTGGTGTTGATGGGTGGTGGGTGACCAGCCTGGGGTGGGTGGGGAGGCCTGGTGGCAGGGCTTGCTGGTCACATGGTGTCCTTACTCCAGCCACAGCTGTTTCCAAGCGCGGGCTGCTTCTGGGTCATGCTGGGCGCTTGTCCAAGTGGACTGTAGGGCACCGCTGGAGGGACTGTGACCTTGTCAAACTCTTCAAACAACAATGTTAGTCTAGAACATGGGGTTTTGCTGATAAAAATCTTTTTTTTAAAGAAAGATGCCCAGGGTGTGGGCTCACCACTCAGCGACGGGCCCACTCCTCAGCAGTCCCCACTCGAGTTACACGAGGGGCACATTCCCTGAGCCATCTGACCAGGAGCTGGCCTCAGGAGCCAGCCGAGGCCAGTCAGGGATCCCAAACGGGAAAGCGACGCGTGTTCACACTCCCCGTCTGGAACGTCCGGCGGGTTCTCTCCCATTTCCCGGGATACCCTGGTTTGTCCTGGACAGAAAACCCAGAGGAGGGGGTGGTGTGACCTCCTGATGGTGCCGGCTAACACTCAGCAGCCCAGCCGTGGGGTGGGAGCTGCAGGTCAAGCTCCACCTGGACGCTGGCATCCAGCCACCTCCTGCTTCATCCAGTCTCCCACCCAGACAGGTGCAGACAGGACGCCGGGAACTGCTCAGCCCATAATCAGTCACGGACACCTGTGTGCTTCCGCCCGCCCAACACTGCTGGCCTCAGGTCCTGTCTCCCAGTGGCCAGATGCCTTGCTGCTCACAGGGCTTGGCCTTCCTGTGAACTGGCAGCTCACTTATTTCTCCCCAGGAGAGTGGGTGTCCTGGCACGTGACTGGGGCTGTTACGGTAGTAGTGCTTTGAACCACTTCCCCGAGCCCTAAAAGGCCTGCAGAGATGCCTACAGGAACTGAAGGCCAGGGGACTTCCCCACTCGCTGGAGGGCACATGGGAATCAGGAGGGGCGAAGCTGGCACCACCTCCATTTCCCTAAGACGGGCTCCTTCCAGGGAGCTCCTTCCCTCAGGGCTGGAGCTGGGTCAGGCCGGCCCCACTTGGAGCTCCAGTGTAGGTGGGGACCGAAGCACCTAGGGCCACCTGTCCTCCAGGGCAGAGAACCCTGAGTTCTCCTCTTGTCTGGAGCCGAGGTCAGGCCTCCCCAAGGTGGGTGTGAGGACCCCAGGGTGGAGCACAGTCTCTCTGCCTCTCTTCTCAGCCCTGGGCTCCGGCTCCCGGACAGCCCCGTGGTGAAGAGGTGATCCTGGAGATGCATGTGGGCCCAGGAAGAGCCCCAGAGTGGGTCCTGGTCACCGGGGCCAGTTGTGCCCCACTCTGAGGCTCCGTTTCCTTGCTGATGACAACAGAAGTCAGTGTCGATGCTGGGCACACACCACCACCGTCGCCCCATCAGCCTCCCGAGCACCCCAAGGATGACCATGCGTCAGGTGTTGGCATCAACCAGCATTCACAGATGGGAAAACTGAGGCACGGGCTGTGACGTGAAAGCCAGGTGGGGAGCAAGGGAGAAGACGCCAGACCCACCATGGGCCCCTGCCCTCCTGCCTCCCTGGAGAGACGGGTCTGAGCGGAACCGGGCCCTCACCTGGAGAACCCCACAGTGGCACCTCCCGGAAGGAACTGGGCTGTGTATTCTCGGAGGGGCCCCTAGCCTCCAAGAAAGATCATAACCAGAGCAGGAGGCGAGGGGCTGAGATCCATGAGATTCCAGCCTCCAGCCATAACCTCTGGCCTCTGAGAGAGAAGCATGTGGGCCCTGCACTCAGGGCAGAGCTGGCTGAGTCCACACCACTGTGCTCTCCTCCTCCTAGCTCCCTCGCCAGCCTCCACCTACCAAGCAGGCCTCCCTTTCCTCCTGAGAAGGCCTGGCCTCCAAAGCAATCTGTCACCACCCCACCTCGCGTCTCAGCCTCTGTCACTCCGTGTCCCCCCCCCCACCTTGGAGAGGAACCCAGAAGTGGAGCACTCAGTGACGAGGGGAGCCAGGCACACATGAGGCACAGAGGCTACCTCAGACACTGCCTGCTGACCCACTGCTCATGGGGAGGGGAAGGACGAGACGAAGCCTCAGGTGTGCACAGTGCCTTGTGGACCTGCACCCTCCTCCTGCCTCCCCGCCAGCCCTGGGACTGGGGAGATGGGGACAGAGGCAGGCCTGCTCAGGGCAGAGGAGGGTGGGACAGTTGGCCAGCACCTGGGCCTGCTCCGTGGCTTCGCGGTTACGAACCCACCATGTGGTCACTGGGAGCAGCCTCTACTCCCCCTGTGCTCATCCTGTCCAGGTGTCCCTGGCCACCGTCACCTGGCATGGCTCCTGCAGGCCCTCTTGCTTCTCCGGGAGCTCGTGCTTGTCGGGAAGAGCCTAGAACAGAGGGGGCGTCAGAGGGTCCCCTGGGACTGCCTCACCCCAACGCAGTTCACAGTTCTGATCTCACGTGAGCACAGCCCGTGCCTGCTGGATGGAGCCCAGCATGGACACCCGATGTCCGTGCACAGAGAACGGAAAGCAGCATTCACTTAAAAAAGGCCGCGCCCCGTCCATCCCCGGAATAGGTGCTCACGACAGGCGCAGCCAGGCCAAGGACCCTCAGAAATGCTGCCAAGGACAGAGGGCACCGCCCACCTCCTGTGCCCACGAGCACCCTCCTCCAAACCCAGGACAGCGTGGCCACCACATGCCCAGTGCCCAGAACCCAGTGAGCCATGTGTGGCACGTGTCATCACAATGGTGACACCATCTGGGACCAGGACAGAGTCAGCACCACATGACGGCCGCAGCCCGCCCCCTCACCATGCAGAGAAGAAAGGGTGAAGTCTGTCCCTTGAGCCGGCAGCTGCGGCTCATCTGGACTTCATCTCTCCCGCTATCATCTTTATTAGCGGCATTTTTTTTTAATGAGCACGTTTTGAACCGCCAGGTGTTTTGAATTTCTCTCTTGTTCACTTGCTTACTCGGGGAAATTCAGCAGAGCCAGAGCATCAGGGAAGACCAGTGGAGGGGAGCAGCTTCTCTGGGGGCCTCCGGCTCCCTCACTTGCGCCCCAGAGCCGGCTGCAGTTCCCCACTCGGCCACCAGGAGCAGCCTTGGCAGGTCCGAGCCTGGGGCATCTCCTCCGGGTCCAGCAGCCATGGACCTCCTCCTCCCGGCCTGGGAATTACCACCACAGGCGGGCCCAGTGTTGCCACCAGAGCACACCCCCAAGGCAAGGGGACGCGGGCCCTGGCCCTTTCTGCACCCTGCAGAGTCCACCCACCCTCCCCACTGGGGAAGAAGACAGGCAGGCAGCTGTGGGGCAGGCAGCACGTCCTGCACACCCCTCCACCACCAAAGGGCTCCTTTCAGGGCCTCGCACTCAGCGCCCGTCCCCGAGCACCCACGCCTGCCGAGCCAGGCGTGGGCCCTGGACCGGCCTGCCTAACTGTTCCCAGAGTGTGAGCAGCAGGGCCCTGCACAGCCAAGAGCAGTTAGCCCTGTACTGCACAGCCTGCTGCGGCCATCAGGACAGAATGCCGTCGGCAGGTGCCACCCAGCACCCGTGGAAGGGCCCACGGCAGGGATGGGTGGCATTGCTATGGAGCCTGGAAGAAGAGGTGACTCAACACCCTGTCACCGGGGAAAGCACGGCCCCTTCTCCACATGCTGGAGAAGAGAGGGAGAGCTTTCGTGGTCGTTCATACCTCTGCATGGATGCGGGCAAGGGACGAGGCAAAGTGCGGCTGCTGCGGCTCCTGCGGGCAGCCTGGGCAAGCCGGTGTGCGCAGCAGGTGGAGCTGAACTGCACGGCCGAGGGCGATGTCACCCCTCAGGCAGTGCTCAGGAAGGAGCAGCAGCTTGGCACACACGCTGCCTCCTCCTGGGTGGAATTAGTTAAGGAGCCACGTATTGCAAAGGGACAATCCACAGCTAGGAGACAATGCCAGGAGTAAAAATCATCCCTTAACTCAGTTTCTCTGTCTGTGCAGCACTTGTCTGGTGACCAGAAGCCCCATCTGCCATCACTGTCCCTCCAGCCTGTGCTCCAGATCAGCCGTGTTCCTGGAGCTGGCCCAGCCCTGGCCCGTCGGCTGCTGCTCTAGCAGGGTGTGGGGTGGATTCCAGAGGAAGCCCCCCTCCCGTCCTTCTTGCCCTAAAACAATTAATTCTGAGTCACCCAAAAAAAATTTTTTAACTTTTAAAAACACCCTGAAAAAAAATGCCCTGCAAATCAGCAGAAAGTACCGCTAACGGATTTTCTAAGTCTCCAAAGCAAGAATGGAATACGGAAGTCACTTACAAGGACTCAGATCCTCTGGGTGTGAGAAGACAGACAGTGCCCCCCATTCTTCTTTGCTCCCTAAACAGACCTCACATCGCTTATCTCATTGGAAAATTCTAAAATGGGAAGGCGAGACAGAATCCCAGAAGCAAAACTTCCAGAATACTCTCTGGTTAAGGGAAGAGGAAAGTGAAGAGAACGCCAGCCCCTTCTCGGGGCTTAATTCGAGGTGGGATCCCGGCCCGCTTAGAGTCTGGCAGCTCCGCGAGGCAGGCAGCTCTTCAGTCTGCGAGCAGAGACCTGGGGGCAGGAGGGTACAGACTGGACAATGAAACTTGAGCTGGTAGGAAAACAAAGAAGATGGGTGCCTTTTAGATTATTTTAAGCCTCTCTTTCAAATGAATGAATTCTTTTACAGTGCCCGATTCCAGATTATCTTCTATAATTGCATTATTCTGAGATTTACTGGGATAAAATGGCCCAGCTTAGTCGCCATAATCAATAGCAGTTGTAACAACAGCCTCCTTCCCTGCGTGTGTCCCTCGCAGACAGCCTCATGCCTGGCTCCCCGGGAAACGACCATCACCCCTTCCTCCCGGCCTGGTGTGGCTGCCGCGCTGCACGAACCTGGCACCTCTCCTGGCTGCCACTGCCAAGGCTCTGCATGCCCGCTTTCCTTCCCCTGGTATTCTGGGTGCCGAGCGAGCACCCGGAGAAGTTGTTGCGTTGCAGTTCTCCGTGGGACAAGTCAGTGAGTGGGGCGCTTGGGTTCCCAAGGCCACTGTGCCGTTTGAAGGCAGGGGTGTTCATGTGCAGCCGTGGCAGCGGAAGGCTGATCCCGAGTGGGGCGTGGGGTGTGGACGCTCCCACCCACCGGCACTGGCCGCTCACAGTGAGTGTGTAAACAGGCCCGAGCGGCCCAGTAGCTTTCCCAGGGCTTGGCACACCCACCCAGCAGCCGCTCTCACCACTTGCTGAGGACAAGAAATGGGCCAATGGCCACCCCAGCACCAGTGAACAGATAGGCCCAGGTCTGCTGGCGGGCCTGGGTGGGAGGCAGCCACGGCTCGCAGGTTGTGAGCCGACAGCAGGCTCCCGCTGAGCTCTGCCGGCCCTGGTCCCTGCTTTGACCTATAGCCAGGTCCCTGCGCTGGACGGGCCTCCAAGTGTCCCTTGAGGCTGGGAAGGCTTCACTGGGTCTAGTGGATCCCTCCCCAACCCTTGCTTTTGTCTCCACTTCTGCCAGAAAGTGCAGGTCCAGGCACACCAGGGGGCAGCTGCAGCCACACCCACAGAGGGCTGAAACCCACCAGGCCAGGCTTCTCGCCCCCTCCCACATACTTGGCCAGGCTCACGACACGACACCCGCACCAGGCACCAGAGAGAGGGAAATGCAAAGCAGGGCCACTCTGCCCACGACATGCCTTTGTTTTTGTGTTTGATTTTTTTGGTACCAGGGATTGAACTCAGGGGCCCTCAACCACTGAGCCACCTCCCCAGCCCTATTTTGTGTTTTATGTAGAGACAGGGTCTCACTGAGTTGCTTAGCGCCTCGCCATTGCTGAGGCTGGCTTTGAACTCGCGATTCTCCTGTCTCAGCCTCCCAGAGTGCTGGGATTGCAGGCGTGGCCACAGTGCCTGGCTTATTTCTTATTTTGAGACAGGGTCTCACTGAGTTACTTGGTGCCTCGCCGTTGCTGAGGTTGGCTTTGAACTCGCGAGCCTCCTGCCTCCAAGCCTTTGTTTTTTAAGACACTTTTAAAATCAAAGTATATTTTTCCAGCTAATGTAAATTACCTTATTGTTTTAAAATAAACCAACAGATGAAATATTTTTAAATGACCCAATTTGATACTGAGAGACAGAGCCACACAGGGCCACGCACCGAGGTCCTCAGCACTTAAAGGGTAGTCGCCTCTGGGGTGTCTTCACACAGGGCGGGCTGGAAGGCATGCTGGTCCCCCAGTCCCACAGGTCCTGCTTGCTGCAGCCCCAGAGCTGGCCCGAGGCTTTGTTCTTGCAGCCAAGACAAGACATGGTACTGCCAGCTCTCTCCCTGACGTCCCTCCTCAGGCTGGTGGGCTCCTCACTGCTCTCCACACTGTACCCCTAGTCGGAGGGACCCTCCAGGAAGGCACCTCCTCTCTCGGCACCACCCTGGCCGTACATCTAGGTGCCGAGTTGTTCTCACCTCCCGGGGGGAGACACGCCTCTCCAGACACTGTTCAGCTTCTGAGAGGCTCCAGGGCTCGGAATAGAGCAGAGCCTGCCCCCCACACCAGCGTGAGGAGTACCAGCGAGGAGCCTAGAGACCATGTTTCAGACTGGAAAGCGTCACACTAAGGACCAGGCGGAGCCGCCTCCGGCCCTGCTCTGGGGCCCTCCAGCCCAGCTCCTCCCAGCAGGCAGCGCCTCCTAGGTGGGCTTGGTGCTGCCTGGGTGTCTGGACAGCTTAGTTCTAAAGGGCGGTTGGCCCCTCTGCCAGGCGAATCCAAGAGCTGCCTTCACCGGGCCCCTTGGTTCCTTGTGTGACAGGTACCCAGGGACACTCCGAGTCAAGCAGCATGGCCACATCGCCAAGCCCAGCTTTGCACAGCTGCGGGTTGGAGGGCCTGCCCATGCTGGACGCTGGTGTCCAGGCTCACCTCTTGTTGGTGAGGTGTGTCCACAGAAGGTCGGCCTTGAGCCCTCGATGGCCAGCTCAGGAAGCTGTGCCACCTTGCTTTCCAGTCACTATCCACCCACCCAGAGGAGACTCAGAAGGGACTCTGCCACCATGCCGTGTCCCAGCCCCAGAGCAACCACTGCTCACCCTTCCTGGCCCTGGACTGGTCCCAGGAGGGCAGTCAGTGCAACCCTGATGCTGGCCCAGAGGGGGCGCCACAGAAGCCACTGGCCAACAGCAGGCCTGACCACCGTGGGGCAGCAGGTTTTCCTGACTGCGTCTACTCACAGAGAGCCAGGTGGAGACCCAAGGCCAACGGGGAAAACGTGTGACCATACATAATGCCCAGGTGGGTGCTGGCTTGGGAACACCCTGGAGCCGCTGCCCAGACAACACACTCCTTCTGCTCATACAAAAGCCAGGGACTCTGGGGAGAAGGGCGGAGCTGGGTAACAGCTCTTAGTAACCAGGAGCCTACAGCCCAGGGTTTCTGTCCCTGAGCACTTAGCTTGTGCTGTGACTTCAGGACTCGGCTAGGAGACCAGGGTGTGGTTTTCCCCTCCCTCCCTGACACAGAGAAAGCTGCCGCAGAGGTGCTAAGCTGCAGCCCTCCCCTCCTGTCACAGCCAGAGCCACCGACACTAGGGTCGTGAGGACGCTGGCGGGAGCGGAGGGTCCGCTGGAGCAAGGGGAATCTGGCTGCGTCCCCGCTGCGATTCACACAAGAGCTGAAATGATCCTGCCTGTATTTTCCAGTGGAGGGTCTTGTGGGTCAGCTGGCATTTGGGCCTGTAATTCCCACCAAATGAGTCATCAGAGACAGGGACACGGAGTTTTTATAGCCGACAGTTTTGAGCTGGTGCCCAAAGAAAAAAGACTCCTGTTCACAACGTGACCACGTAATAACCGCAGGCCCACCCTGGGCTCCGCAGCTGCCCTGCAGCCCCTGCCCTCGGGGTGCGCGAGCTGTGCCCCTCTGCCCAGAAGACACTCAGGCTGTGTCCCCAGTGCAGGAATACCCAGGAGACACTGGCAGCTGTGACTTAAATCCTACCCGAGGCCCCAGAGCACGTTGGCACACGTGCGCACGCACGCAGCACCCACATGTGCACCTCTGCTGAGTGTGCAGGTGGAAAGGTGCCCCCGCCTGACCAGAGCAGCGCGGCCATGGATGGCTCAGCAGCCGGCGGGACCAGGAACGGCACCTACAGCGCGGCTTCCCTGCTGGGAAGGGAGCCCTTCCTCACAGATTTATACTAAGGTGTAAAGGACTGGCCCCAGGCTGGGTCTGGTTTTTAACAGTTTTGGTAGGACAGAGGAGCTGGGAGTGCACGAGGTCACATGAGAGGGCTGGGGGAGGGTTAGGACACAGGAAAAGGATCAAATAAAATCAAAAAGGAACACTACTGGCAGAGGGAGAGGTAGGGTTGAAGCAGCCATTTCCCCTGTCCAACGCTTGCCCAGAGCTGCCTCCGAGCTCACCTGGACTGTGCTCGAAATTGAACCCATGGGTGGGCTGGGGTGTCTTTCTCCCCAGCTGCTGCATCTTGGCTGCCGATCTGGCTTGGGGCTTGCTGATCTGGCCCCCGTATTTGCTCCTCGGTTTCATGTTCCCTGAGAAGCCCCCAAGCACCCCCTGGCAGGCCTTTCAGACATACCTCTGCAGCAGGCAAACCTGGCTACCAAAACCAAACATTGTTCTTTGACGCGTTGTGTTTAAATGAAAAGCAACTTGCAGAGGGATGTTGGGGAACCAAAGTGGGACCTGGTAGAGGGAATGAGAAACACCAGAGAATGAGCATCAGGACCGGGTCCCCTCCCAGAGCCCGGAGAGCTGGAGGCATCAGGGAGGCGCTCAGCCAATACGGAGCCCAGGGCAAGGTCTCTGCGCCTTTCCCCCTGAAGTACCGCCTTTCATAAGACGGGAACTGCTTTATTATTTTCAGGCATGAAAAAATAAATTGGGGGTTGATGTTGGCGAATGTAACTCACATGCCGTCTCCCCCGCCTGCTGGAGCATGGAGCAGGTGTCTGTCCATCTGATCTGGGGGGAGGCCCACCTCGCCCGGGCCTCCAATATGCATCACTGCCCACGTGAGCTGAGCACACCTGGGAAATGAGCCCATGCTAGACCCGTGCCTGCAAGGGACCCTAGCCAACAACCCCACAAGGCCATCGACCAGTTAGACACAGCCCAGGTAGGGCACAGCTGACCTGAGCTCCCTCACAGCCTCCTGCTGGCCGAGGATGCCTTTGAAGCTGGGTTCCCGTCACTCCATGCAGTGAATAGAGGCCTCCCTGGTCACTGTCCACCTGTGGGATGAACTCCAGGCAAGCCTCTCACTTGGCCTTCAGAGTCCAGCAGAGGCTGGAAAGGCAGGGCAGAACCCACTTCCTGCCTGCTTCCTCACACTCTGGCCTCACTGCTGGACAGGTTACATGGTCACTCTGGGCCTCGGGCTCCTCATCTATAGAAGGAATGGCAGTAAGCACTCTCCTAGTTCCTAGAGGCGCAGAGGGGATGGCAGAGCAAGCTCTGGGCCAGTGCCTGGCTTGGGACGGGTTGTTCCTGGTGGCCCTGAGCTGCCCTGCCTGGTGTGCACAGGACCATAGCCAGATTCCAGCCTGACTCCCAGTGTCTCCCCAAGCCTGAGCCCACCCCAACCATGGAGCCCTACACTGTCCCCAGAGCCCAGGACTCCTGTCACTGCCTCTACTGCCACCCAGGAGCACCTGCTGTGACAACCACAGGACGCTCCTCCTCTGGGTGAGGCCCCTCCCCCGGAGAGGCGGAACTTCAGCCTGAACCAGGCAAACCGTCTTCACAGGTCATTCCCCAAATGCACTTGCTTTTGTGCCGATGCCCCCAGTCATCTCCAGCCAGGAGAACCACGGCTCCCTCCCCTTGGCCGGTCACTCAGTCAATTGAGGAAAACAGGTGACCAGAGCTTCTCCGAGTCCTGCTGGTCCCGTCCTGGGTGCTGAGCTGGGTGGGGAGGCGTGGAACACCAGGGAATTACAGAAGTGAGATCGTCGAGGTGCGCAAAGCAGTCGGCACCTCGTCAGGGCTCAGCTAACGAGAGCCGTTCAAGACCGGACGGCACCGCCAGCTTTGCCAAACGGGGTGATGGAAGGGAACCACTGCATACAATAGGTGCTCAGCAATGCTCTCCAGCATAAGCACGACCAGGGCCATAGACTTCACATCAGACACTGTTGAGCATTTTCTGCTCCCTGGCAAACTCATATCCACCCTTCAAAACCCAACACAACTTCCCTTGCTCTGTGAGTTCTTCCCCACTACCCCAACCACGAGGCCTTTCCCTGTCCGTTTCTCGTTTGCACGCTTCTCTGAAAGCCTTTTGGACAGTGTATGGGGTCGCTCGCCTTCTTGATTGCTGGCGTTGCCTGCATGCAGTAGCAGTTCCGGTCACGCAGGGATGTGGATGGCCCTGCAGTTGGCAAGGTGTGCATGGTTCAGTCTTACCGTGACCACGGAGCAGGGGCGCTGAGTAGCACAGGAAGGACAAGGCTCCCGGGCACTGGGACCAGCTAGGGTGGGCAGGAACGGCTTTCTCCACCTCCAGCCCCTGCCCAAGAAACCTGCCTTCTTCTGGGTCCAGCGCCGCCCTCGGAGTCCCAGAGCTCAGCATCATCACACCTTCACCCGGCCAGCAGGCCAGGCCCCGCCATGCTGGTGCAGCTCGGCGGCTGAGGGGGGCTGGGGAGGGATCCCCGCCCTTTGCTGGGGTCACCAGCCTGACAGCTGGTGACAAGACACACCCATTGCAGTGGCTTCCCTGGCCTGCCTGGCTCCCCCTGCCGCGGGCATGGCCAGGGGCCACCTCCCCAATAAGTCAGGTTTGGAATCTCTGTGCAGAGGCTGCTCCTGGGGAAACACCCAACATGAGAGGCCACGGGCAGGAAAGGATGTTTGAAATCAAGTCTTACTGGAAGGGGCTGGACGTGGGATCCTGCTCAGAGGCCAGGCGTTCAGGTGGATGTCACGCGTGACAGCCACATGGCCTCCCATGGAGCAGCCATCTGTTTCCAAAACAAAGACAGATTTCATGGCCACCGCTGGGGCATCAGCTGGACTGGACAAACCCTATCACCCCTGCAGAGGGACACGATGGCCTTCTCCATCATTTGCTCATGATGGGCACTCCAAATCCCAACCTGGTGTTGAGCGGGAGGCAGCCTGCCATGGCTACAAGTCCCTGTCATATCCACTGGCCAACTGGACCTTCATGGCAGTGGCCACTTCTAAAAATAGATTCCCCCACCCCCCAGAACAGGGCAACCTCAGGAAGCCACCCAGACCACTTCCTGTGGCCACTCCTCTGCCTCCAGCAAGCTGGGAACAGGGGAGCGCTGTTGTGTTCCTGCGCGTGCGGCCGAGTCATGAGTCACTCAGAAAGGGCTGCGTGGAGCACGCCTGGCATTTGCACCATCTGCACTTGAGCTTTGGCCTCGAGGTGGAGCGGCTCCTCCAGGCTGCTTCCGCCCTCCTGGCCACCCCAGGCCTCAGGCCCCAGGACAGAACCAGAGTCAGCCGAGCCCCACGAATGGCGGGAAGCGAACTTCTGCCCTTTACACCCCTGCGCCCGGCAGGTTCCTCGGCAGCCTGCACCCCTGCAGCCGCCAGGTCCCTTCCAGTGTCGGCTGCACAGTCCTCCCGCCCGGCGCCTGTCCAGCAACCTCTGCAGAGGACTCCTGACAGCCCAGGCCGTGGCGAAGTTCTTTTTTTTGAGGGGGGAGAGTACCAGGGATTGAACTCGGGGGCACTCGACCCCTGAGCCACACCCCCAGCCCTATTTTGTGTTTTATGTAGAGACAGGGTCTCACTGAGCTGCTTAGCACCTCGCCATTGCTGAGGCTGGCTTTGAACTCGCAATCCTCCTGCCCCAGCCTCCTGAGCTGCTGGGATCACAGGTGTGTGCAGACCAGCTAGGGTGTCGCTGCTGCCCTACATCCTTCTGTGTGGGACTTGCAGAACTGGCTGAGAGATCCAGAGGCTCCAGGGCAGACGCCAGGCTTCCGAGGGACAGGAGCAGTGGGCGCTCACATCTTCCGCCCGCTTCCTAGGGCCAGATGCCGAGGGAGGGGCTTCTCATGGTGACAGCTGAAGGCAAATCTTGAGTCCCTCCGCGGCCTGCAGCCTGTGTCCTCGCGGATGCCCCTCCGCTGCCTCCCATCCCCCCACGCGGCCATGTTGGCCTTCTGTGCCAGCAGGCAGATGCGGTGCCACTGATGACCCTCCACTCACTGTCATCACCGCCAGCTGCTGCCCCTGCCAGCCTGGCCTTTCTCTGGACTCGGTCCAGATGCGTCCTTGAGGTCAGGCCTCCTGGGGCTGCAGCTTCCACAGTGTCAACTGGCTGCTCTAGTCCCCGCCCTGTGGCCTGGGCACTCACGCCCCGTTTGCTAGCTGTCTGTGGCTCCTCCCAAGTGGCCAGCAGTGGCAGGACACGGGCTGCTGCCTGCACGACGAGGACGGGAGGCTGGCGTTCTGCTTGGTGTTGGCGATGGGCTGAACCTTGTCCCTGAATTCACATGGTGAAGCCCTAACCAGGACCTCGGAATGTGGCTGTATTTGGAGATGGGCCTTTAAAGAGGTGGCTAAAGCTAAATGAAGTCCAATATGACCAGTCAGGACATGGGAACTCACCAAGGTGGACCACAGGAGGACCAGAGAGAAGGTGGCCTCTGTGAGCCAAAGAGTGAGGCCTCAGGAGGAACCAGCCATTGTACCTGGGTCTGGGACTCCAGCCTCCAGAAATGTGAGAAGCTCGTGGGTGCTGAGTGGGACCAGCGCTCAGAACTGACATGCCCTTCCTCCTGGCCCTCATGCCATTGTGCCCACTCTCTGAGGACAAGTGACCCCAGAGGTAGGACAGCAAGCAGCCAGTGAGTGTCCTGTGAGCAGCTGTGCCCGGCTGGTGGTGTGTGACGTAGACACGCTGTCCTTTACCTGCTGTTGGGCAGGTCACTCCCTCTCCCCAGGCTTGGCTGCACTGGACGGCCCTAGTGGCTTCGCTGTCCTGCCCGTTCACTTGGCTTAAGCAGCACACACCTGGACCAGGGGCTCCCAGGAGACTCCACTTTTTAATTCACCTCTGGGATCCTTCAAATTGTAGGTGTTAAATAATGCTGCCGACTCCATTGTAGGCTCTGAAAAGCTCTGGCGAGCCGCCAGGTCAGCCCCTGTCCAGGAGCTGCCGTTCTGGGGCGGGGCAGAGAGAAACACCCTAAACCACCGCTGTAAACAAGCACGGAAGTCGGCAGCATGATGGCTACCAGGGAGGGGAGGGGCAGGGAAGGGCTGAGACCCTGAGAGCAAGGATTGGGACCATCTGTCTGGGAGGATGCTCTGGACCCAGGAGCCTGGACAGAGAAGGGGATGCTGGGAAGCAGAGGCGACTCCCACACTCAGAGGCCACGTCGGCAGCTCCCAGGTCTCCCGTCTGCGAAGCTGCCCTCTTCTGGGCCTCCTACTATCCCACGCTTCTCCCTCTGGGTGTTCAGGGCCTTCCCACCCCGTGTCGAAAGCCTCTCTTCTGGGGAGGACCCTTGCCTGCGGATCTCGATGGAAGCATCTCCAGAGCAGGGGAGTGAACGCTGTTACGGTGCCCACGGGCTTGGACTCACGTGCCTGGAGCAGTGTGAGGACGAGAACACACCTGCGTGGCCCAAAGGGGTCCCCGAGGAGCAGAGGGCTGCGAGTTTCCTGGCTGCCCCCTTCCCATGGCACACGCACAGCCACAGTCTGTCCACGGGCACAAATGGTGGACTTTCACCTAAAGTGGAGCCATGTTTGAAGTCTAAAGTTTCCCAGGGGCAGAGGGCATTGGGGCACAAGTTTCCCTGTGGGAAGAGTCTTCCAGCCCAAGTGACCCAAGGCACTGGGGAACTTGCAGGCGAATCTCGGTCCCCTGGCTTCGGACACCTCCACAGCCTTCCAGGCGGAGGACCCACCCAGTTCCAGCCAGGCTGCGTCACAGATGCTGGGCTGTGATGAGGCTCGCGAAGGCTCGATGTGCCTGTTGACCCCGAGTGTTAGGACTGGCGAGTGCGGCTAACCACCGCCTCCTCCGTGCCTCTGCAGGGAGGCTGCGTGGGCAATGGCGGCACGGGGCGCGCCTGCTGCTCACGCTGTGTCTAAAGCGCCTCAGAGCCCAGCACCAAAATCCAGAGGGCACTGGGGAGACGGAGTGGAAAGGCTCCAGGCTTGGTCTCCCAGGCTTCCAGGTCCCTGCTCATTACCTGGGTTCTGGGTCCTCACAGGCAACAAGTCTGTCACCTGGAGCCAGCACTGTGGGGTCCTGCCTTCTCCTGCCGTGATGGCTTGAAGTGACTCAGGAGTGTCTTAATGCAGGTGATGATTGGTCTTAGCTGTCCACCTGCCTGCATCGGGAGATGCCTAGGAACCTGGCCAAGCGTGTATCTGGGGGTGCCTGTGAGGGTGTTTCCAGAGATGACTGGCACAGGGTCAGGTGCCCTGCACCCAGCAGCGCAGCCCAGGCTAGGCCCAGGTCTTGTGCAAGCTCCGCCCCTTCTCAGCAGGTGCACCTGGAGGATATCACACTCCGGATTCTATAGTGCCCAACGTGGATTCGCACCAGCAACCCTGAGGATCTTCCAGGCCTTCAGCCTCGGCCCGGGGCTGCCTCGTCGGCCTCTCTATCACTGGCTACTAGTCTCCCAGCTGTGCGGCCTGCAGGCGGCCACTGTGGGGCTACCCAGCCTCTGATGGTGTGTGCCAGCCTAAGGGGCGCGCTCTGTGGACCTGTTGCTCTAGAGAGCCCCGACTCATGCCTGGCACCACGGATGATAAGGAGGCAAGGTCGAGGGGCGCCCAGTGTGGACGGGGACACCGCAGAACTGCTGGGTGGTCGTGAGAACTGGGCGTGGCAGTGGCTGCCTGGGACTCTGCCCAGCTGGGTGCACCTGCTGTGTCCCGTCCCTCACGGCCTGTGACGTGGCGGTTCAGGTCCTCCCACCCCAGTTGGAGCCTTGAGCAGGCCTCTGCAATTGTCTGCTCGCTGCCCGTAGTGGACAGCGCTTCTCGGTGAGGGCTTCCCGGGGAGTGCCAGCAGGGCTCTGCCGCCTGTGCTGCTCCCACGACAGTCTCCGGACCCTGCCTCGCTGCCAGGAGAGGATCCAGGGGAGCTTCTTCCTGCTTTGCAGCCTCCCTCAGGCCTTCCCTTCCTCTACAGCTTTATTCAGTTTCCAAAATCTGAGCCCTGCACACCCAGCAGGACCAGAGTGCGGGCTGCAGGCAGCTGGCGCTCTGCTTCGGGTGGGCACACGGGGCCTGAGGCAGTGGAGCTGCAGATGGGGTGGCCCTCTCTCAACGCCCTGGGCCTGGGAGGAGGCCTGCTAGATAAAATCAGATTTTAGCATAAACAGGTTCCACACAATATTTGAATTTCAATTAAAAATGAATTATTTTTAGTAGATCTTTTGCAATATTTAAATTTCAGATGAAAAAAGTTATTTTAGTATACGTGCTATAAAACTAAAAAAAGTTGTTATGAGTTGACTGATATTTACCAAAAAATTCATGCCTACGCGGAAATTTGGGATGAGACGTGATATGGAAATAGGGTGTTTGCAGGTGTCAAGAGTTAAGATGAGGAATATTGGAGTCGAGGGTCCTTGAATCCAGTGGCTGGTCCTTTTCAGAATGGCACATGCAGAAGACACAGAGGAAACAAGGAGGCCAGGTGAAGACAGAGGCAGAGATGTGCGTGACCCGTACCAGCCGAGGACGCCCGGAGCCGCCGGAAGCTGAAAGAGGCGGGGAGGGGCCACAGCCTGCAGAGGGAACAAGGCCCCCAGACACCCTGATTTGGGACGCTGGGCTCCAGGCAGTGCAAGAAAAAAATCCCTACTGTTTTTAGCCCCAGCTTGGCGAGCCGTGACAGCAGACACCGGAGACCGATGTGTTGTTTGCCTGAAATTCCATTTAATTGGGCACCCTGTGCTTTACTTCATTAAGTCTGGCAGTGCTGTTCAGGAATCTCTCTGGTGGGTGGTCAGGGGCCTGGTTAGTCTCTCAGATCCCCCACGCTGCTCCTGTCACCTGGGGACCTAGCAGAAGGTGACACCAAGCACCCAGAAGGGCAGTGGAACCCGCCCATGGCGTTCCTGCACTACCCCCGCCCCCCCACACCCCGGAGACCGTGCGGGTGGAGGAGCCCGGGACCCCTCCCTCAGTACTCTGGATCGCTCAAGACCCCTGAGACACACAATGAGCTCCAGAGGAGCAGCCCCTGCCCCACCCCACAGCCTAAAGGTAAAAAGACCAACATAAAACCCCTGGCGACCCCTGACACAGGAGGGCAGGGAGGGGGCGAGTGGACTTTTGAGCTTGAGGAAAACCAGAAAGGTAAAGAGGGTGGCTGTGGCCCCCTGCCCAGGACCAAACCCAAGCCCCCCAAGCCAGGCTTGGAAGGGTGCTTTCTCTCCCCAAGCGGAACCGCCAAGGGTCCATTACCCTCATGTGGCCAAGGTCGCCGCTCCTCCACCAGAGGAAACTTTCTGGCACCCCTGGCCCTGCCCTGAGGGCTGGGGTGCTGCTCCCTGAGGCCCCACAGCTGTCGGGATGGATGAGGAGCCCAGGGCCTGAGCTCAGGCAGCAGCTGAGTAAATGCGGGTCTGGGGGAGGCTGCCGCGCAGTAATTGCCTGATGACTGGAGACCACCCACCGCCTAAATTGCCCTGGATTTGCTGTGGCCTGGCCCAGCAGCCCTCCTGTGAGACCCGAGGTTCAGAGGGGGATGTATGAGTTTGAAGCTGAATTCTTGGGTCCCTTATCCATCCCAGACCTATGCGAGGGCCAGGTTGGCTGTGCCAACCTGATCATGAGGAGTCCGGCTCAGCCCTGGACACCTGGCTCGCCATAGGTCACAGAGTTTCATTGAGCTCCCACGCAGACAGCGCCTGTGCCCCACCTGCCCACAGCAAGGCAGCCACCTGAAGGACGGTGCCGTGGCTGGCGTGGGCCCCAGGCTGGCAGAAGCCTGGCTGTGCAGCTCTTGGAAATAGCACAACAGCCACACCTGCCCAGGCGACTCTGTCAAAGCTGCCCCAAGAGTGAGGGGAGCACAGCCTGCTCAACAGGAAAGACAGGGTGCCAGTGACACAGCCACAGACTGTGAGGGGGAAAGACACTCCAAGACGTCCCGGGTGGACCCCAAGGGCTCTGGAGCTGACTGCAGTGCCACTGAGCCCCTGGGAGGAGAGGGGGAGGAGGCAGGGAGGCGCGGCTGTGCTGTTCGGACTCACTCTCATTTTAGATCAGCTGCAAGCTGGAGTTTCCACTGATGATTTTTTTGTTGTTTTTTTTTGGTACTGGAGATTAAACTCAGGGGCACTCGACCACTGAGCCACATCCCCAGCCCTATTCTGTGTTTTATGTAGAGACAGGGTCTCACTGAGTTGCTTAGCGCCTCACCATTGCTGAGGCTGGCTTTGAACTCGCGATCCTCCTGTCTCAGCCTCCCCAAGTGCTGGGATTACAGGCGCCCGGCTTCCACTGATAATTTTAAAAGCTGAACTCGTCAGTGCCTTGCTCGATGGCAAGACCCCACACTGCACCTCTGGGCTCCGTCTGGGGCTGTCAGAAGAACCACACGGTCTCACAAAGCTCCTCTGCCAGTTCTGAGACTGGAGGAGCAGCAGGATGCCCACCACCTGCCACCTCCCAGCCTCCCTGGAGAAGCCGCCCTACAGCTCCCACCCCCACCCCACCTCTGTGCGCACACAGCTCCCAGCCAGGGGGCGCCTCCTGCAATCCAGCTGGGGACAGCGGCCTTGAGGATGTGAGCCTAGGTGCCTCACCCTCGCCTCTCCTCAGGGGCACATTCTGAGATGGAATGAGGGTCAGTGTGCAGCCCAGGCTCCTGGACGGCAAGGGAACAGCCCAGCAGGCTTCAGGCCCCCGCACACCCCAGGGCTAGTGTTCTAACGCCTCGCTCTGCCGTCACCCCCGTGTCCCTTCCCGTTGCCTCTCAGCCTTCCCACATCTCCATGAAAGGAAGACATTCTCAAAGATGGACAGGAGAGCCAGGCGAGGAGGGTCTGGCCACCATCGCACAGCTCCCAAATGGCAGAGCTAGGCTTTGAACCCAGACTCCTGGCTCACCAACCCAGAATTCCTGGGTTCTTCCCTGCACCAGAAACCACAAATGGCCTAAAAAGTCCGTGCTGAGTGTAACCTGCCCGGCCCGCCCTGAGCTGGTGCTATGCAGTGGAGGCTATGTTCTGAACTCAGATCCAGACTCACTTTGGAACCAAGTTCAGGCACGTTAACGTTTTGAGGCAGTGAGCCATTCTCCTCCTCCCCTCTCCGCCATCGTCTCAGTCCCGTTTGGAGCAGGGGGGAGCCCAGGGCTCCACAGAATTCTGCGGCCCCGCCACCACCCAGCCCCAGCCTCAGCTTCACCCTTTAACTGTGGTGAGCACTGATTTAAACAGCTCTAAGGCCAGCACTCTCTGCGAGGCCATCGGCTACATTTAAACTCGGCCCCTCTGGAGAGGAACAGCAGGGCTCTGTGCGGGAGGCAGCCTCTACCGTCCTCCTTGAGGGGCTCTGCATGCAGGTATTTAAAGTTGTCAGGATGCTTCATCCTTTCCCTTTGACGCAAGGCAGACTCCGAGATGCCAGGGGCCGACAGGCAGGGTGGAATGTTTACTCAGCTCATTACGTGCTGGAGTCGACTCCAAGTGGCCCTAAGACGCCCGTGGGTTCTGCGGGCTCTTTTTCTCTTCAAATCATCTGCCGGGTTCACTGCACTGGGTTTCTTCAGGTTCCCCAGTAGCCTTTGTCCAGGAGCCCACAGGTGCCTCCAGCCCAGGAGAGCTGTGCATGCCCCCAAGCCGCGGGCACACCCCTGGCCCCATCTGTCCCTGTGACGGCGGGGCAGCGGGCCTTGCCTCCCACCAGCACCAGTGGGGGCCTGCAGAAGGGCAGGGCCTTTGCCGCATCAGGTGAAGGGGTCTGCATGAGGTTTACATTCTTCACCTTCCTTTTCACAAGTATTTCAACCCCCTCGAAAATGGCTTCTTCTAATAAACAGCCTGCGATGAGTCGCAGCTCGTGGCAAATGCTGAGCAGGGTGGGGGTGTCCCTGCTCAGCTCGGGAGGACCACAGTAGCCAGGGCAGCGCAGGCATGCAGAGGGGTCACCACGGCCCAGTTGGCCCTCATGGGGGGTTGGCGGGGCTGGCGTGCACTGTGGGGTTTTGTCACACACAAGCAGGGCAAGATCAGCAGGCAGAGCGACGGGGGACACTGCGGGCTCTGTTCCTCCTCGTGCCAGCACTGGGGCCTCTCCTGGCATGCTGCCCCCTGCTCGGAGCTCCAAACTTTGTAGGGGGCTGAGCTTTAGGAAAGGATGTGATCTTGGTCCTGAGGCTCGGGGACAAGCCATAGACGCTCCATCTGCTCGAGGAGCGCTTGCTGAGCAGGCTCCAGCGTAGGATCAGCCTGGTGAACTGCCTCTCGGAGCTTTGCCCTTGGAAGGGCCGGCCATGGCCAGCACCATTGGCACTATTGGGAGCTTGCTAGAAAGATGTTCACAGTCTGCCCCAGACCAGGGGCAGAGGAGCCTGGGCTTTCTTGACACTATTCGAGGTCCCCACCTGGAACCTTCCAGGCCAGGCTGCACAAGAGAGCCCGAGAGGCACTGCTGTGGGAACTGAGGGTCTCCTTTCTGTCTAGGTTGGACCATCCAGACGGCCCTGCTGGGGAGCAGTGCTGCCCTCGGCCAGAGGCAGCTCGCCAGGGCCGATCAGTTCACAGGGAGCATGGCTGGCCAGGGTCAGCATCCTTGATGTGGAGTTGCCCAGAGACACAACGTCCCTCTCAGAAGGAGATGGCAGAACAACGCTCCCCCAATGTCCACGTCCTGAGTACCCGAACCCTTGAATGTGTCACCTCACATGGCCAAAGGGACGGCACAGATACGACCACGTGACCTGGTGATGTGGAGATTTTCCTGGGTCCTCTGTTGTCAGTCAGGCCTTTATAACCTGGGAAGGTCACACAGGAAAGAAGGCGATGCGACGGCAGAGGTGGCATGGCCCAAAGCCAGAGGACCAGCCTGTCAAAGCTGGAAGGGGAAGGATGACGTCCCCTGGGGCCGCTGCAGGAGGCAGAGCCACCCCACACTGACTGCAGCCCCCGCAAGACTGCGAGGAAGTAAACGGGTGTCACTTGAAGCGACAGGTTTGTAGCAGTTTGTTGCAGCAACAGGAGAAACGGAGGCGCTCTGTGGGCAGAAAGTCCCCCGGGTGCTCATGCAGGAAACCCGCCTCACGTACGGGTCACCTTGCCCACAGTGTCATTGAGACCCTCTTCTTGAACTGGTCCTGAGACCATCGTATTCAGGGACCACAGGTCCTGCTGCTCACACCTGCACTTCTGAGGGACACACAGTGTTCTAGAAAGAATCCCAGCTGGTGCACACAAGAAGAGAAGCTGTAACTTGTGCAGCATCAGGTGTTAGAGGCTCCTGGGAAAGCAGCCCTGTGTTCTCCGCCTCCTGTGGCCCAGCTGGTTCTGGGGAGTGGGTTTTGCATTTGGAACTCACAGAGCACTGACGGAGGTCGCATGAGCATCCTGGCTGAGCCCTCCATACACGCAGCCCAGTGCTCCCGCCTGAGAGGCTTTTGTGCAAGGAACACGCTCCGCTCCTCACAGGCTGCCCGGGTCTTCTCACGCTCCCTCTTCCCTGGGAATCTGCACCCACCATGTCTGTCACCACCTCCACCAGCCTGCTGCTCTCTCCCGAGTGCTGGCCAGCTTGACGTCTCTTCCTGGGTCCCCACGACACATCCGAGCCCTCCTCCTGGCAGACACCGTTGCTGACTCATCCCTCACCCCGCACCAGCCGTCACTCACACTCCTGAATGTCTCCTGACCCAGGCCTTGCCTCCAGCCTCACCACCCAGCTCCCCATCGGCCCGCAGCCTGTGCTGTCCTCTGACCCAAATCCAGGTGCCCTGGGGGAGGCACAGAGGACCTGGGGCTCCGGCCTCCCGCCTCCGGGGAGCCCAGCACTGGAGGCTGTGCTCACCTCCCCATGCTGGGTCATTCTGTTCTTTTTCCTATTTTGCTTCAAATTATTGTTTCCAGATACCAAGTATTTCCACCCGGTGGTGAAGACGTGAGCCTCTCTACGTAAGCCTGAGTCACCTGGTGTCTCACTTCCTGCTGAAAACGCCCAGCGCCTTTCAGCCCAGGCTCTGCCCACTCTCCCTCTGCCCCCTCCACCTGGTCACTGTCTGCTTGTCCTCCACACTGGCTCCCGCAGTCTCCCCCGTGGGGCAATGAGGCCCTATGTCCACTCTCCCCTCTGACTGTGCCCCGTGCTGGGCTTTGCAGAGGACACGTCTGTTCCCCTCCCCAGGGGAAAGTATTCTCCTCCCGTCCGTCTCTCCTCTCTCCACCCTGACTCTCTCCCTGATGGAAATAGCCACAGCCACTGTGAATGGGGACACTCGACTGTGCTGTGAGGCCAGCAGCCTGAGTGCCCAGGAACCCCACCTGCTGCCTTCAGACCCCACGGCAGCATCCCCACTGCAGGGGCCGAGGCCACCATGCACCCGCTGAGTCCCAGCCGGCACCTCTGGCAGGGGCAGAGCACAAGCCTGCACCCAGACCACCCTGCCCTCCCCGGAGCTGCATGTCCCACCACGTTTGACTTGAGGTTCACAGTCACATTTTGAATTTTCTCATTCATTCACTCATTTCTCAGCCGTGAGAAACCAGGAGGGACGGGGACGGCGACACTCCCGTGGTGCTGCCTGTGAGGCGTGAGCCCAGGGGGACGGGCATGTGGCCTTCTCTCGTGTCTGCATGGGGAGCCCTGCGCCCGGAGCTGAGGTGTGTCCCGCAAGCTTGGTGGCTCCATGCCTTGATCTGGGTCCCCAGTGGAAAAAGACAAACTCTGTTCAGACCTCAGGTGACCTCGGAATTCACCAGGGTGGGTCTAACCCTGTGACCCAGCAGAACGCCCAGGCACAGGGATGCTGGCCGGCTCCGGGTGCAGACGCAGCACAGAACACCTGTTTCTCTAGGCCCTGGGCGGGCGGTCTCTGCGTGCAGGCCACACCTTCTCCCCCCGGAGTTTTCTAGACAGCCTCAGTGGAGGCCAGGTGAAGGCTTGTCACCCGGACGTGTGTAAAAGAGGCCTGAGGGTCTGTGGGCAGCAGGCTCCTTCTCACTGACCCTCACGAGAGGCCTTGGCCACTTCTGTATGAGATGGGAGGGGACAGCAAAGGCCTGTCACAGGCACAGCTGACAGGAGACTCTGGGCACAGCGAGGGTCTGTGCCTTGCTCTGGTCCCCATCATGGGTGCCCTGCAGCCGCATGCTACACCTGGAGGAGGGACCACTCACTGCATCCCACACTCAGAAGGGGAGAGCGAGGCTTGGAGGAGGGACTCAGCATCCAGGGCAGCAGGACATTTTAATTTTTTTAATTAACATATAATAATTGTACACATTTACAGAAAAGTGTGACATTTCCATGCTGTGTACCGAGAGCACTGATCAGATCAGGGTCCTTAGCCTTTCTATCTCCTTATCCTTTTTTGGTGTTGGAACCTGGGAGCCCCTCTTCCTGTTCACAACCGGAGCCAGGACATGGCCCCCGACAGCCCAGCCTAGGTGGCCAGGCCCTCAGCCTCTGGATAGTGGGGAAGCAGCCTGGCGAGGACTGAGCGGGAGCAGGTGCTGAGCCACCTGGGCCCTCCCTCAGCTGTCAGCAGATGGTGGCCCTGGCAAAACCGTCCTCCAGAACGGAGGTCCCCCAAACCTTGAGTCTCAGGACGGCTTCGCGCTCTTAGAACTCACCAAAGATCACAAAGTTCTGCTCACGCAGCTTCTACTACTGATATTTATGGAATTTGGTATTAAAATTTATCACATTTTTAAAATATTCCACTAAGTCATGAAAAAGAGTGAGCATAAACTGGGCACATGTTAACACAGCATCCTTTTGGGAAAGTGATTATATTTTGCAATTTTTTTAAAAAAAAAGCAGTGAGAAGATTGGCGAGCTTTCTCCATTTTGCAAGTCCCATTAGTGTCCAGCTGAAGAGGGACACGTGGCTTCTCTTGTTTGCTTCTGCTCTCTATCTGGGGCAACATGTCTTGATGCTTAAGTTAAAAAAAAAAAATCCTGCTCCCTCAAAGAGATGCATGGGATAGGGCAGGGCATCAGTAGTCTTTTTGGATACTATAAAAAAGTTGGGATTATCTTTAATACAACACCAAAACTCAACAAGAGAGAGTTCTTTAGAGATTTGCCATGTGGAATCTAAAACCAAGCCCATGGAGTTTTTGCAGTCTGTTCTCTTAGAGTCCATAGTCCACAGAGCTCTCTGGGGAATCACCTGGATTTTGTCCTTGTGTCCTTTGGAAAATGTCCATTCCCTGGCCTGTGCAGCTGTGCCGAGCGTCAGCACAGGACACTATACCGCCCAAGAGGCTGCCTGTGTCCAAGCTGCACTCGTCAGGCAGGAGGCAGACAAGCCCGCCAGCGGCTCATACAAGCTTTCAAAATTCTAATTTTGCTTAAAAACTTAAATATTTCCTGGAAGTCACAATCTCCCTTTGTTGGTTCTCAGAAAAGCGTCTGCCAAGTGTGGCAGCTGGATAGCCAACGTCTGTCTGCCCGTCGCCCTTTCCAGTAATCATTCCATGAAAACAGTGCCCGGTTGGTCACCCCTAGGTCCCTGGGAATGCTCAGATGGCAGAGGCAGCTGTCCAGGTGCCGGGATGCAGCAGAGCGGCTGTGTGCGGACTCCTGCTCCATCCCACTCAAGGGCAGAAAGGCATGGGCTCAGGGTGAGGAGCAGCAAGTTCCACTGTCTGTCCGAGGACAGTTCTGGGTGACATTTTTTGCCAAGCATGCAGTGCAGACAGGGGGCTCCAACACATTGGTACCAGGGCCAGGCCCATCCTGTCCATCAACAGTCTGCCCTCCGTGGACGCCACCCAATCAGCGCAAGGCTCAGCCCTGTGCAGATGGCAGGTAACTCCTAGCACAGTGAACCAGGGAAGCTCAGGGATCCCAGGAGGCCCTGGTGCCCCCGTGGACAAAGAACCGCAGCTGTCACCACTGGGCTGGGTGGAGGCTCCAGAAGGGTCATGTCTGCTCCTTCGACTGCAGAGAAGGAAGGAAAGGAGGCAGGGAGGGGAAGTGTGGTAACTGGCTATACCATAGAGGCTGGCCTCCAACTCAAGCCTGCCCAGGCCAGCTCCAGCTTTAGCACCCCAGGAAGCCGCTAAGGGTGCAGAGAGGAAGGGTCCTGGCCTCGGGAGACCTCAGTGGCGTTCAAAACTATACCAGCCTGGCTCGTGGCAGCCAGGTGGGCTGACTCTCCGCTGTCCACGGGTCCCAGTCTCAGCGGGCAGGTGACGCCTGCCCCACAGGAGCTGAAGAGGACGTCATGCAGGGGTACGTACAGAGCTGGGCAGAGCTGTGGGAACCCACGGGGGACGGAAGCATCCTGGGACGAGCAGGGCAGGGGCTGGCTGCCTCCAGGCTGGAATGGGCTGGGCAGAGACCTGGGGAGAACGACCGTCAGGTTGGCCGGGCACAGAGGAGAGGAAACAGCAGCCTCTCTCTCCTGCTGCCTTCCAACCTGCCTCTAGTGTCCACCACGGGCTCATCCAAACAGGAAGTGTGAGGACTCCCGCCAGCCATGCCCACAGAGGGCAGCCTTCTGAGGAGAGCCTCCCGGAGGGTGGATCTGCAGGGGCCAGGGCGGATCAGAGCCCAGTTGCCAACCGGCACTAGCAAAGCACACACGTCACCATGCCAGCCTCTGAAAGGGCCTCACCGTAGCGGGCCTCTCCTCTCAGCCCGAGGCAGCCCACACTACCCGCTCAGCAGGGCCGTGGGGTCTGCAGGCTTCTCTGCCCCCAGGCCTGTGCCAGCCCAGCCCGACCCTTCCCCCAACTCCAGTGGACACTGAGGCAGCATGCCACTGGCCTCTCCTTGCAGCACCGAGACTCAGACGGTTGGCAACATGTGCGACCAGCACCGTAGGCTCAGCCTCCACAGCCTCTGGAGGAGGCCACTGCTGCCCTCCCTCTGTTGTGGACAAGGAAATCAGGAATCAGGGTGGTAAAGCAACCAGGCTTAGTCACACAGGAATAAACACAGGCAGAGAGCGTCTCCACCAGGCCTGGGAGCCTGTGTGCTGCTCCCACGGTGAGACCGCAGATCGGCTCTGTGTGGGCGGAGCCCAGGTTCAAGTTCTCACCTGGGCAGCAGGGGCGACGGGCCTCACCCACCCTCCTGGGCCTTGGGTTCCTTGTCTGTGAAGCTGAGAGCTCCTCTGGGGGTGCTCAGACCTCTCCCAGGTCTCATGAGGCCCAGGCTCCCAGGGGGCTGTGACACCATGGCCTTCATGGTCAGTGTCCCCAGAGCCGTCATGCCGCAAGGTTTCCCTGCAAACCAGCTCTGGGGGCTCAGCAGATGTGAAGCTCTGACAGTGCTTGGCCACCTCCTGCCCCGGGATCTCTGCGACCTGCAGGAGCCGTCTGCCACCTCGGGCCCTCCCTGGCCCACCCGTCTCATGCAGAAGGCGCCCCTCCGTCTGCCCCACTGGGAGAGGGACCAAAGCCTGTCTGGCTGCAGGGGCCGCCGGGCCTACGCACCACGTGGGCTGTGCTCACGCCTGAGGGGACAGCAGGGCACGTGCAGCCCGGGCTCAGCAGTGGACCAGTTCCCAGCTTCGGGCCCCTACTGCCCTGGGGGACCTCGAGAGGCGGGTTCCGGTGTTCAGCTCGCTCCTCAGACGGCGTTCACCAGAGAGGCGCCTGGTGCTGTGTGGCCAGCACCTCCCGGCAGCCTCAAGGAGCCCGAGCCGCCGATGTGGAGGAGGCAGCGAGCCCTGGGGACCGTGGGGCGGAGGTGCTCGCCTCCTCTGACGGCAACTTTTAAAAACCATTTATTTTAAAAATTGCAGCAAAATGCACACAGTGCTGGCCTCCACAGTGGAGGCGGCACAGGGCAGCCTCCGCCCTCCGCCTCCACACCCCGTCCACCCTCCCAGACGGGGGCCCTGTGGCTCCTGCCCGCCTCGCTGTCTCCATGGATCGGTGGCTCCAGGGACCTCGGCAGGTGCAGCGGGGCAGGGTCTGTCCTTGTGTGTTGGTGCCTCTCGCGGCACACACGAGGCTCACGTTGGAACGCGTCCGAATTTCATTCCTTTTTAAACCTTCGATTGTATGAAAACACCTGCTGCACATCTGTCCATCCGAGGCCGCCCGGGGCTTCTGCCTCTGGGCTCTTGTGAATGCTGCAGCCGTGGACGGAGTTAAAGCCACAGGGAGTAGCTGGTGGTCCACTAAGCTGCTCGGCACAGCCCCTCTCGTGTATGGGGAGCGACTCACAGAAAACTCATGGGGCTTGACACCCAAATGCCTAGTCCCAGGTTCTCGACCAGACGGCAACATCGTCAAGCAAGCTCAACCCACCCAGCCTCACCTTGTTCATCTGCAGAAAGAAGTGCAGTCAACAGCCCTGGCTACTGTCCCAGCAGCCACACTGCCATCCTGATTCCACAAGGATCTGAAACTTTTTCTCCTTCTACCCTCCCAGGTGATCTGCAGGGCTGTGAATCTCCCATTCCAGAGATGGAGCCCCACCGGTTAAGTGGGCAGTGCAAGCCCCTCCCACTTGCTGGTGATTGACTCAGGTCTCAGTTCCTGGAATTCCCCTGGCAACTGTTGTTAGTGTTAGGGCTTCACCTGAGCCAGGCTCTCAGGTGAGAAAAAGAACTTTTTTTCCGGGCTAGAGAAGCGATGTTCCCCCACCACGTAGAAGATGGACTTGGAAGCTAGTTGCTACAATGCTGCTGCTGGCAGCCATTCTGCAACCATGAGGAAGGCTAGCATGAGAACAAAGTCCAGGCACACGGGAAAGGCAGTGTCGAAACTAGAAACAGCTGCGTCCTGAGCATGGCACTCCCCGACACACGTGATCTCTTCAAACAACAAAGACCTTGTCTGATACTTATTGAGCCATGAGGTGAAGCATCAAAAGAACCACATTTATTTGCACCAAGTTAACCAGGAGGGCTAGATAAAGTCAAGACCCCCACTCAACCCCAACAGACTCAGCTGCCCCTGGGTTCTTCTATGTTCACAGGCACTGATGTACATGCTCACTACACACGCACACACACACACGCACACACACACACACACACGGTGGCCTTCAATTATAACTCACCATCCTAAAGCAGGTGGCCCGTTGGCCAGTCACTGGAGTACTTCTTGAAACAGATTTATTACCAAAAAGGGTCTCATGCCGTCTCTATGGCCAATGTCACTCCTGATTCTGAAGTAAGACATGGTTAGCAGTGACCAGGAATGGCTAGGGCCGGGGCAGGCAGAGCACTGAGTGGGGGACGGCGGCCAGAGGACGGAGGCTCCCGTCCAGCCAGCCTGCACTCGGCCACATCGACGTCACGCACTCTATTTTAGAGCCGAAGGGAGAATCTCGGGTCTCCCGCCCCAGGATGTTCCTAGAGAGAGCTTGGAAAGGAGAGGCCGTACCTGTCAAGGCACAGCCGCAAGCAGAAGCCTCTCAGCCAGGCCAGAGGAGTTCAGGGGACCAGCCAGGGAGGCACCCAGCTGCCCGAGAGCTGGGCAGCCCCAGCGTCAGGCCACGGTGCGGAGTTATTTGTTCAGGGCTGTGACAAGGGAACGTGAGTCTTAGTCCTCTCAGGTCGCTGTGACCAAAACACCACGGCCTGGGGCCTCAGAACCAACAGGACAGGACCTCTCCCAGTTGCGGAGCCCAGGAAGTCCCAGGTGGAGGCACCAGGAGATTCTGGGCAGATTCTGCGTCTGGGGAGCAGCTGCCTCTGGAGCACAGGTGTGAAGTCCTCTCACTGCGTCCTCCCGTGGCGGAGGGTGCGCCAGCTCCCTAGGGCCTCTTCCTGGGGCACTATCCTGCTCACCCCGGCTCCACCCTCACGGCCTAGTCGCCTCCTGGGGCTCCATCTCTCTGGGGTAGGGTTTAAGATGATTTGGGGGCACAAGGCCTTGGAGCGCAGCGCACAACAGACAGGCAACAAAGCCAGGCGTCGGGGGCAGGGCCTCAAGGGGGTCTTACCAGGCAGCACTCACTGTGGGGCCACGGCCCCTGCAAAGGACAAGACAGCACTGGAGGGGCAGGGACGCCTCTGGTGAGGGGACCCTCCTCGGGCCAGGCAGGCTTCAGAAAGCTTTGTGTTTCCTGTCTCCTTTCAGCAGGCCCCTGGGTGTGCTCCTGCAGTGATGATTTATAAATGCTGTTACAAAGGCGATTAAAATTATGCTTTACTCATTTCTTTTCACCTTATTTCCATTTAGCAATTAACTTTGAAAGAAAAGAAAACTCACAGACATAGGTAGGTGTAGACGTGGACACAGATCTGTCGATGCAGCGCCATAGTCGATTAAAACAGGTGCGATTATGAAGGTGTAGGTATAATTATGAAGAAGGCCTGCGGAGAGAAGGAGAACAAGGCAGAGTTTTTTCCTTAACAATAACAAGGGTGCAGAGAGTGGGCCATGTGTGGGGAGGCAAAGACCAGAGCCCCACTCGGGTGCACACAGGGTCCCTAGTTTCGCTTACTTCCTGGTGGGCAGAGTGTGCCCTCTCACTGCCCTGGAGGCTCCCAGGTCAGCCCAGGGATGAGCAGGTGAAGTCAGGGTCCATCCAGCCCTGGCCACCTGCTGGCCTAGGCAAGTCCCACCTCTGGAAGCCACTGTCTCCTCTCAGAGTAGGAGGGGCCAGCAAAGAGCCCAAGCCCCTGCCAGCCTGAAATTCCCAGGGTCCTTGACCGTGCCCACCCAGCCACGCCCTGGTCTGCACATGCCAAGGCCAGCCAGGGTAGTTTCTCAGAGTGCCCAGGTCAGCCCTGGAGGAGATGCTCCCCAGGCTTCGTCTCTGGAACATCCAGGGGAAACCGTAGAGTAGTGACATAGCCTCAGAATGCCTCCCGGTTGGGAATGGGCTGCACTGAATGGAAGGTTAAATAGTGACTCTACAAAACCTTAAGCCAGGAATCCAGCCCCAGGTGGAGTCTGCAGACCCTGTTCCGGGGAGCGAGGCTCTAGATAAACGGATCAGGGGACCCTGCACAAGAATCTGGGCATTCTAAGGATAAGAGTGATGCTCTCCAACACCACCGACCACTCTGCCACGTAGAGCTTAAGGGGTATCATTTCTTTATGGTGAGGACTCGCAAAAGCCTTTCTTCCAGCTGCTTACAAACATTGAGCACATCATTGTTAGCTACGGTCACCCTACTGTACAACAGAGCGCTGGCCACAACCCCCTGGCTGAGCCCTGTGGCCCCTGTGTCAGAGCATCTGCCCCTGGGCCTCCTGGCCTCTGGTGAAGCTCTTCGGCTCTCCACTCGTGGGAGGCCTGGGAGGGCTGAGTGGGTCATTGCTGTGTGACACGGTTCCTCTCAGACGTGTGTGACAATCAACAATAAAATTAAAATCAAAATGGAAAGCTAAACTAAAAAGAGCTTAGAGCAGCCGCGGCTCCACCCCAGGGCCGTCCCGTGTGCCCCTCCTCGGGCCAGGGCCACCCGAGGCTGTCGGCTCAAAGCCCTCTCCCAGCAGCAACTTCACTCTGCTAGTTCCTGACCTGCCTGTCGTCCCCTTCGAGGTGTGGGATGCCGCGGGCTCTGTCCCAGCGCGGGCGTCTCTCTTCCTTGTTCCTCCAGAGCTGACCACCTGGACTGTCAGTGGCCCCGCCCTCTGGCTCTTGCTGGGTGGGACAGATGAGGGAGCAGGGACATCCTCCTTCCTGGAGGGCGCTCTGGGCATCTGGGGGACTCCAGCACCAGGAAGCAGAGGCCCAGCTGTGGGGGAGCCCAGAGAGGGGTGGCTGCTGCCCGTGGTGGAATCGCGCTGCTTATCTTCTGCAGGCCTGGAGGTCCGGCTCAGCTCTGGCTTCCTGGAGCCTCCTGATAACCTTCAGGACACCCTCCTTCCTGGAAGCCGTTCACACACTCAGGCCCTGGCCCTGAGCCGTCTCCTCTCCTCTGTCCTCAACTTGACGAGCAGCACCAGTCGGCTCTCTGCGTGACCTTCTCGGATGGGGAAAATACAAAAAGCTTCTGAAACTCCAGTTGTTCAAAGGTGACTTGAGGATGGTCCGTGTGTTTACATGTGTCTTCTATTTTTGGTAATAAATGGGTCTTTGGCCAATGTCAGAACACAATGACACACTTTTAAAGCCAACTTTTAAAGGCAGCTCCCTGAGGTCCACATAGCTAGCCCGCAGCTCGGCGGCTTTCGGGTGTTCTGAGAGGTGAGCAGCCACCAGCATAACCTGTCCTAGAATATTCCTAACAGCTCAGGAAAGCCTCCTGCACCTACTAGCAGCCATGTCCCTCCGCTCGTCCTCTGGGGGTGACCACACGTTCACAGCACAGGGCGGGCGAAGGGCGGGTGCAGGCCGACTCCCAGCACACACTGCCTGTGGCGCTGACACTTTCCTCATCTGGCTGTGTTTCAGAAGAGTCCAATGGAGGGCATAGGACTCACCTGTTTTCACACAGCACGTGGTTCACCTGCCTCCTCACACACCTGAGTTCAGGAGCCTGTTCCCTCCACTAGGGGGCGCTGCACCTGGCTGGCCCACCTGGGCCCTGGAGAGCTGGCTTTCGCTGGTCTAGGGTGACCCAAGAGCCCTGCCTCTGTGTCACAATAGGGAAGGACATTCTGTGAGCCAGCCCCAGGCTCAGCTGACTCAAAAGGTGAGGTGTGTGAAAGAAAATTCTGTACTTAGATGACGACGATCTTGAGAACACCAAGGCCACTTGCTGAGCGCGCGCCAAGGGCTGCCCCCCGGGAAGGACATCACACGCCAGCAGCCCCATCTTCACGAGGACCTCGTGAGATGGGCCTCCTTATTCTGCCAGTTCACTGACAGGCAAGCTGGGGGGAGCACTCGGGTGACTGGCCCAGGTCAGCTACCTCAGGTCCCTGTGATGGTCTGTTTGGTGGAGGGAGAGGCCGCTGGCTGCGGGAACTTCTGACGCCTTCTCCACAAGGGTGTGAGGTTTGACCACAGCCTGAGTTGCAGGATGTCACTCAAGTAGAGCCTTAAAGTCACAAGGGAGATGAGCTGCCTGAGCTCCTGTGGGGGCTGGGGGTGCCCCCTGGAGGTTCAGAACCCCAGGAATCACTGCCCTGGTCATGCAGCCTGGTGGAGAGACTGGAGATGAAGGGGTGGACAGAGCGCGTGTCGGGCAATGGCAGGGGCCGTGGAGAGACGAACACGCAAAGCAGATGCAGGGAGGGTGGGAGGCCACCCATATTGGGAGACAACTTTTAGATGTGGGGTCAGGGAGGCCTCTGGATGGAGGCAGCAGCTGAGCCCAGATGTGAATGACGAGAACCTGGAAGCCACTGGGGCTCCGGAGGGAGCCGGGTCCAAACCATCCCGCAGCCGCTCCCGGGCCTCCCTCGGGTGGGGTGTCCCCATGGTCACCCAGGCAGGCTGTAACCCAGGCTCACAGCTGCCCCTCTCCAGCACAGATGTCAGGCGGTTGGGTTAGTGAGTCACCCGGCACCTTGTGCCCTCTGAAGCCACCATCTCAAGACCCTGCTCCCCTGGGGACAAAGACTGATTGGCAGTTGTCCTGGTGAGGCTGCAGCTGGATTTAATTCCTCCTGGTGTTAATTGGCAGGGGGTGCTGGGAGAGTGGGAAACAAAATAAAGCTTCAAAGCCCGGCTGTTCCTCGCATTAACGCCCTGTCTCCTGGAGCAGGGCTGTGGGGCCCTGGCTGGGAGGGGACACCCAGCCTCCTCATCTCATTAAATCAGATTAACGGGCACCGCGGGGGTGCGGCACCCCAATAGCCACTTCCCTGCTGCTCATGAGCAGCCTGTTGCGCTTCTCAATGTCTGGACAAAATACCCCTCTCTTTTGGGAATTTCCAAAATTAGCAAAAATTGACCTCACTGAGCTCAGAGCAGCAGGAGGCTCTGGGTCCCCGCTCCCTGGCTTCCATCCTCCTGCCCGGCCAAGGAAAGGCAGCCGCCAGCGTCAGGGGATCCAATCCCTTCGTTCCTCTTGGCCTCCATCTCTTGGAGACCTGTGCGCCCTGTAGCCTCTCTGCCCAGCCTCAGCACAGGGCCACCTCGGGCCCCAGCCCTCCGCCCCCCAGTTGCCAATGGTACCTTCAGAGTAATTTTCCTCCTGCGAGTTTTGCTCTCAACAGGTCCAGAGAACCCAGCTCTGTGGGTGAAAGCACAGGGCAGCCGGATCCCAGCAGCTTCCCGTGCCATGAGCCTGTCGGCTCCGAGGAGGCTGCAGCGCTGACACTGTCTTCTGCCGCCTTTGATGGCCTGCCCTTATCAAGGGGAGGCCAGGAGAGGAGGCCAGGGGGACAGCCAGGAGCAGCTTGCCATCCTCCTCTGTTCAGCCAGACCGTGGAGAACAGGAAACAGGAGTCCAGGGCAGATATCAAAGGCCAGAGGTTCTCGGCTCACAGACAAAGAGGAACTGCCTGTGAGCGCCTGTGCCGGGTGGCCAGCAGCCTCGTCCAGCACCAGGGCCACAGGGTGGGCATGGCAGAGAAGTCAGGTCTGACATCCTGACTGCAAGCGCTGACGGCCCCTCAGGAGCCTGGCATGTCCAGGCCACAGCAAGCCAGGGCCAGAGAGTTGGCCCCGATGTCACCTGGACTTGTGAACTCACTTGGGTAAACGCTTTCAGGATCTTCCAAAGGAAACACGGTGTTGTCCGACCTCTAACTCCGTAACTTTCAGAAGGAACACTTGAATGAGTGGCTTTGAATTCAGACGCAGCCGCGTTGGTGGCTCTTAAGGATCTGAGGGTCAGGGCTGAGGAGAACTTTTTGGGCACGGCTGAGCACTGAGCAGAGGGACGTGCCCCTGAGAGCAGGGGAGGGTGCTGCCGACTCCTGTCGGTGCCCGCCCAGCCCAGCTTTGTGTCCCAGCCTGGCCCCAGGACACCTTTCCTGCCATCCTGTAGGCCTGGCCACCGAAGCTCCCCTGATGGACCCTGCTTCTGTCCATCTGTGCTCTGCCCAGAGCGCTGTTCCTGGCTGCCTTCTCTTCCTCCTTGAGCCTGTGCGCGGACTTCACCACCCTCCACATCTCTTTCTCTGACTCCCCTCCCAGCACTTCCCCTCCGGCAGTCCACACTGGGTTGTAGTTGCTGCTTGTCTGTTTCTCACACTGGACCATGAGTCCACAGCAGGAACGGTTTGTTTTCCTTGCTCCCAGAATAAGACTCAGAGCATTTCATCCCCATGTTTTTTGCCTCATTGTTGCAATATGGCTGCTGCAGCTCCAAGCATTATCTCCTAAAAAGAGCTTCTCTCTTCAAGCAACTCTCCCTTATACAAGAAGAGAAAATGTTCCCCCCAAACAGAATCCTCGTCTTGGTGACAGAACTGATTCAGCTACCTTAAACATTGAAAGAGCTTCGTGGAGGGGGAGGAGGGTAAGAAAGACGAGCATGCCTGCTTGGGGTGCCATCCCTAGAGGATGTCACCTGAGGATGTGCAGTGCCGGCAGGCTGCGGGCGAACACACGTGGACCCGCCACACCACCAGGCGCCGAGCCAGCCTTGGACTCGCTGTGTCGGGGTGGCCCGCGGACGTTCACTCCGAGTCGTGCTTACATGGCGTTGGTCAGACTCACCTGGATCCCAGACCTCGTGAGGGAACCATCGCCCTTTGGTGGAGTTCATGGCTGGCAATGGTGGCCTTCAGCAGGCTGCAGGAGCAGGAGTGGCTGGCAGGGGACGTGGGGCGTTGGTGACAACAGGGAGGCATTGGTGACAACTGGGAAGTATGACGGCCACACGGCTTTGTCCTTGGCCCTCCAACATCGTATCCGGCCCAGATTAGACCCACAGTGACACGCTTCTTGCAGCCATGGGCTCAGAGTCAGAGACAAAGTGAACTCTGAATGGAAGACACGGGGACGCAGGAGCTGTCGGCAAGGCCCTCGGCCTGGGCCCCTCTCACCAGGAGCATCTGTCCGGAGCCCATTGTCCCCAGGACGATGGCTGCATCTGCTGGGGCCTTGCCTCCTCCACCGCACTGTTCCAGGTCCAGAGTCCACAGGTGGACAGCCGGGGAGCCTCGGGCCCCTGTTTCGGCCGGCAGGCTGGTTCTCCTGCAGGCTGTCTGTGGGGCATGGGGCCCTGCGCCCTGGCTCCAGTGAATCAGAATGCCCAGCACCGAGTAGCAGGCAAGGCAGCGTCCCTCCAGCAAGGGTGGCAGCCGCGGCAGCTCTTGGAGGCTGTTACTCAGCTGACAGGGTTAGAACACAGACCCTCCTGAGGTGAGGAGCCTGTGGAGCCTGTGGGCGGGGAAGGCGCAGGCGGGCCGGGTATCCACACTTGGTTTGCAGCAGAGGAGAGTGTGTTTAAAGGACCCGGAACGTGCAGCTGCCCAGCACCCGCAGAGCTGTGCCAGAGGCCTCTTTCTCAGTCTGTCCCAGGTCACACTGGGCCGGGCCGGGTCTCCAATGTCCCCACACTCCGATGCCTCTGGGCACAGCTCCACGGCTGAGCTCTGTGACGTTGCTGTGGGCTCATCTCCAGGATCGTCCTTCTCCCCCTCTGAACTCTGACCCAGGAAACACTACCTCCCAGGCTCTCCCACAGCCCTGGTCCCCGTCCTCCTGCCTTCGGACTTTGAATCTGGGACTCTAGGACCTCACTCTAGGGACGCATCACGCAGCATGCGTCCTGTGAGCCTGCTGTGTCTCAGCCAGTGTGACCTCTGACCCAGCCTGTCGGACCTGGTAAAACCAAGGAAAGCTTGTGTGTGGACGCTAACTGATGATAACGGGGTTTCACCGACTGACAGATTCTCTATGCTAACAAGACACGAATAACAGGGAGGACGGGGTGCAGGGCACGTGGGAACTTGCTGTAGTGTTTCCACAATTTATCTGCAAATCTAAAGCTCTTGCACGATAAAATGTTTATCTTTTAAAAAAGCGTCATTGCGTGAGGAGAATCTCCGGCTCTCGCCGCAAGTAGAGGGCCAGGGCGCCGCCCTGCACTCGCTGCAATCTGGCTGAGAGTGGCCTTTGCCCCCTTCTCACTGGTGAGTTCCTAGCAGACTCTCCTCCAGCACCTGGACGAACGAAGCGTCCACTCAGGCGTTCTCACCATTCCTTTCCCACATCCCTTCTGTGTGGGCTGCAGGGCAGGGAAAGAAGGGGCTCTGGGGAGTCGACCAGGGACTCCAGCTCCGCATAGCCTGAGGGCCAGCGTGAGAGCGAGGACGCGCATGTGTGCACAGATGGCTTGCATGCAGCCGGCTGGTACCTTCCGTGGCTCCCTCTTCATGGCTGTCCTCAGCCAGGCACTGCCCTACCGCCAAGGCCAGGCAAAGGAGAGTCCAGGCAAGAGTCATGAGACTGGCCAGCAGCCTTGGAGCTCGGCTTCTCTGCAATGTGCCTGCTCCGTGAGGGGCCTTAACTCAGCCTTGCTGCGAATGAGATCAAGCTCAGATAGGTCGGTGGGTGGGTGGGTGGATGGATGGGTAGATGAGTAGGTAGATGGATCAATGGATGATGGATGGATGGATGGATGGGTGGGTGGGTGGGTAGATGAGTAGGTAGATGGATCAATGGATGATGGATGGATGGATGGGTGGATGGATGGATAGATGATGGGTGCATGGGTAGATGGATGGATAGGTGGATGAGTAGGTAGATGGATGGATGATGGGTGCATGGGTGGATGGATGGATAGGTGGATGAGTAGGTGGATGGATGGATGATGGATGGATGGATGGATGGATGATGGGTGCATGGATGGATGGATGATGGGTGCATGGGTAGATGGATGGATGGATAGGTGGATGAGTAGGTGGATGGATGGATGATGGATGGATGGATGATGGGTGCATGGATGGATGGATGCATGGAGGGGGTTTAGTGAATTGATAATGGTTACAACAAGCCTTGCAAAATGGATACTATGGCTATTGTTTCACAAGAGTGTGCCAGAAAAAGTGACCCTTTGCCTGATACTGTAAGCAAGGAAATCAAAGTTACCTCACTCATCGTGAGTGAAAGCAACATTTTTAGTAGTTGTAGTGTATAACAGGTGACATACAAAATATTTTAAGTCATACACTCACTTCTAAAATAGTCCTATATGCAGTACGTGTTTTTAAAATCTGAAGTCCTTCACCAAACTCAATTTCACAGTAGTATTTCTCGGCCTGAAACTAATTACATTCTTGTAAAACAGGAGATGCTCTGCAGTCTATCTAAAGAAAAGTACCACGTAAATAACAACATGTAATTGCATATTTCAAGACAATCCTGGGCCCAACTGGAAGCAGAGGGCAAGGACCCTCGGCTGCCTAGGGGCAGACGAAGGCGTCCAGCACATCCTGAGGAAGAGGCAGGGCAGACGGCAGAGGTGGAGTTCCTCTGGTGCGTGTTCTCCAGATGGCTGCGCCTAGACCCCGGGGACCCCACCGTGGCCTGGGGGAGGCCTGCAGCCACCCGTCCCTGCTCCCCACCCCGTCCACCACTGGAAAACGTCTGCCAACCCTTCGCTAGGGTGTTGCCGGGCGGGTTTTGAACAGCGCATTCATTCTGTACTCAGCTCAGGCAGGAAGAGGGCAGGGTGGGAGAAGAAGCCGGTGCTGTGTGAGCGCCTTGGAGATGGAGCTCCGCGGGGCAGGTGTGGTGCGCGCCTGGAGACCACAGGAGCAAAAGACGCAGTTGGGGCTCAAATTAAAAGGTGCCAAATATTTGAAGCTCCCAAAGACCCAGCTGCAGAAACCCAGAGGTCAAAGCGCTTAAGGACACATAAAATGTGGATCTTTCCATAATTATTTAAATATGTGTTAATGAGAGCTCGGACATGGTCAGGGTGTGCCCTTTAAAGCACTGGACACGGGGGAGCTAGGCAGCGTGGCTTGGGCGCCAGGAAAAGCGTGCATTTGGGTGGCAATTCCCGGACCCTACCTTGGCTCTGACGCTGCCGTGCTGGGCAGTCGCCCAACCTGGCTGGAGCGTATCCTCCCATTTAAAAACAAAAGGGGTGCAGGGTGGGATAGACTGAGCAAGCTGCCCGACTCCCTGGGTCATCAAGACCACTAATCTAAATTAGAAAATAAGAACCATCCGGGGGAGGCGGCTGGCGACTCTCTAGGCCTGTTAAGTCTATATGCAGAGAAAAGATGCCGGTTTTTAACCAGAGGAGTCAAGGAGACAAACGTCCACAGAAAACAGAACCCCGATGCAGGACCCTGCCCCGGGGCCCGCTGGCCCTCCCATCGCACCCCAACCAGAGGCCATCAAAGCGTCAGCTCCACCCGAAGTCTCTGGTCCAGGAGGGCACTTGCACATTTTGGAGGAAATATGGGAATGCCATTTCCATCGTTTTTCTTCCCCCAGCAAGGAAAGGGGGCAGAAAATGAACGAAGCCCAGCGCAGGCCCGCTCCACACCAGGTCTTGACACCTGGGTTTTTTATTGCGACTTCAACTTCCAAAATAAAGAAAGCAGTGATTTCAGGGTGCATTCTTGCCTACATGTTTGAGGATGTTTTGGGCTTTTCATGTCCTTTGAAGCCGTGTCACCTAATTATGCCCCTTTGATCCTCGTCTGCCCCAATCAGAACACGCCAGCCTCTGCACGGCCATCGACGGTGACTGAGGGTTTCCACACTCCAGCTGGCGTGGAGAGGCCGGGTATTTGTGAATACCTGAATAAACTCCTTTAATCCAAAAACAAACTCCCCCTGAGAGAAATGGCCTCAAAAGGCCTTTCATGGAGTGTTGCGCAGCTCGCCGGCTCCTGTTTCCCTGGCCTTCCCCGGGCTTCCTGTACTAATGGTCCTGAATGCGTTCCCAGTTGTGGCTTACTGGTCTACCCAGACCCAGGCATTAAAGGGGAAGAAGGAAAAAAACAGCTGCGGATGCTCGTGGGCGCTGCCAGGGCTGGATGGGTGAAGCCAAAGGGAAACACACGTGGGTGCGAGCGCCGTGTTCTTTCCACAACTCTTCAAAGAAACGCTTCTCTAGTGATGTTTTCAAAACAAGGCTCCAGTCACACAGAGCCCACCTGTGGGTGTGGCTTCCACCAAGCTGAAAGCAAAGCCACTTGGATCAGCACTGAACGTTCATAATTTGCTTCTGGAAGATTCTCAACTTGCATGGACAAAGAAGTCTCCATTATTGAGATTACAGTGGATCCACCACTAGCCCTGACCTCGGGGCTCTGACACACAGGCCACAGGTCAGCCGATGCCCTGGACTTGGAGCCTGGACGTAGGATGAGAAAGCATACTCGCATTCTAGCTCTGCCAGCTGGCTGAGCTGGCCACCTCCTGCCAGCCTCGGCGTCCACCCTCCACGCCCAACCTTACCATGCCCAGTCCAGAGGCTCCTCCCACAGAGAAACCAGTGCCCAAGAGACTCGTGTTGGGGAGAAACAAAGGCTCCGTCAGCGCCCCTCGAGTGAGCTGGGCTCACCATCAGCTTCCCTCTCCAGGGCTGCAGGGCCCCAGGCGCAGGAGAGGAATGACTAGGGACAGGGACAGGCTGCCAGGGGGAGGAGGGGTCGTGTCTTTGCTGGAAATGGCACAGGCCTTGCAGGAATGCCAGGCCACATTCTGTCTTCCCTTTCCTGCTCTGGTGTTTCTATGCTGGTGGCTGGAAGGGGTCATTAGCCTCAGGTGGGTGGGTGGGGGGCGATCAGACAAGTCCAGGTCAAGCTAGCCTTGGATTACAGTTCTGGACAAGACCTGGTGACCAACAGGTCCATCTGCAGAGCCAAGTAGAATCTGACCCAAAGATTAAGGTGACGAAGGGGACAGATGCAGCATGAAGACAGAGATGCCACGCCACTTCATCCCAGGCCAGCCACCAGGCTACCTGAAGGCCCAAGAGGAGTCAGTGTCTTCAGCAGAAGTAGCCTTCAGGTCCCCAAAGAGTGACTCAGGCCACCATCACCATCAGAGCCCCACGTCAGAGGCGTGCTCCACAGCAAGGCCAGCAGGATGCCCTCGGGGCATTGCCCAGCTGCGTGGCCTCCAGGATTGGCAGTTCTGAGTCACTTCAGAGCAGGTGAGGCTGGAGGGCTTTTTAGGTTTTTCCTCGGTAACAAGCTGTTCTTACCTGAGGCAGTAAGGAGTGGGGGTCCCAGAGTCCCGCCTGGACGGACAGCCTGTGGTCCCTGCAGGGTCTGCCTGATGGCTCTTGCTGCAGAACGAATTTCCCAGGGCACAATGGCATCAGCCCTGAAACTTGCTCTTTCCTCATGACTTGTGGGTCGGGAGTGTCGGGAGGGCCCACTGGGAGGTCATGAGCTGGGTCTCTCTGAGCACAGGCAGTGTTGTCTTGGACGGGGACAGCTGCAGGTGTCCCACTCACCAGGGTGGGACTGGGGCCTCTGCAGGGCTGGCGGCCAGAGCACCACATGTGGCCTCAGCCTGGTGGTCTGGGCAGGCCAGACTCCTCACGTGGCAGCTGAGCTGTCCTCCTCCACACCAAGTGTTTCAGAGGATTGGGTGGGAACAGCATACCGGAAGGTGTCCCCAGGCTTCCAGATTCAAGGCGAGGGGACTCAAGCACACCGTCAACAGGAGAGGGCAGGCCCGTTGTGGACGGGCACTCAGGTACAGCCCAGGGCTGTGGACGTTGGCACGGCTGTCTGCCTCCTGCCCTAGAAACAGTTGGGAATAACCAGACTGGACGCCGTCTGAAGAGCCCTCCTGACAGGGAAGGAAATACAGAAGGATGGCGTGAGTCAGTCCTCCTTGTCCTTTAGCACTCGGTTGAGAGAGGACTGTGAGCTGTAAGCTGACATGAGTGACGCATCCCTTTGACGAGGATTGACATATGATGGCTCGTGAAGCCATCGCAAATCAAGATAAGGACACAGCCACTGTCCTGTGAGGACTTCTCCTGGCCCTCCCTGCCCTCCCTGCCCACCAGGACCCTCCCCACTGATGTCCAGGGCCTGCTTTCCGTCGGCACAGATCCCTGGACTCCCAGCACAGAGTCGTGAAGTGCAGCCCCTTCCTTTTGTCACCTCGGCCTGGCGCAGTGATTCCGAGACCCTCCCGGGCTGTGGCTCTGAAAGCCATCGATTCTGGTGGAGGCTGAGCCGGGTCCCTCCAGTGGACCTACGTCCACGTGTTGGTGAGCTGTTTGCAGTCTGAGGAGATCATAAACAAAACTGCCGCAAACATCTGCTTTCGTTTCTCTTGGTAAATACCTGGGAGCGGGACGGCTGCGTCTGGGTACGTGTATGTTTAATGTTGTAAGAAGTCGCCAAGCTGTTTTCCAAAGTGGCTGTGCTAACTTCGATCTTCGGCTCTGACATGTGGAAACCTTGGAGCTACTCCTGTGCTAACAGCAAGAAGAACCCTGAACGACCTGAAAATCAACATTTTTTTGACACAGTTGAGAACTGAAGCTTCAAAACGGACGATCAGAGTCACAAGTGAGATCCACTGACTTGGAGCAGAATCTCTGGAGCCAGAGCTGGCACGTCGGGTGGCCGCCGGGTGGGAGAGGGAGGCCCACACCTTCACGGCTTCCCAGGCTGTCCTCCAGATTCCCACAGGGAAAAGCTGAGAACCGTCCCCCATTGTCCTCCAGGGTTAGGGGCTAGGAGAGAAGTCAGCTGAAACGTGCCCTGTGCATGCTCTGCACGAGGAGGACGGACCGTCCAGGACGGAAGGCAAGCCCGGATCCTCACCATTCAGGGCATGGACAGCCACTCCAACCCTGTGGCCCTTCCTGTCCCACCTAAGGGGGGAATCACAAATGCTGGGAGGGTCAAAACCTGACGGGAGCCTATTGAAACACTGAGATTTAATCGTAAACTTCTGTAACACAATCCCTCCTGACCCCCCCCCCCCCCCCCGCACATCAGTGGACCACAGCCCGGAGCAAGACCCAGCCACCACCTGGGGGAGAGCCTAGGGAAGCCCACAGGCCAGAAGGGGACAAAACGAGGACACTGGGTGAACGGAAGTTCCTGCTGGGGGGTCTGTGACCATCTTGAGTCACTAGTACTTGGCATGGGGTGTGGACAAAGTTCTGCTGTCTCTGCTCACACACCTTTTCTAGAAAAGCCTGGATTACCCGCAGCCTTGGCAATGCCGGGCCTCGGGGTGCATGTGTGTGGGCTGCTGGACTCTGGACTCCACTCTGCTCCCCCAACCTGTCAGGGGTCTTGAGACCAATTCCATAGGTGGTGGGTCCCACTGCTTCATGGATCCTGAAATGCAGCACGGCTATTTCTCCAGCTTTGTCTCTTTTCCATTTCATTGGGTGATTCTGGGTCCTTCTCATTCCCGTGTGAATGTGAGAACCAGTTCTGTGCCATTTATCAGGCGCCTAGATCCACGTAACCAGCACCTTGGGCAACACAGAATCGCACGGACCCGTTCCTCCCACCGCTCCTGGACCCGCTCATTTGTTCTTCATCTCCGTGATTTTGTCACTTGGAGAATATCATAAAAATAAAATCATCAGATGTGACCCTTTGAGATGGTCCACTTGTTTTCGGCATACCGACCGTGAAGTCGGGGCAAGCTGGCTCACGCCCAGGGGTTACGCGCTCCCTGCGGCAAAGCTCCGCGCAGGGAGGTCCCACGGGGTGTTGAGCCATTTTGAAAGACAGCTGGGCTGTTCCGATGTTTGGGTGTTGCAAATAAAACCTGCATAAACATTTGGGTACAGATGTTTTTTGTGAACCTAAGCATCCATTTCTCTAAATGCCAAGGAATTCAACTGAACTAAATTAATCGGTACGCACTTCGTTTTTGACGAAGCCGCGGTTACCTTCCGGGTGGCTGTATCTGCCAGGGACACAAGTGCTGCCGCTTCTCGGTGTCCTTGCTGGCATGTGGCATTGTCACCGTTTTGCACTTTCGTTGTCCTACGATCTGCGAGGGGTGTCTCGTCATGGTCTTAACTTGCATTTTCTTAATGGCCACGACACCGAACGTCCCCCCTTGTTGGCCTGCCTCCTGTACGACCTCCTCAGAGAACTCCCGCTTCGTGTCCTTGCCTATTTTTGAATCGGATTGTTTCCTTTAGCTGCTGTTAGTCGCTCTTCATCACTGGGACCAAAGCACCCTGCAAGAACAACTCAGAGGAGGGAAGTGTATTGGGGCTCTTGGTTCCAGAGGTTCAATCCGTGGTGGGCCCCGTCCATTGCTTGGGCCCAAGGTGAGGCGGACATCACGTGGAAGGGTGGGGTGAGGAGCACTGCTGCATCCACGGCAGCCAGAAAGCAGAGAGCCAGGGGAAGGGCCCCGGGAAGATGCACCCTTCCAGGGCCACCCCCAGGGACCCCCTCCTCCAGCCACCCCCACCTGCCATTAGCTACCACCCTGCCAGTGCAGTCAAACTGGGGGGAACTGATTGGGTTACAGCTTTCAGAATCTAATCACTTTACCTCTGAATGGGGCCACCTCATGGCCAAGCCACAACTGCTGAGTTTTGAGAGATCTTTACAGAACCTGCACACCCATGCTTTGTCAGACATGTGGTTTGCAAATGTTTTCTCCAACTCCTGGGGTCTTCTTTCCATTCTTATAAAAGTGTCTTTACAGATCAAGTTTTCAATTTTGATGACATTGAATTTGTCAATTTTACCTTTTATGGACTGTACTTTTGATTTCAAGTCTGAAAACCCTTTTCCTGACAGCCCTATGATTTTCTGTTTTTTTCCCCCTAAAAGTTTGGTGTTTTACACTTAAGTCCATCATCCATATTGAGCTAATTTTTATATAAAATGTGGCAGTTATGTGGAGGTTCATGCTTTTTGGTCTGCAGAGATTCAATTTCTCCAGCACCAGTTGTTGAAAAGACTATTTTTTTCTCCCATGAATTGCTTCTGCGCATTTGGGCGTGGCGGTGTGGATCTGTTTCTGCGTTCTCTATTCTGTTCCATTGACATATGTGTCTGATTGATTACTGTGGCTTCATAACAACTCTTCAAATTGTGTATTATAATTCTTTTCACTTTCTTTTTTTTAAAAATATTGTTTTAGTTATTGTAGTTCCTTTCCCTTCCCAAATAACTTTTAGAACAATCTTACTCATATCTCCAAAGTGTATTACTATATTTTTGAACAGGAATTGCATTAAATTTATGTATCAATTTAAAAAGAATTACTATTTTCACTATGCTGAGCCTTCCAATTCATGAACGAGGTATGTCATTTCATTTATTCCAAAATTCTTTGCTTTCTCTCATCATTACCGTGTACTCTCCAGCACACAGTTCTGTGCATGCTTGGCATATTTATACCTAACTATGTCATTGTTTGAGCTACTATAAATGGCATTGTACTTTCAATTTTGGTGTCCACATGTTCATTGCTAGTATGTAGAAATAGGGTGGACTCTTTTTTTAATCTTATATCTTATGACCCGCTGAATTCTATTATTAGTCCTAGAAGATTTCTGCAGCTTCCTGGTAGACCTCTGTAGATTAGTGCCCTCGATGATGTCATCTGAAAATAAAGGCAATTATATTTCTTCCTTTGTAATCCATAGGCCCTCTATTTCCTTTTCTTGTGTGTCACACTGGCTAGAACCTACAGCACCATGTTGAGTAACGGGGGTGATAGTGGGTGCTGGTGTGGACCCAGCCTTGGGGGAAGCACCCATCTATTACCGTCAGATCTAGCATTGCCTCAGGTTTCTGTAGATGCACTTTCTCAGGCTGAGGAAGCTTATCCTCTATGCGTATTTTTGGGTTGTTTTTAAATCACAAAGAGGTGTTGAATGAATGCTTTGTCTGCTTTCGTTGACAGGATCCCGTCAATACAATATGCTACGTTGATTGATTCCTGAATGTTGAGCCACTTGGGCATTCTTGGACGCAATCCCACCCGGCTGTGGTCTGTACAATTCTTTTTATATATTTCCGAATTCTATTTGATGATATGTTATTAAGATGTTTTGCTTTTATATTCATGGGGAATGTTGGACTACAGTTTTCTTTTTATTTTCTTTTTTTCTTGTCTTTTCCTATCGTGGGCATTGGAGTAAGACTAACTTCATAAAATGAGTTAAAAAGTGTCCCCAACTCAAGTATTTCTCAGAAGAGATTCTATAGAGTTGATGCTAATTCGTGTTTAAACATGTTGTAGAATTCTCCAGTGAAGCCATCTGGACTTGGAGATTTCTTTGGGGAGAATTTAAAAATTATTAATTTCCCTGTTATAGGGCTGTTGAAATTATCTCTTTCATATTGAATGAGTTGTGATAGTTTTGTGTTTTCACGAGTTAAAGGAATTTCCTTCTATTCCTTGTTCCCTGAGAGGCATTTTTTTTAAATCAGGAATGAATGTTGGTCTTTGTCAGATGTTTGTCCTGCCTGTTAGATGACTAGGATTTTCTCTCTCTTTTTTTTTTTTTTTTGTTTTTTAATATGATTAACTACATTGATTTTCCAATCGACTACTCTTACATTCCTGAGACAAACCTCATTTAGTCGTGATATATTTTCCTTTTCATATATTGTCAGACTTGATTTTCTAAAGTTTTGTCTAGAATTTTGCTCCTGTGTTTGTGAGAAATGTTCATCTGTAATTCTCTTTTCTTGTCGTGTCTTTGTGTGGCTTTGGTGTCTGGATAGTGCTGACCTCGTGTAGTGAATTGGAAAATGCTCCCTCCTTTTCAATTTCCTGGAAAAGCTTGTGTGAATCATTGCTTTTCTTCAAGTTTGAAGAATTCACCAGTGAAAGCATACGGCCGGGATCTTTCTCCGTGAGAAGGTTGCCAAGTACAAATACAATTTCCTTACTCGATGGGACCACTCAGGGTGTTTGTTTCTTCACGAGTTGTTCAGTTTCTCTCAGACTCTTGTTTTCCAGCTGTCTGTGGGATCTGTAGTGGCGGCGGCCTCTCTCCAGGTGTGACTGTGCCTTTTGCCTTTTTCCTGATCACTCCTGTTAGAAGTTCATCAATGCCATTAATTCTCTCAGTCAGCTTTTGGGTTCACTGGTCATCGTTATTGTTTTCTGTTCAGAATCTCCCTGCAGAAGGGGGGCTTCCTCTTCCTGCCCTCCCCGTGCCTGAGGAATTCCCTAGGAGAACCGTTCCATGAGTCTGAGGTCTGTGGCTGAGCTCCAGAAGACATTTTCTCAATCTCCCAATCTTCTAAGAACCCTCAGCGTAGTACCAACAAGTTTCATGTCACAAATAATTTTTTCAAAGGTCCGCATCGCCATCAGATACTGCAGAGAGACTGAGACACAACCTTCAACCCATTCTGCCTCCTTACACGGTAGCTGCAGTGACAGGGACGTGGTCGTAAGGACATTCCAGGATAGGACATTCCAGCCTGGCTCTGCCTTGTGCTGACGTGTCGCCTTGCACTAGTGGTGAGCACCTCTGAGTCTCAATTTCCTTCTCTCTAAAATGGGATCCTACTCCCAGGGTTGCCTGGGGACTCCATGAGCAGACAAATGCCGTACGTCTAGCCCAGAGTCTGCAGGTGCTGTGAGAAGATGACCACGGGGCTGTGGCCAGGACTCTGCTGCCTGTCTCCTGGAGGGGAAGGGTTTATGGCCTTCCTTTCCTCATGTTGATGTTGGAGTCAGCATTTATTGGTTGTAAATGTTAAAAATATAAAGCTGGGGTAGAAATTGCAGACTGTGCTCTTTATCCCATTGTGAGTCCAGTGCCACACCTGGTCCAGCACTGAGGCTGCACTTACAACTCCCCAAATGCTCCAGGGAGGCCAAGCACCACCCCAGGAAGTTGCACCTCCAGGCAGCCACGTCTCAGGAGAGACGGGCATGGCCTGTGCGCCCGGCTGTCTTTCCTGGGTGGCCAGCTGGGTTCTCATGGCAGGAACACAGGCACCCGCAGGTGGTGCAGGGCACTCGCAGTCTGGTAAGGCCACGGCAGCAAGGACCCTACTGCACCCCCAGGGAAGCGACTGAGGAGAATATGTGGGCGCCTGGGGCAGGAGGAGGGAAGCCAGAGAAGAGGGCAAGGCGGTGGGCAGCTGCCCTGGCTGAGGCGCTCGAGGACTCCCACCTGTGGCCCTTCTACCTCCCTCCCCCACGGGCAGTCCCACTCCAGTCGCCACGAGGGGCCTGTGGCTGTGTCCCACAGACCTGCCCCGCCACGGGAGCCTCCCAGGACAGGTAAGGAGGCTTCCCACACAGCCACCATGAGGACAGAGACAGGAGGGACACGCGGGAGGGGGCAGAGAGGCACGTGAAGGAGGGGAAACCGAGGCAGAGACAGCCAGCCAGCCTGTCCCAGAAGCCCCAGCCTGGCTCTGACCTGGGAGCTGAGCACCAGGGGACCAGCCCAGCCCCACCCACCATGGCGGGAGAGCCCCGGGGCCGTGGCTGAGTCCGCTCCGCTGAGCCCAGACTCGGGAACAAAGCTCTTGACTGGTTGCGTTTCTCTGGGCAGGGCCAGGGGGAGGCTTTGTCACACACAAGACAGAATGGCACTCAGCCCCGGCCTGGAACGAGCCTCTGAATTTCTCTGGGACTCTGTTTCCACCAGCAAGAGGACATCAGCACACAGACCTGAGGAGGGGAAGGAAGGACAGGACGGCAAGTGCCCGCCGGGTGCCAGGCCTGCAGTTGGCCGGCCGCCCCACCCACCTCCTCAGGCCTGGCCCAGGGGCTGGGCTTCCTCTCCTCCCTCCTCCCCGCCTCCGCCTCCGCTGGCTCCCTCTTTCCCCCTTCCTCACAGCTGCCCCAGGGGAGGGCCTTGGTGGGGGCCCAGCTGTGCACTGGGACCAGGGCCTGGCATTCTGTGGACACTCGGCACACACCACCACTCTCACAGTGCACAGGTCACTGAAGACAGGGCGACAGGCACACCCACACGCTGCCTGGGCCAGGGAGGGCCTCCCCTCCAGGAAGCACGCTGCCTGCGGCTGTGGGCTCAGGGGTGCCAGCAGTGCGACCCCAGCTCCCGGAGCCTGGCCAACCTGGAGCCAGCGTCCCTGATGCTAACCCTGCCCACCCCACTGGCCAGGAAGGCGGGACTTGCTCTCCACAGGCTGCCCTCCAGCCCGCCCAGCTCCTGGGCGGTGAGTGCCACTACCAACCCCTCTGCTGCCTTCCCAGCGTGTCAGCCAAGGGTGAGCCTCCCCCACATGCACTCGGAAGGCAGGCTTTTGGAAAGCAGGGGGCTGCTGCCTCCTCCCACACACATGCCCTCTGTGGCCACCCTTGGCCTCCACGTCTCTGGCCTCCCCCTTCTGCCCAGCTCCTGGGCCCCAGCGCCAAGGCAGCTGCCAGGGAGCCCTCCTTGCAGCTCCGCACTGGGGTGAACTGGGCGACCCCGCCTTTCCTGGTCTGGCCCAGCAGCGGCGCCACGGCCATGGGGAAGGGGCCCTCGCCCCTCCTGGATCAGCGGTCTGGGGTTTGGAACGTCCGCTGACGGATAAAATCAGAAATCGTTTTCCTTATAAAAAAAGAAGACAATTTCAGAGACGAAGCCTGAAGAAGAAAACAGCCCCTTAGCTTCTTCTCTGAAATGACATCAGCGGCCACCACAAATCCCAGCCAGCCCCTGTGCTTTCAGGCCAGCAGGATGTATCATTTCCCCTCTTCAGTACCCACAGCATTGTCCCTGGTCCCAGCCAGCTTGGAGCGGGCCCCTCGTGGGAAGCTGTGCACCTTCCCACCCAGGCTGCAGGAGGGCCTTGCAGTTGGAAAAGCAGGAACCGCACTGAGCTGGGAGCCCAGGCCGGGCCAGTTAGGGCCAGGGCCCTGTCAGCTGTGCTCCCACCCATCGCCGAGGTGCCCTGCGTGGGCCTTCAGGTCCCGGGTTCCAGGAACGGCCTCACCCAGCACCCGCTGGCCCAGGCCTGCAGCCCGCACACGGATCAGGTGGCGGATTCTTCTCTCGCACCTACGCCAAGCGCCCCCAGCCCACGCAGACTCCCACTCGCTGGCACAGCCCTCTGAGGGCTGACACTGGGGGACGCTTGGGAACATTTTACATGAGTTCTTGTTCAAAGGAAGCCACAACCCAATTGTATTTGAATTTGTTTATCATCACATAAAAATAGACGTATAAAAAGTAACCAGAGAGAAACACAATGGCATATTACTAAAATCCCGCTGTCTGTGGCTGATGGATTATTTTTTCTTAATTCCTTCTACTTATGTAAATTTTCTAAATTTTACTTTTATAACACAAAAACATTATTTATGAAAAACCACCAACTGAATCTTGTCTCGGGGCCAGGGCAGCTACTTGAGAGTGGAGAGGCAGCCTTTATGGAGAGCCAGCAGCCCCCGGGGACTTATTTCTTTGAAGAGTCACTTTTTAAAAACTCAGAAATCATCTGCATAGTTGAAACCTCTGTTCCTCTGGGATTGTTATTTCTTCATTAGTTAAAGTGATTTACTGAGTCACAGGAAATTTCACTGCTGGACCAAAAAGTGATTCCATTTCCCAGGCATTTACCAAGTGTTCTCCCTGGCCTGGCTCCCGCCTGGCCAGGCCACCTTCTCCCTGCTGTGGGGGACCCAGGGACCCAGGTCACTCGTTCGTTCAGCAGCATGAACTGAGGCCCTACTGTGTGCCAGGCGCCACCTGGGGTAGTGGGGATACAGTGGTGTACAAAACCACAGATGTCCCCAGCAAACGTGGAGGAGAGATGCAGAGGACATGCAGGAAGCTCAGGGGACGCAGCCTAGCAGCAGCTGTGAAGGAGAGTGCGGCTGTGGGCTCAGGGGTGCCAGCAGTGCGACCCCAGCTCCAGCGTTAGCATCAGCTCCAGGGTTAGCATCAGGGACGCTGGGTGTCGGGGAGGGTGCCACCGGTTGGACTGTGCCCCAAATTCATGTGCTCAAGTCCTAACCACCCCCCTTGCCTCTGAACGTGACTGGAAATGGGGCCTTCGCAGGCGTGTTCAGTTCTGTCCTAGGTGGCCCTAACCCTGCAGGACTGGCGTCTCCTACACAGGGGGAACTGGACACCTGCTGGCACAGGGGAAGTGACTTGAAGACAGAGGCAGAGATGGGCGGCTCTGGGGGCTGGCATCAAAGATGGCACTAGCCACCTGTAGGTGCGCTGGCGCCCGGAGCTGGACAGCCTTCCCAGCCCTCGGGAGCACCGACCCTGCCCCTGGTGACCTCAGGAATTTCTGTTGTTCAACCACCTCCCCCACTCTGCCCATCTGCCCTTCCCAGTGTGGCAGCCTGGGGAACCAAATCCAGCGGGCGTCAAAGGGGAGGCGGCCTGAGCTGGCAGCTCAGCCCCAACCTGGGGCCCAGAGGCCAGTGCAGCCCAGGTCATCAGGAGGGCAGGGAGTACGCCTCCTGCAGAAGACAGAACCCCCAAGCCCTCAATTTGCAAACCCTCCCCCAGGCCACAGGACGCAGGGCAAACCAGGCCTGACCAGCGGAAGGGAAGGCATCGTGAGCCACCCACCCTGGGAAAGCAGGGGGCGGCTGGCAGGCGTCTTTGAGCGCCTCTCTGTGTGGAGCTTGTCTGACTCACGCAGATGCCGGTACACGTGGGACACAAGCAGGGACCTCGGGTGGCAGGGTGGGAGCTCCAGCCCCTCCTGCCTTGGGCCTCAGAGAGCGAGCAGAGGGGAAATAGGTTTCCACCACATAGTCACTTGAGTGGCCACTGAGCTGCCACACACAGGAGCTGCTAGGCGCACACCCGAGGACAGATGCAGCAGAACCCTGTCCCCAGAGACCAGAGCTTCTCTGAGTGCTGCGTGCAGGCCACAGTGGGCTGGGTGACAGAGCCATTAAGGTGAATTCCCCACCGACACCTGTTGGTTCCTGATCATCTTCTGTGTGCCAGAGAGTCACTAGATGGTACAGGAAACTAAAAAGTAAGAGAGACCTAAACAATCTAGTCAGAGAAAGATACAGCTGAAAAACAAACTCGCGATCTCTGTGACTCGGGAGGCTGAGGCAGGAGGATCTCAAGTTTCAAGGCCAGTCTGGGCAATGTAGCAAAACCCTCAGCGATACAGTGGGACCCTGTCTTAAAATAAAAATCAGAAAGGGCTGGGGATGTGGCTCAGTGGTATAGCACCCCTGGGTTCAAGCCCCTGTACCAAAACATTTAAAAATATTTTTTAAACCTCTATGAAGAACACAATACATTCCACAGTAGAAGGAAGCACAGGGTATCTTAGAAATGTAGGACACAGACAGACAGACAGACAGCTGGGATGAGAGTCAGAAAAACCTTGTGAAGACAGATTTCAAGGATGAATGGACTGCCACCGGCAGGAAGGGGTCACTGCGCAGACACTCCACAGCCTCAGAGGGCGTGATTCTGGTATAGCGGGTGGCCAGTGCGAGCAGAATGTGACCTCGCTACGAACAGGGATGGCACGGCGGGCACTGCGAGGGGCCAGCGTACGGAGCTGGGCTGCGCTGGTGCTCCCTCCGCAGCCAGTTACTGAGCACCTACTGTATGCCAGGCACTGAGGGTGCAGCACAGGGGAAAGGGAACCCTGGCCCAGGACAGCTGGTCTCCGCAGTGCAGGCAGCCGGGGACAGTCTCAAAGCAAAAGAGGCAGGTGTCGGAAATCAGCGGGAAACAGCTCGGGAAAGGAGGGTCCTGCTGAGAAGACAAGATGAGCAGGGGCAGCGGTGCGGCTGCCAGGAGACCTCAGCAAGGGCAGCGGAGGCGCAAAGCCCTGGGCACAGGCAGAGCCACGTCAGGGGGCCGCGTCGGCGCCAGGGAGGGGGGGCTCCAGCGACAGAGCCGGGTGCAGAGGACAGGGTGGGGGCTGCTGCAGGGACGGGGAGGCAGCCTGGCCCCGTCTGCAGGATGGGTCTCCCTGCTGGGGTGGGGAGGATCTGGGCAGAGGCAAGAGCAGGGAGCATGGGACACCAGCTCCCAGAGGAGCAGCTCAGCAGACGCTGGGTCCTTGGGAGGGAGGAAGAGTGTGGGCAGCAGGGGAGGAAGGACAAATGGACGTGAGAGAATAAGCGAATGGATGAGGGAGAGGAGGAGGGAGGAGGGAGGGAGGAGGGAGGAGGAAGGAGGAGGGAGAGAGGGAGGAGGGAGGAAGAGGTAACGGGAAGAGGGAGGATGGGGTGTGTGAACAGGCAGCAACCACGGGTCCCCGCAGGCCAGTGTGGGCTCAGCAGCCTGAAGGAGGCGCAGTGAGGATTTCTCCACAGCTCCTGCAGTTGGGGACAGTAATGACAGCATGGTGTCCATGTCCTACAGCTGCAGTGACAGAGCCCACGAGCTGGGTGGCCTAGGGCACTTACAGCCTGGACGTCAGAAGGCCAGCATGGGGCTGGGCCTCGCTGGGCTGAGTCCAGGTGTGGGCGGGCGGGCTCTCCCCAGGCTCCAGGCGGACTGTCTCTTGTTTCCCAGCCCCAGTAGCCGCCCACATGCTTTGGCGGTGACCCGGCAGCCCACCCTCAAGGTAAATCACTCCAACCCCTGCACCCGTCACCTACCACCCCTGCCCCTGGCCCTCCCACCTCCTAACCAAACCCTCAGGGTTGCAAGGGGCCCAAGGGATAGTCCTGGGTCAGTCACCCATCTCAAGATCCTTCACCCAGTTGCCTCTGGAAGTCCCTTGTGCTGTGCGGCGGCACGTTCTCAGATCTGGGGACAGGATGTGGATGTCTTTGGGGTTGTTCCTGAGTCCATCGTGGTGCCGCGACCAAGGCTTGCAAGTCTGGTACCATGGTGGTCATCTCCACTTTCCATGATGAAACTGGGCTTAGACAGGGCGAGTGACTTGCAGTGGTCACACAGCTGTAACCCGGAGAGCAGCAGGGAGGAAGCCTGCAGAGCCGGTACTCTAGCCCCTTGTGTGTGCGGGCTGGCGCCCCACATGGCATCACAGGACAGGCGCAGGCACTGACTCTCATCCACCCGACCCCGACCAACCCAGATTCTCCAAAGGCCCTTTCAGCTCTGAAACCAGAATGGAGTGTTTTCAGCTCTCAGAGGGTCCCCAGGGAGCCACCTTGCCAACATCGCCTGAAACCGGGAGGGAGGCAGCGCTGCTGCAGAACAGAGATGGAGCCCCTGGCCTCGGGTGCGGGAGTGCTGCCCTCTGGCAGGAGAGAAGCCCAGCCTCATTCATTTTCATTTTGTGACGAAAAACGCTCCTTTCCTGGGTCCAGCCTTGTGGCGTAGCTGTTTCTTTAAAAAGAAAAGGGAAGCGTGGCCCTGGCAGGGTAACTCAGCAATAAAAAATAAGTCCCTGTGATTGTTGTGGAGACAGAAGCCACAACACAGGGGCTGCAGTGCAGCAAGGAGGACGTCAGCGGGCCTCGGCCTCCAGGCTCGGTCTCCCAGGGGCCTGGGCCGCATCCTTCCTGCGGCTCCTGGGATGTCGGGCTGCTGCTCTTCAGTTTCCTGAGGAGGCGGTGGGGACACCTGGAGGGCAGGCCCAGCGTGAGCCTGGGCTCTGCCCCTGACGCCTCGAGGACAGGCAAGTCCCTTGGCTCCTCCCAGGGAGCTCCAAGCCGGGCCCGCAGCACAGCCCCTGGGATTGTCCCCAGCTCCGGGGCTGGCCTTGGTTTCCAGCCTCGTGGTGGCGTCCTCCTTCTTTGCCATAGAAAACCCTAAGGAACAAGCAAGGCCCCATCGCTGCGCAGCTGGAGCAGGTGTCCAGAAAGGACCTGGGACCCAGACCGGGAGAGAGCAGGGCCGAGGTTTGCGGGCACTTGCTGCTCTCTGGGCACCAGCCCCAGGAGCCCTGCTGTGCTCGGACTGTCCCCACTGGGGACGACGTCCTTCCAGCTGTCGGCCATGGTGCCTTCCACTCTCAGGTTGGGAAGGTTGAGTGGCGCGGCCTGGACAGCCCATTTATCAGAAAGAGAGCGTGAGGCTGGCAGAGGCGGATGGGGTGGACCGTGGGCCCACGGGCCAGCTGGCGTGCACACCCAGCTGGACAGGTCCAGCCCTGTGGCCCGACAAGCAGGCAGGTGAGCAGCCCAAGCTGGGGTGAGCCTGATGGAGACAGGAGCCCGGCCCAGCCTGGCCGCCCCAGCAGGGTTCCCAGCATCAGCAGGATCACTGATGATCGGATCTGGGGGAGTCTGTCCCCTGTCCCGAGTGCCGTGTCCTGGTTAGAATGCCAGCTCGCTGGCTCTGACATCGTGGCAACTTCGGGAGCAGCAGCAGGACAAGCTCTGAGGTTCCCGGGGAGAAGCCAGGAGGGCTTTCCCGTCTCCTTCCCCCCGAGAGCTCCGAGACCTTGCTGCTACCTCCCAGGGCTCCCGAGAGTGCCCCCGGCTTCGTCCCGTAAACCAGCCTCTCTGCACCATATGTGCAGCGGGCGAGGTGGCCCTCCCAGCTGGGTGTGCGTGCCAGCCGGCCCGTGGGCCCATGATCCACTCCCGATCCGTCTCCCCCAGCCTCATGCTCCTTTTCTGGTAAATGGGCTGTCCAGGCGAGGCCCATTAGCTTGCTGGGATGACACACGGCTGGGGATTAGCAGGCTTTAAGGACTCCAAACAACTGCAGAGTGAGTCGGAAGAGCCGCAGCTGCCCGTGGATAGACAGGAGTGAGAGGGACCCAGGGCACCTCCAGGCTGGCTGTGGGGCCCCGGGCAGCAGGCTGCACTCAGCTCTGAGTATAGGTCAGTAGGTCACTCACTGCCCAGCAAAGATGCGACCCACTGCCTGCTGAGCTGCTCTCTGCTGGCGGGCAGGCTGTGGGTGAAAGCACCCAGGCCCTGCCCTGGCTAGGCTGACTTTCTAGTTGTAGACAAATACCGTGGAAAAGGCACGAGACAGTGACGGTGCCAGGGAAAGGTCAAGTGACATCTGGAGCAAGTGGTGACCCTTAGAGAGACTCCTCCAGACCTTGCTAACATGCGAGCAGACCCTGAGCACAGAGGAAGCACATGTGCAGAGCTCAGGGGCACGAAGTATCAGGTGTGGCGAGCACTGGGCGTGTGAAGGCCCCGGGGGTGGAGTGCCAGGTCCTGGAGCAGCACATGGGAAGACCAGCCTGCGGAGAGCTGCCCGGCTCTGCCCACCCTCTCCCAGGGAGGAGAGAGGAGTCGCGTGCAGGGAGCACACGTGGAGAGGGGGCGTGGCGAGCAGGAAAAAGGCTTCAGGAGAGGCCGTGAGCGCTGCCCTTGGCTCGGAGGCATGCCGGTCCTGGGGCGTCACCAGGGAACCGGGGAAAAGCACTCTCATGCTCTCCCTCCATCCTGCGTTAGCTCACTGGAGCCCGCGGGGCCTGGATGAGCATGTGGTCGTCCCTGCTGGAAGACGAGAGCCACGGCACGGCTCAGCCACGGAGGGCACACTGGGACCGAGCCTCTTCTCTGTCCTCTGCGACAGCACCCTTGACAGACACGGCCTCAAAGCAAAAGCAGGCGGACAGAGCCCTGGAAGAAAGAACTCAGAAACATGCATGGGGTTTACAGAAGGTGCGGCAAAGCATCTGTCTGCTCAGCTGGAGTTCTGATGTCTTGCCCAGTGATGGTGATGACAGCAGCGACAACTGTCCAGAGCATCCGGGGGGTGCTGCCCCTATGTTGTCCCTCGTCCTCAGAGGTGAGCAGCTACTGGGCTCCAGGCTGGGAGAGTCTGGCCCAGAGCAGGAGGCGCAGGAGCTGGCGCCCCTCAGAACCGCCTTCCAGCTCAGACAGGTCTGAAGAGCTTCCCCCTGGACGGTCGCCTGACAAACAGCAGAGCTGAGCATGGAACTCGGCTCTGCCGTCTCCCAGCCAGCGTCTCTCCCCATGCCTCCAAGTTCAGACTCAGTTCCTTCCTGAGCAGCTGCAAAGAGAAACAGGTTAAAATGAGCCTGTGGCCAGCGGCTGCCCAAGCTGGCTGTCACACCAGGCCGTCACACAGGCCTTCCCCGAGAGGGCTCCTCCCAACACAGGAAACGGGAACACTGCGGGACTGCCCCGTCCTCTCCTGGCAAGAAGCTCTCCTCAGCTGTGGGGCAATTGCTTTTGACATCAGGAAAGGTGATCAGTTACTTCCCAAATTGCAACTGTGACCTCACGTGGCCTTTGCCAGGAGGAGTAACTCATCCTGCAGCAACAAGGTGGCACTGCTGCTGTGTCTCTGTACCAACTGCCACCAATGGGCAGTGCTGCTCCAGGTGCCCGGCAAGGCCTGCTGGGGATGGGCATAGTGAGCGGGCGGATGTGAGCCGCGAATCTCCCCCGCGCTAGACCATGAGCTCCTCAGAGCAAGACTCCGTGGCTACGCGTGGACTGGGAGCGGCCACGAGGACCAGCGTTCACTGCACGCTCTGGGGGTCCGACCCGTGTGGTCCTTCGTCAGCCCCGAGAGTGGGTCTCTTGTTGGCCTGACAAGAGGATGAGAAGCAGAGAGATGGAGTCACTTGCCTGGCAAAGGCGGAGTGCAGAGGGGGTCTGCACCTGGAGCCCTGGCCTCCTGGATTTCTGGGGAGTCAGAAGAAAGGCTGCTGGTTTCGCATGGACAGCCCTGGGTCAGTCCCCAGTGTGGCTGTTTATCAGGCAAGTGGTGAAGGCCTCTCAAAAGACAGCTAGGCTGCCAGGCATGGTGGCCATGCCTGCAATCCCAGCACTTAGGGAGGCTGAGACAGGAGGATCACGAGTTCAAAGCCAGCCTCAGCAACAGCGAGGTGCTAAGCAGCTCAGTGAGACCCTGTCTCTACATAAAACACAAACTAGGGCTGGGGATGTGGCTCAGTGGTCGAGTGCCCCTGAGTTCAATCCTTGGTACCAAAAAAAAAAAAAAAAAAGACAACCAGTCCAACCCTGGGTGCAGGTAGATTTAGCATTTCCATTTTATCATCTGGGGTTCAGAGATGGAAAGTGACCTGCCCTAGGTCACACAGCTTGGAAGAGAAGAAATGAGGACCAGGATGCAGGGCTCTCATCTGCTGTAATGGATCTCTTCCCTCCGCATTCCATGGGGAAAGGACTCTTATCTTGCATGACCAGGGCCAAGAAGTCAGAACCAGCCCCCTAAAAGAGCCAGAAACCCAAGCAACATAGCTGATCTCCTTAAATGCAGAGCCCTGAGTGTTTGCAGTGCAGATTCCCAAAACGTGCTCCCCTGTGTCCGTGGATGCCCAGTCTTCCCAGTTTCTGTCAGAAAAGACACAGAGCGTGGGCCAGCCCAGCGCGGCTATCCATGGTGTGCCCAGTGCAGCTGGAGAAAGGAAGCGGCAAAGCCTCGAGAGAGCCGGGCTACCCAGGGTGGGGAGGGAAGCTCCGTCTGACTCCACGCTCCCTTAGCTGCCAGCTTGCTGTCTCTGTCTCCAGCAGGTCTTGACCCTGCGGGGAGAACCTGCACACACGAGGGCCACAAGCCCCCGCTGAAGAGGTCCCCGGCAGAATCCCAGGTCCCTGCCCCACCTCACGACCCCATTCCAGGGCTCTCACAGGCTCCCTGCCGAGGCGCTCAGCTGCCAGCTCCCCCGAGGGATGTCTGCTCCACCTGGGTGGCCTCTCCCCATGATCTGGGAACCATCAGCGATGTCCTGCTGTTTGCAAGCACCCCAAAATCTGGGTGTGGAGCTTTCCTTGCCCACCACCTCTGTCACCTCACTTGCACCCTCAGCAGCCAGAGGCCATGTGACATGCTCTGTGACAGGGGTTTCTCCTGAATGTTTCAAACCACAGACACATGTGCCAAGATGTGAGAATCTGGCGTGCCAAAGGCCACCATTACTTAGGACAGCATGCTTCTGAGACCAAGCGCCCAGTCAGCCCCACAAACATTTCCCCATGTGGATTCAAAAGTTTGAATTGGTAAAATATTAGCATTAACCATAGGTGTTGCAAAGGGCTACACAGAGTGTCCCCCACCCCTCCGTTCCCATTCCCTGCAGATGCCAAGCCTCTCGATTATTCCTTGATTATCCTTCTTGCATTTCTTTTGCAGGGAGAATGGATGGAAGGATGGATGGATGGATAGATGGATATATTACTGGATGGATAGAGATTGGGTGGAAGGATGGATGGATGGATGGATGGATGGATGGATGGATAGACAGAAAGATGGATGGATGGGTGGGTAGGTGGGAGGATGGAGAGGGATGATGGGTAGCTAATAGGTAGACGGCTGGTAGGTAGAGATCTCAGACGCAGCGTGACATGCGTTGCTTTCCACTTGCACCTTCTTTCCCGGCCATGCCCACTTTGCCTGGGCATCTCTGCACACCAGAGCATGCCAACCATTGTCCTTCCTGTGCGGCCGACTGCTGTGTTGCAGGGATGTCCCTGATTCATTCCAAGGGTCTCCCAGGAGTGGGCATTTTGGCAATTTCCAATACTTGATTCCAAGCACAGCTGCCCTGAGTGACCTGTGCATGTGAACTTTCTTATTGTCCACACACTGCCTCTGCGTGGGCAGGGCTGTGTTCATCGCTGGTTGCCTCGTATCCAAGAGTCCCCACTCTGGGGCTGGACCGCGTGGCTGCAGCTCCACCTCCCCGAGGCTGAAGCTCCCCCACAGCCATCACCTGAGCTGGCCGGGCCTCCTCTCCTTGGGCAAGTGGCGTAATACCCAGTGCTCCCTGCGGGGGTCGTCGTGAGCACCACAGGAGCCACCGTGCGTGGATTGTGCCTGTGCCAACAGTGACGGCATCCACTGTGCACTGAAAGCCACGGAGCTGCAGTTCACCAGTTCCCACGGTGTACAGGCTGCTGCGTGGCCACTTGGGTCATGATTTCCACACAGCACAGCTGGAAAGAGAAATGAGCTCTTGGGATGCTGGGCAAGCCAGACTGGCACAGTCACAGATGCCTCTGGGTCTGGCCTGCTTAGGAAACCCTTCCCCAGGTCCAAACACCCAGACCCCTGCCAGGCCCTGCCCTGAGCCCACCTCCCTGAGTCTGCAGAGCACCAGAGTTCTGGGAGCTTGGTCCCAGGGACATCTGGGCATGTGTGTGTGTGTGTACCCCAGCTCTTGGCCCTGGCTGGACAGCTAGATGTGCCCCCTGGGGACCTAGCAAAGACAGTGTGCCTGTCAAGTTATCTCTCTCTGTCCAATGCACCAGGGTTTGGGGGCTTCCTATTCAGCAATCCTTACCCAGCCCCCATTTCCCAGACACCACTGTCCCCTCTCGGGGTCCCTCTGATCCTGTGTAGGGACTCGCCCCAGAGTGTGGGAGGCGCAGCAAGGTCTGCTCTGCTGACTCGGCACTGCCATTTCCTGCCCACAGCCCCCAGAACCCCCACGCTGTGGCCCAACGAAAGCAGTGCACCCTGGTCCACCAGTTCTGTTTTCTGTCACGTCCTGTACTTTCCCTGAGGATTTTTCTGTGCTCCTGACGGAGGCCGGTGCCAACTGGCCCACAGCACTGGAGCTCAGGAATGTGGCCAGGGAGACGAGAAGAGGCGAACATGGAGGGCCGGGAGCCCACGGCCTGCTCTGGCAGAACAGATCCGGGCTGCAGTGCACACAAGGTCTAAGCCTTCCTGGCTGTCCCCAAGGAACCGCATGGGGGACAGTGTTGGTGCCACATGTTGGGAAGTGAAGGCCCCACTCCCAGAGAACACAACTGCTCAGGAAGTAGATCGGGCCCTGCGTGCGCTTTGGACTTGCTCCCCAAGTAAATAAAGCAGAAAAGCCTGGGGAGCCTGGGGCTCTGCAGGAATCAGACCACGGGGAGGAGGTCCCAGGTGGATGTGGCTGCACTTGGGAGCGCAGTGTCCACACGGGGCCCAGGAAGAGCAGGCCTGCCAGATGGAAGGAGAGCTGCTGTTTAAAGGCCCAGCGCTTCCACAGTCCAGCGAAAACAGAACCAGGGCAGGAAAGGAGAGGCAGGGCCCTGATGGCAGAGCAGGGCAGGCTGAGCCACCGGCGCCCTCTGAGCTGGTGCAAGGCGGCTGCCCTGCGAGCCCATAGCGTCCGAGTTTTCATGGTTGATTTGTAGGAACAGAAACGTGCTTTGGGGTAATATTGGTTTGTTCTAATGGTTCCTTTTACAGAGCTCAGGAGAACATACTTGAGGGGCTAAGACGTGAGGTGTCCTCAGCCCAGTCGCAGAACCCTGAGGGCCTCCGCCTGGGCCGACGAGTGTGTGCGTGCAGACATGGTGGCCTGCAGAGCCACGCCAAGGATCCAGGAGTGGGCCACGGCAAGGCAGAATTCTGAACTGAAACTGATTATCTCCTCTTAGGATGATTTTTAAATCCTTTTAATTTAATAAAACAAACGGAACGGAGGAAGGAAGGAAGGAAGGAAAGAAGGAAGGAAGGAAGGAAGGAAGGAAGGAAGGAAGGAAGGAAGGAAGGAAGGAAGGAAGGAAGGAAGGAAATAAGGAAGGAAGGAAGGAGGGAGGGAGGGAGGGAGGGAAGGAGAACAAGAAATTTGTAAATTTGGTGCTAATGAACCACAGCCCCAGTGGAGGATTGGCAGCTCTTGGAGGCTCAGGCACCGTCAGCCTCTGTCCTAGTCAGTGCTTATTTACTTGCCCTCCAGGCGTGGATGTGGTCACCCTCCAGCTGATAACAGAGGGGTGCGCTCTGCGTTTAGTTCCCCCAGAAGAATCTTCCAGATCCATGAGCCCCTGGGCAGCGACTAAGTGCACAGCCTGGATTCACAACAGAATGTCACTGTCTGCCACTCACAGGAAGCACATGGCGGGCCGGGCGCAGTGGCTCACGCCTGTAATCCCAGAGGCTGAGGAGGCTGAGTTGGGAGGATTGCAGGTTCAAGGCCAGCCTCAGCGAAAAGTGAGGTGCTAAGCAACTCAGTGAGACCCTATCTCTAAATAAAATACAAAATAGGGCTGGAGATGTGGCTTAGTGGTCAAGTGTTCCTGAGTTCAAACTCTGGTGTCCACCAAAAAAGAAGCACATAGCATATGCCCCGCCTCTGGACCCCGTTGGGTACTTTCTAAGGCAGTTCAGCCACTTGTGTGACCCAGGCACAGGAAGGTGCTCCGGGGCTGTGATCTGCAGGAGCACAAGCCCAGCTCAAGACAACTGTGATTATTTTTGTTTTCTTAATTTGTCCTCTTAGAAACAGACTGGTTATTTAAAATAGAGGTCCTGTCTCTGTAACTTTGTAATAATGCAAAACAACTCTAAGCCACACACACACACACACACATCCTTAGAAGGATCATTTTCTCCAAACTGCGCTTGGAGGGCGCCTGTGATTTGGGCAGTACAGCCTGCTGCTGCTTTCCTACAAAACAGAGTTGTGCATCTGTGCTCATCCGGGCTGGGTGTGCGGGGTCTCGTTGGCAGCCACGTGGCCTGCTGGCCTCCACGTGGCACAGGGGTAGCCTAGGGTGCTGGTGTGCCCAGTTTTGCAGAGTGGCTTGTTTTTAATGCGTCGTGTGTGCTGATCGCACGCTCTGCTCAGGGCCCCACTTACTCTGGAAATTCCTGAATTTGCTACTTCTTCTGCCCAGTTCTCCTTATCCTCCCTTGGGTGAAAGAAAAAACGTTGAAAAAGAAAAGATTAGCATACAGATTTTTGCAGATTAGGAAACACAGATGATTTGATAGAAAGCAGGTCCGGTGTGAAATATTCATGAGTGAATCAGCTCTGACTTTTTTCACTGTAGAAGCAAAGAAACTTTGATTAGACAAATTCACAATAGATTCAGGAGGGCTCGGGCAGCAGGTCTCGGACGTCTCTGGCACAGTCACAGTGCTGCACGCAAGGTGTGTCTCCATAAATACGAGCGGGAGAATTTCCCAGCCAGCTCTCAGGAAGTCAAGGACAGAAGCAACCCTCCTCCTGGGCACAGTGTCCACCAAGCCTGTCTGTCTAAACGATTCAGTCTGTCCTGCAACCTCTGTAGGAGAAAATCGCTCTCGCTCTCCAACGGCCAACGACAGCAGGGCCGGGTTCTCTTCTGCACAGGCCGCGTCTGGGAGCACACTAGGCGTGTGCACAGGGTGGGCTCTCTGCTAAGCCGCCCGCCCCACAGGCCAGGTCTGCCCTGCTCCATTGCACGAGGCACAGGTGCCCAGGAAATAGCAACCTGAACACTGGACTGGAAAACAAAAGCGTGTCGGCTGGTCATCCAATCAGAGTGCCATGTTGAGCGCCCAGCGTGGATGGGCACAGCCAGCAAATGGTGCAGGAAGCCCTGGCTGCCCCCCGGGCCTGCAGTCTGGTGGAGAGAGGAAAGGGGAGGTCAGAAATCAGATACCATGCAAGGGCCAATAAGATGCCTGTGAATAGACACAGCCAACAGGAAACCAGCAGGGGGGAGGGCCTCCGGCCACCAGGCATTGTGACCTGGAGAAAGGACCACGGGCTGGAGCCACCCTCAGGCCTGCTGGGTCCTGGTGCCACCGTAAGCCGATGCACCCCCGGTAAGCCTCATGCTCCAGACTCCCGTTCCTCAGCCACACACCAGGCATGATGGTGCTGACCCCATAACACTGCTGTAGGAAGGGAAAGGTGGACACTTGGGGCCAGGTCGCCAGAGCAGGGACTGTCTCCTCAACGAGAGCTGTCTGAGGTGTCCGCACCACGCAGGAGAGCTCCACAGAGCCGGGTCCGAGCAGCTAGGCCAGCGCCCTGTGGGCATGAGGGTGCTCATAGGAACTCCATGGGGAAAGGGCTGGCACTCCGCAACATGGGAGGTGACGGGCCAAGGGACTGCCCTGCCCCTGGACGCAGGGAGGCCTGCGCTCACTGATGCATTTGAAATCTCCAGGAGGCCGGGGGAGCTTCATCAGCTCAGTCAAACCCCAGATGGGTCTCTTCCCCAAGAAGCGGTCACACCCCTGCCTTGCTACCCAACGTGAACCGTGGCGGCGGCGGCTAGAGCTGCTGGCCAACCAAGGTGCCCCCCTGCCACACTCCCCTGGAGGCAAGGACTGCTCCTAGTCACTCCACACCGGCCCAGTGTCACATGGAGTCTGATTATTTAGGTGCCTGACCAACTGAGGGGGGGACGCTGGAAAGAATTAAATGGCAAACTGGATGGGACCGGAGTCGGGTGGGAGTCAGCGAGAGGACGCCCTCCTTCTTGCACAAGAAAATTCCTGCTGGGATCTCTGCTGGTTGGGGGAGGAGAGGCCATGGCAGCAGCTGCACCAGCTGACCAGGGCAGTGAACGTGAGTGGCCACAGCACCTGGCCTGGGCCAAGCTTCCAAAGGTTTCAGGATGTGGCTGCTGCTTCTCGCCTGACCTTCGCATCCTGTGCTCCCGTGTCCGAGTGCCACATGACCTGCTGCTGTGCAGGAGAGGCATTGTGAGGGTCCTGGGTGACAGGGGCGGCTCTGCAGGGCACATACAGCACAGCCCCACCCACATCCCAGAGGCTCCTCGGGTGCTGGGGCAGGACATGCCACCCTCCCCAGGCTGCACACTCTCGGGGAGGCAGACAGGTCCCTGCCCGGTGGGCGGACCCTCTTCCCAGCTGCCCCCCTCAGCTCCGTTCACCTCTCTCTGAAGGGACGGGCTTCCCAGACCCATGTCTCTGGGATGGACGCAAGGTCCTGCCCAGACGGAAACCGTAGACTAAGCCAGGAGGGGCGAGCTCTGTCCCTCAGGACACTTCCCGTCACGCTGCTCTCCCTCCTCCACGGCAGGTCTTTCTGGCTAAAGCTATCCAGGGACATGAGGGCTCCTTGCCCTGCCCCAGCCCTCTAGGAGCACAAGGGAGGGCACAGGTGGACTGGGCTTCTCTGTGGCTTCCCAGGGGCAGGAAGCAAGACGAGTACCTCTGCCCACCAGCCCCGAGTGGACTCTCCCTGCCGCCTGTCCAGCCCTGCCCCCCACTCTCACCCACACCAGGCCTCTCCCTGTCCCAGCCCAGAGCATCCTCTTCTGGGCTACCTGGGAGCCTTCCCTCCCCCGGGAAGCTCATGCCTCCCTTCTTCCTGGCGTTGACCTGGAAAGTCCTGGCCACACAGGAGGAGGCCCTTCTTTGGCAGATGCCTGGCCCCTTTGCCAGGCTGGAGGCCCCTGAGGCAGGGGCTGTGTCTAACTGGAGCAGCCCTTGTCTGCACACAGTAGGTGCTTAGTGTGCAAGTGCTCAGTGGCAGGTGAAAGACAGGGGCAGAAGGCGTCCAGCAACTTGAGGCTGAGACCAGGCCAGCACAGCTGTCCAAGGAGCCTGTGCTCCTGTGCGCCCCAGCCGCTTGGAGGAAGAAGCAGACTATGGCGGCTCTGGGACCCTGCCTGGAGCACAGCAGGTGCCCAGTGAGTCTTGTGGAGTAAAAGAGTCCCGGGCACCTGGCCCCGCAGCCGTGCTGTGCTGGTGCAGGGCTGCTTGTCCATGAGTCGGGAGGTGAGGCCCATGGCCACTAGCGACCAAGTGCAGTGCCCTCTGGGCGTGTTTCCCAAATGCCGTCCCTGACACAGGAGGGTCCCAACACCCTTCAAGGGGGCTGGGAGGTCAAAACCATATCCATGGTAACAGCCAGTACTGTTTCCTTTCTTACGGCGCTCACCTCCGCACCGCCAGTGCCCGAGAGGAGACCACAAGGCACCGTCACGTTCCCTGCCGTGAACTCATGGTAAACAGTGCCAAAGCCAGCCAGGCACAGTGGCACATGCCTGTAATCCCAGCATTGTGGGAGGCTGAGACAGGAGGATTCCAAGTTCAAAAAATAGGGCTGAGGTTGTGGCTCAGCGGTTGAGTGCCCCTGAGTTCAATCCCCGGTACCAAAAAAAAAAGTTGCCAAAACCTCGCTTCACTTAACAACATCCTTGATAAAGAGTACAAATATCAACTTTATTAAATATCAATCCCTGGATAGAGATCCCTTCACTATTTTGTATGATAAAATAAGAAATCACAAGGCACTCTGCTCACTGAAGTACAATAGTTGTATCCAGGAAAAGCACATGTACGGTTGTCTGAGCTGTGCATTGAATTAGACTTTAGGGCGGGGGACGTGGAATTCCATTTTTACTAGAAAGAAGAAATGACAGACAAGGGGACCTGGCAGACACCTTCTTAAAAATGAGCAAGGTGAGCCTGTCCTTTCAAGGGAATCAACAGACAGCTATTTTGTTGCCAGTGATAGAATTTCAACTTTCAAGTGAAAACTAGAATTCTAGAAAACTTGTGTTCACCACTGCAAGCTTGATGGCTTCCCAGTCAAGGACTTCTATGACGAGATTTGTGGTGATATTCGTGAATGTGATTTTTTAAACGTTGTATGAACAACTGTGCCAATATTTAAAGGATGTGAATAACTCACTGAAACAATATCTGCCAAATGACCAGTGCAGGATGTCACACAACCGTGTACTGTGCCATGGGGCTCCGGGCAGACCGTGCGTGTGGGGGTGACGGCCTGGGGAGCTCCTGCCTCACTCAGACTGCACGCTCCAGTCCCCTGCGAGCAATGGTCACGTGTGGCGCTTTGGTATCCAAGGGCCTGGGGGCGCCTGGGAGGTTCCATGGACACAGCCACCCTCCTCTGACCACGCAGCTGCACGGGTCGGCTTCCTTCATGTATGTCACTCAAATCCTGCCACGACAGACCACACTCAGACGCAAATGGAAACCTGTACAAAATGCGAAACCCTGCGTCGTCTCTCACCAGGGGTGGAGGCCGGCACCCCATGCTCCTCGCCGGCCTTGGGAACCTATTACTTTCCATTTGTAAAAAGAAAACAAGCCCTTACGTGGAAGAGGAGTTTATGGCTGTTTTAAAGTTCTAGAAGTTTCTAGTTTTGACGGGTGAATGTTGTACCCGGGTAGACGAAAGCTGTGTAGGGTGCTGCGTCACCTCTGTAAAGGGCTCTGTGACCAAAATCCTGGAGAAGCGCTGCTCTGAGCATGTCCTGCAACTGCCCTCCAAGCCCGGGGACGGCTGCGGGGCTGCAGGTCAGAGGCCTGGTCACTGCGCTCCGAGGAGGGCAAGCTGCCACTCGGTTCCTGCTCTCAGGGTCTCCGTCCCGGCACGCTTCACAGCCATACAGAAACTATTTGCAGAAAACTTCAGAATTATAGGAAAGGACAAGACAGGACGGGCCCATGACTGAGATGGGATAGCGCAGAGCGAGAGGCCGGGACGGCCAGAGGGCAGATCCGAGGGCCTGCCCGTCAGGTGAGGAGGAGCCCAGCGTGGCCGGCTTCCCAGGAGCCGCTGTCGCTGGGGAGACTTTGCGAGCTTGGCTTTTCTCATGACACGTCTGCAGCTCAGCTCGGCCTGTGGTCCAGGCCGCTCTCGCCGTGGGAATAGCTCCCGGTGCTCTGGCCGCATTCATTCCCATCGCCACCGAAAACAGGAATTACCCAAGTGGGTGGAAAAAGAAAATTAGAGCAATTTAGAAATGCAAACTGAGCGAAGAACTGAGCCACCCCTCCCTTCACTTCCCTCCAAATGTGCTCGGAGCGCTGTGTGGCTTGTCGTCGGCCGATGGTCACCAAGACTCGTAGTGCAGGGGCGGCTCAGAGTGACCGCCAGGGCCCCACTGCAGCCTGCAAGACTCCACCGCCCCTGAACTCCCTGGTTACGATCCATGCTCAATTTCCCACACACAGCACTGAAAAATGACTCCCCACGCTAGACCGCAAGGGGCTTTTTATCTTAGCTGTCAGCCTGAAATACATTCAGAACTCAAAGCAATTATGGAAACATTTGGGTCTCCTGAACTTTTCTCTGCTGGGTTTCTCTCTCAAATAAAATGAAATGAAGCTTAGTTCTTTGGGGATTAATATAAACAAAGATCCTGAAGGCATCTCGTGAGCGGCTGGGGTCAGGGCTCACAGGGCTGGGAGGAATCACTTCCCTGGGATCCACACAAGAGCATCACAGAGGGGCGGGTGGGGCCTGTCATGAATAAGGTTAATTCTTCTAATTAGAGCCCAGGAAAATGTTGTTTCAGTTCCCCCAGCCACCCTGCCAATCTCCATCCTGCAGGTCCTGAGCAGTCTCAAACGCAGATGCCTTTTTTTCCAATGAGGTGGTCAGGGGGTCTGGAGGGAAGAAGGGATTTTTGAAGTATGCACTAAGTCAACAGACCCGCGAGCTGTGGGACAGTAAAGTTTCACAGTGAGGCTTTGATCTAGATTTCAGAAAAATGAAGCCATAAATGTAGAATGTTTTATGAACCCAAAAATAAGAAACTCTTTGTCTTTTATCTAACATGTCTACTGAGAAAAATCAGGAATATCTAAACGTCGAGCTCATTATATTTTATTTGTGGCAGGGTAAAAAGAGAGCACAAAAATATTTACCAAGGTTTATTTTAACTCTAAATAAACCTAATGTCGCTTTAAAATATATGTATATGTTTTGAATAGGTTTCAGTGGACGGACCCGTCAGCCCAGCTACACGGCAACGAAAGCTTTTTCTTGGTGAGACTGAAATCTCCCCTCAGAGGCTGCCAGGCCCTTGATGAAAGTTTCATTCTGCTGTCAGATGCACAGGCCACGTGTCACCTGAGCCAGCCGGAGTGTGAGAAGGAAGGAGCTCGAGAGCTCGCCAGGCCATGGTAGTGGGCTGTCTCAGCTCCGTAGTGCTCGCTTCTCCATGCCTCAGTGTCCCCCGTCCAGGAAGATGATGAGAGAGCCCACTTGGCGTGTGGCTGGGCATCAAGGGAGCACACACACAGGTGGCTGTGGGAGGGCGGAGCTCCGCTGACGTCCTCTCCCCCAGGGCAGGGCTGCGCGCCGCACACACACGAGCACACACACACACACACCCCCTGCTTCCCTGAGCCTCTGCAGCCTGGAAAATGGTCTTTGAGTGGCCAGCGCCCAGCCTGTCCTCCTCAAAAGGCACAAGCACGTCCAGGAGAGATGAGTTAGGATCTGCTGGGGCCTCTCTCCTGGACACCTCTCAGCACACATAGTGCCCGCCTGCTGTCTGTCCACTGCAGTGACATCCCTGGAAAATGGCGTGGCCGAGAGGCTCTAATAGGAACAATCGTCCCAGACAGCCTGTGAAGCAGACAGGGTCATCAGAAAAACCTGGCTTTGCAAATGAGGAGAAAGGCCAGGAGCTAGGGCGTCGTGTCTGGCTCCCAAGTCTCAGGGCGCCTGGGCCCTAGAGAATCCCGCATGATTCCAATTGCTGTTCCCCAGATGCACAAGGTGTCCACCCGTGGGTCAGGGAAAGCACCCATGCCCTACAAAGTCTTCTGCATTTTATGTTTGATTACTTTCCTGTTTAGGCAAATAATGAGAATTCTTTTAGCATTTTTGTGTCTTGACTGACTCATTTTCAACATCTTGTGATGAGGTCGGAAGTGGCGAGCGGGGTTCAGCTGTTTTCTTTTGGTTTTCGGCTGGGTATGAATCACAGAAGAGCCACCAGGAGACCCCTCCCCTGGCTGGGTATTCTCAGCACTCGCTGCAGAGGAGCTGCTCTAGTTCTGAGTGGACATTGCCTGGCCAGCCATCAATTGTGTGTGTTGCCCAAAGACTCCGGAGAGCCAATGGCATGGTACCAATGGTAAACAACACTCAGGTGACAGATGAGGCCCCATGAGAGCACCTCCCCGGTCCCACTGCGGCCCGGCTCAACTCGTCTTCATCCTCTGTGGCTCCACTGCCCATTGCACATGCTAAGTCCTCGTAAATTGCCAGAACAGCCTCTTCCCACAGCATTCTGACCCTCACTGGAAAGGAACGGCCGCATTCACCTTGTAGATGGGCAGACCAAGGACTGAAAGTCCACACTGCCCAGGAGCCCTTGGCCAGCACTTAAACCCAAGGGCACGTTCTTCCGACGCTACTGTTACTGGTAAAATTAGCAAAGATGTAGGGCATGGGGGGAGCAGGGCCAGAGGAAGATGAAAATATGGAGAGGAAATGGAAAATGGAGGGTGGTAGCCTAAACGCGCTGCTCGGAGCGGAGGAGTCGTGTCCCTGGCCCTCCTCACTGCCCAGCCCTGGAGCTTCAGCCTGCCTGGCTCAGGTGGGAAAGGAGCCCGTCTGCACCTGCACTGTCCAGTGTGACAGTGGCCAGCTGTGTGTGACCACAGAATACAGGAAGGAGCCGAGGTGCCTGGAACTCAACATTTGTTCAGCTGACCCTGCAAATCACAGTGTCCATGTCTGTGGATTCAGCCAGATGTAGGTCAGAATTATTTGGAGAAAAAAATGCACGTGTTTTCAGTGCACACAGATTTTTCTTGGTCCCACTGTTCCCTGGACATACAGCCTACAGCATCAGCAGAGCCCTGGCGCACTCCTGGGTGACTTCCTGTCTGGGAGGAGGCACACTACTAGCCACACCACAGAAGATGCTGGAGCACCACAGATTTTGAGTGGGGTCAGGGGTCCTGGAACCAATGTCCTACAAATACAGAGGGAGGACTGGAATCCAAAAGCATAAATTTAAATACAGTTTTTGTATTTCTTTGATTCATTTAAATTTAAGTATCTCTGTGTGGCTGCCATATTGGACAGCACCGCAGAGGAGCCGCAGAGAAAGGTGGAAAGGTCACTCACTCCAGGGCCTCGAGGGCCTGCTGGGTATTCAGTGTTGCCATCCCTCAGGACACATTCCTTGGGTGCATGCAAATAGGGAAGTCCCAAAGCCAAGCCAGGAACCAGCGGGGGTGAAGGAGCAGCTCCACGGAAGGTCACATCACAAAACTCCACCCAAAGGCTCAGCGTCCACTCCAGGCATATGCTGGACCCTGCAGTTCCAGAGCATCTGCCCCACATCCAGCCCTATGCCAGGTCCAGCTGGGTCAGCAAGCTATCCAGAAGTCACCACTCCCACAAGAACCTGAGGGCCTGTGGAGACCTGTGCCCTGTGCAGCACAGGATCACGGGAACACTGGCAAGGACTGGCCAAGGGACAGGGATGGGACACTCACCAAGTGTAGGAAATTCAATCCCCATGCCCTCCTGGAGGTGGTGTGCCGACCAGGACCGACAGCAGAGGTCCACACAGATGGCTCAAGGCGGGGGTTAGAGGAAGAGCCAGCGGGGGCTGCAGCCCAGAGGAGCAGGCGGCATGGAGAGGGACCCAAGGGACTGTGGTCCTGAGATGCAGGACCAGGCAGGACAAGCACCCTCCCTCCTGCAGCTCCCAGACCCCCACCAGGCCTCCTGTCACGGAGCCCACCAGAAGTAGAAGGCAGAGGAACTTGGAGGTGAAACTGGGTGTCGGCTGGGGGTTTCCTGCCGTCCCGAGAGGATGCTGTCACTCTTAGTCTCCAGCAGCGGATGTCAGCCTGCATGCTGGCCCTGTGGTCTCAGAGGCCAAGCAGTCCTTAAGGAGAAGCGAGGTCCTCCGCCTCCCTTGGCACCTGGGAAGTCACCATCCCACCCACAAGCAGGATCCCGAAGCCTGGCGGATCAGCCAAGATCCCTGCTCTCTGGACTCAGCTCTCCATCTGGACAGAGGGACAGGGTTCCTGGGATCAGAACATGGAGCCCTTGGGGGTGGCCCTGGGCTTCTGAGGTGTCCTTTGCTGTCCTGGCCTGCCCTGTCTCCTGAAAGCCCTTAGGACTCAGCAGTGCCTCCAGTCAGGATGTCCCCAGGGCATTCCGGGGACACAAAGCCATTCTCATTTTGGCCCTGTGCGTGCCCAAGAGCAGCCTGACTCTCACTTGCTGCTGGTGCTGTCCACTGGTCTCAGTGGTCCTTGAGGTCTGCTGTTTTAGAGTCTCCTTTCCTGTCCCCTCCCCTGAGTTTCTTCTGTGTGTCCCAAAGCTCTGTAACCAGGAGTTTCATCGAGTGAGCTCTAATGTCACAGCTGCTCCTGTGATGGGTGTGCGGCAGAGGAGAGCAGGACGTGACCCACCAGGTGACATGCTGGGGTTTCAACACTATCCTGACCAGGCCCGGGCTGTGACGGGGCTTGCTGATCTGGAATTACGGAAGGAAAAAACTGCAAATATCAGACAACTTGCTCAGGAGGCGGCTGTTGGAGGAACTCCCTTCTGATTTCCAAACTCAGAGGCTCCGTTCAGTGAGACCGGAGTGGGGTTGTTCCCTCAGCAGAGCCCTTCTTTCCAGCCCCTTTCTGCCCATCTCCAAGGTCACCCAGCAAGGCCAAGAGCCATCAAAACCAACATTTCAACAAAAGGCAACAGCTTGAGTTTCCATGCCATGTCATCGTACCTTGAAATTGAGCTCTTGACATGCCGTGCTGGAAATGTACAACTTTTAGCTAATTAGAAGGATTTTAAAAATGCAACTTAATGAATTCAAGACTTGTTTATGCTAACCTGCCAAGGCATTTGGCAGAGAGAAAGTGTGATTTGGTGAACATCTGATTGGAGGTCGCATGGAATCGCATGTGCAGAGGCTGGGCTGGATCGCATTTTTATTGAACTATTGTCTAGCATATGAACTAATTTCCGACTACCTCATAAGGACTTCTAAGCAGGGTTGACAAAGGATTTATCATAATCATTGCTCTGGCCAGAGCTGTGATTATAAGTGATACATGTGTTAAGTTGTGTTTATAAAGTTTCCGAGTCACAATTAAAACATGCTGTAATTTTTTCCCCATTTTTTCCTTCTTGGAAAGGCTTGCTTTAAAACTTCCCTTTCTTCTCCTTCACATTAATATCTGCCAGTGATTTCCTCTGGATAGAACAGACTCGCAGCACAAACCCACAAATTCTCAAGAAGCTTCTGATCCACTGTTTTTTCAATCCAGCCTGGGAAACACCATTTAGGTGATCAATGCTCCCCAGAGCCCTCCTGTCAAAGCCATGAGCTGAAAGTCATTTGCAAAGGCCACCCATGCTCATTCTTTACTCGTTTGCTGCGAAGCAATTTTAAAATCAGAGTGCATTGAGGGTACATCTTTGAAAAGAAGAAATGGACTTCGGGAGTCAGCAAAGGGAAGATGGAAAGAGGAGAACGCGTTGAGAGCTGGGATAGAAGAATCCCCCAAAACGTGTGCCTTGTTGGTTGGGCACAAAGTTCTACACACACCCACTGGAGCAAAGCAGGTGTGGCTCAAAACTTCCGGACCTGTGTTCTTTCAAGCTGTTCGACCCATCGGCGTCTGAAAGCATGTGTTAAAAGCTCTAGTAAAGGCTTGATCGACTTAACTTTTTCTTCCCATTATGCTATCTATTGTGGACTCACTGGTAGAAGCGTTACAGAATCAAAAATTGTTAAGGCAATAACTTAGAAAAAAGCTTCAAGATGTCTAAGGAAAGCAAGACCCAGGAAGAGAGAGCCACAGCCTTAGCATCATCAGCAAGCTGGTGAGCCAGCCAGGGCTTCCCTGGCCATATCTGATTGGTCTCGGGACCAAAAGCTGTCAGGTCATTGGTTTCCCAGTAGCCAATGACATGCCTTGACACAAGCTGATGGGCTAGACCAATCAGAAGCCTTCTCTCAGGATCTGGACTGGGAGACATCCCAGGATGAGGAGCGAGTCTGGGGCATAGTGGCTGCGGGCCCTCCAGATGCAGAGGCTTCGGGCCGTGGGGACCAGTCCAGAGTGCTGAGGTGCCCGATGGCTTCCCCTGCCAGCCCCTCCTGCCCCTGAGTCACAGGCCACCAGACACGGGACCCCTTTGTGAGAAGTGCCCCCAGTGGGCCCCTGCTCCCAGTATCAGCGAACCAACCCAACCTGCAGATCAAGTGCAGAGACCCCAACGGGTCTGGTTCAGATTCCAGCTCCACTATTTCCTAGCTGAGTGGCCATTGGGCCAGCTACTTAGCCCCTCTGAGCTTCTCAGGCTGTATGTGACGTGGGGTACCAGTGCCTCCAGTTGTGTGGGTTGCTCTGGGGATCGAGTGAGCAGAGAGCCTGGTGCCTTGCCACACTCCACAGATGCTAGCTCAGACAGCTGCTTGTTTCTTTACTGCATTTTGCTGGGAAGAAGAATGAAGAGGAGTCTGAGTGACCTACTACTGGTTTCCCATTAAGAATTTCTGAGCTGAGCCAGCTGGGCTCGCATCTTGGCCTTGCAGCTGTTGACTATAACCTTCAGCAAGTTATTTAACCTGAGTGCCTCAGTTTCTTCATCCACCACAGGGGGATGATAGCCCTGGGGCTGCTGTTAAACGAGTTAGTAATTCCAACATGTGTAACAGTGGCTGGTGCCAGGTGTGTGCTCAGTGTGTGCTATCGGGAGGTCCCCTGGCTCTCCACAGCACGCCAGAGGCCCTCAAGGTGCCTCTGAAAGCTCAGACCCTCTATGCATGCTGCTCTTTGGGATGCTCCCAAGGCCAGGAGCTGGACACCAGCACCCAGTCCATGCTGGCCCAAGAGGGTGCTCAGGAGACACACCACCAATGACAGTCATTTCCCCCAGGTCTCATGGGCATCCCCATGGGCCTTGGCTGTGATGTTGGAGAAGGGACTTGCCATCCACCATGCCTGTCATCAGAGACTGAGGCCTGGGAGGAGCAGGGTACTCAGCACAAGGGCTTCAGCACTGTCTCTATCCACTGAGGTCTTGAGGAGCCATGCCAAAGACTCAGCTCCGGTATGTGGAGCCCCTTGTGGCTGGAGACTCCAGGCAGCAGGAGAGTCTGACCTTTCCTCCCCACATTTTTCTGTCTGGGCTAAGCCTAAGAATGGAGAGGACCGAGTGTAACCCTCTGGTACCTAAGCTGAGAGTGGCCACTGGCCCCCACTTCTGCTGGAGGACAAGGAGAGCTGACAGCACAATGCCAGGCTTGCGTGGTGGCAGACAGTGTCCTTGAACAATAATGCCCAGCTGGGCTGGTGTCTGTTGCAGATGTCCTATCAGGCTCCTTTCTGGGGGCTCTTGGGGGTCCAGGTAACCACAATACACAGAGGAGTTCATGAGGGCAAAGATGTTACCTGGGAGGCTGACCAGGTGCCTTCAAGCTACCTGGAGGGCATCGGCAGCAGCGCCCACACATGCCCCATGGCTCGCTGCACTTCTTGGGCTGAGGGTGATCTCTGGCTGCAGAACCTTGCTCAACCCAGGCACAGGAGGCCATTGGGGCCAAAGAGTGACCACCTCCTGGAACAGCACCAACCAAGGGGGCAGGAGTTGGTGGCCATGCCTCCCACTTCTGTGTCACTGGGCAGGATGGTTCTAAGGCACGTGTGGCTTGTCTTACAGAGCATCGCCCCTGAGGTTGGCCTCCTGCCGGCGGGGTAGAGGATTCACGCACATGTCCTTTATCACCCTTCCCTGGCCTCCTCTCACCCCAGCCCTCACCTCCCAGTGCCCACCTGCCCTGAGTCCTCATCTCAGCCTCTGCTTGGGGACTCCTCAACTGAGACAGAGGCTGAGCCCACGGCCTCTGAGAGCAGTTGCTCCAGCTCAGGAGGGCTGAACGCCCCTCTCCTCTCAGCCTTGGGCAGTGGAATCACCTGACTCCTCAGTTCCCTCCTTTGAAACCTGGTTGTAGTAATAGTACCATCCTCCTGGTGCTGGTCTCAGGATTGACTAGGTCTTTAGAAAGAGCTGGGAGCATGTGTCCTTCAGGGTCCAAGCATGCACAGCACCTGCTGTTATTTCTTGGGCCAGTTTTTTAGCCAGTGGAGCCTCGGTTCCCATATCTTTAAACTAGTGAGACTAACGAAGAAGAACGCCAGTGCCCCCCTGAGAAGCTGTACAGAGGAGAGCTCGGTGCACACCAGTTGTCGTAACAGCCCATGTTGGTAGCCTGCGTCCCCCACTGCTGACTTCGGGCAATGCCTGGAATGTGGCCTCAGCAGAGCTGAGCAAGAGGAGCACCCGACGTGCTGGAGACCAAAGTCCGTGTCTTCTACCAGCTTACCCTTTAACCGTTTCTTCACCTGTTGGCCGAGGTGGCCCCAGATGGCACAGGTGCTGGAGGTCAGTGGGGGGCTGTCAAGCCAAACCCCAGTGGCAGCAGCTGGGCTGAGGGCTTTCCCAGCCTCGTTTCACTGAACCCAGGCCAGGGCCCCGGGTGCCTGCAGGACATGGCACAGCCGTGGACACACGGCTCGTGAGAGGCCGTCCAGCCGCAGGCCCTGTGGGAGCAGGGTTGGGCTGCAGATCCATCCAAATGTGGCCTGTGTGTTGAACCTCTTCTCTTTCTGAAGGAGCCTCGTGGGACCTGTGAGGTAAGTCCTCCGCCCCACACATGTGCTCAGGGGGCAAAGGGGAGTCCAGCAGTGGAGCTGCTCACCTCACCCATCCACACTTCCAGGCGCTTCTGGCAGGACTGAGGGGTGGATGTCTGGTCCTGGTCCAGGGCCACAGAGCTGAGCTGAGCAGGGAGCAGCAGCAAGGCCCAGAGCTGCGCCAGCCTCCTGCCCCTGCCCACGCATTTGCTCCTGCAGCAGGTCCTTGCAGTGAGTGGCCACTCCCTTGTGTCCCCACCGGTGCAGGGGCTACAGCCACCTTGCTCAGCACCCCTGAGCTGAAGCCTGGGGCATTGGGTCAGGGAGCTACAGGCTGGGGTGGGCCAGGACCTGGGTCCTGCTGCTTCTCAGTGAGGCCAAGGCAGCCCAGGATGCCAAAGGACACCCCCTAGTAGAGGCCACACTGAAAAAAGGGACAGGAGAGCCTCCGTGCCTGGAGCCACAGGCCACAGAAGTCCTCTCTTCACAATATGAAGCCACCCTCCCAGCAGGGCCAGGAAACCTGCCTCTGCCAGGGTCCATGTTCCAGGTCCCGCAGCCTCCGCTGCAGAGAAGACCCATTCCTCTGGGACCAGCTGCCCAGGGAGTGGGGGACAGGGTCCTGGCAGGTCCCAGCATCTGCCACCATGCAGAGCTGATCTCCTTCACCAGGCAGGAAAACAAGCCACCTCAGGTGCTTACCCAGAGGCCATTGCAAACAGAGATTGCCACACTGGTGGTGGAGGAGCCAAGAGCCATCGGGGAGGGGTGCAGCAGGCCATGAGGGAGGGGTACAGCAGGCCATGGGGGAGGGGGTGCAGCAGGCTGTGGGGGAGGGGTGCAGCAGGTCA
>CM053414.1:2230308-2295363 GCA_028644305.1 Xerus rutilus
GACCAGCACCATCCAGGCAGAGCTATCACCAAGGCACAGTGCCCAAAGAGGCAGGACCACGGAGCGCATCCCAAGGGGCTGACGCACAGAGGAGGCCAGGCTGAAGGAGAGGCTCCAGCCAGCGCTCCACACTGGCCAGCCCACCCACACCCGGCAGGGGCAGGGAAGGGCCCTTCTCCCAGGGCAGCCAGCCGCCTCCCCAAAACAAGGCTGCTTCTTCCCTCTGCCTTTCCGGGGGCAGCTGTGCCGAGGAGTCCAGAGCTCGTCCTGGTCCTCCCTGGCAACTGCCCTCCGTCTAAGGCAGCGGGCGGGCGGGCACACCCAGCCTCTTCACATGCTGAGTACGTCATTTTGCTTCCAAGGGACCCGTGCTGTTTCCTACTGAGCCGCTCTTCTGTACAGTTCCACCACTTACCAGAAAGAGGAGGAGGACTGTGAGCCCTGCAGGAACCTGTGCAGTGGCCCCAGGCCCCAGGCCCCCAGCCTTGCTGCATGGCCAAGCACGTCCCCAACACAGACCAACCGCCAAGCTCCCCAGGATGCCGTGAGCGTCAGTCTTGGAGCACAGCCTCAAGGACACAGCCTCACCTCGCCACAGACCCTGTTTCCCCTCTGGCCACCGCTGCCTCCTCCCGGTTCTCTCCACGGAAGCTGACGTCGCTGGATGGGGTGCAGACATCTATACATTTTTATCAGCATTTAAAAAATGGAAGTTAGAAGTCCAGCGGGACTGCCAGCAGCGCTGGAGCGGCTCCAGGGGAGGAAGTTTGCATGAAAGGGCGTGTTGGGTTTCAAAGGCTTCCAGGAGAAGGCCGGAGAAGCTGCGCTGCCAGCGCCTGGCCCGGGAGGGCCAGACTGCTCTGCGGGTATCTGGTCAGAAAAAGAAGGGAAGTGTGGAGCAGAGAGAGAAATCGGGTGACCCAGGGCTTTCACAGGGCGGGCAGTGCTGAACCAAGTGCATGACTCCTTCCATAGCCACTCGAGTGCCTGAGGCTCTTGTCCGAGGTATGGGGCAGGCAGCCAGGCCCCCACCACCTGAGCGCAGAGCCTGCCTTCCCCTTTGTCATCTCTGCTGGAGAGCTTGGGTCCTTTGGGATCTTTGGCTGAGAGCAAGTGCTCTGTTTTGGGGAAAATCCACATGTGCGTGACAGAAAAATGGAAGTGGTAACCTAAGAGAAAACTCGGTTTCTCTGGTTACCAGGAGTTAGCAGGCCTTTAATCTCCACTGAATTACTCGGTCCCCTGGGATTGGGTGGAAGGCCTTTGAGTCAGGCCAAGTTCACGGTGGTGTGACGGGCCTGCTGTTTCTGGCCCCTCCTCTCCATGGGCTCTGTGAGGAGCCATTCTTGAAATCAGACAGAAATGTCTGACTTCTTTCTGACAGTGACATTCAACAGCGGTTTCTCCTTCCTATTTGACATGTTTCAAGATGTAGTAGTTCCTGCAAGCGATCTCCCTAATGGATCCGGAATGCAGACTAATTCCTCTGTCCTGAATCGCTTCATATGTCCCAAATTTGGAAATAATTCCACACATTTAAGACTAGCTTGCCAGGACTACAATTTAAAGTTTTGTTTAACAAACAGCCCCATTCCACACACAAAAAAGGAAAAAGAATAAAGAAAAGGGGTGGGAGAAAGGCTGTGAACTCTGACCTCACTATACATATTTTTTAATTCTTCATTTGGGTAATAATCATGACAAGGATGGCAAAAGCAGAAGCCAGAATTGTGGAGACGCAAGCCGAGCACTTCCCTAAGAATCTCACGCGCAGAACACGCCGACCTTTGTCCAGATCTGCATGAGGTGGGCATTGGTACTTGCAAGTATGTCCCAGAGGGCGCGCAGAAGCGTAGGGGACGCTCGGGATGGCATAGTCGGAGGTGAAGTCCTCCTGGGTTGAGGTTTACTAAGATCTGAGTTGTCCATGGACATAGAGGTCCTGGACATCTGCAGGCACTCTTTAATGTAACATTGATGACACAGAGACCCAAGTGGCGAAGCGACGTGGGCTGTTAAAGGACATCACTTCTGTTCGCAGCCCACATCGCTGCCCAGGAGCCTGGGAAATACAGTCTTCAGGTGGGGGCGGGGTACCCAGTTAGGTCACTGGGATTCTGATCTAAAGGACAGGAGGACGTGGGTACTGATGACAACTGTCTGAGTCTGCCAGTGCCCCCCACGTGTCCCAGCATCTGCTCCAGGGTCTAACTCCTGAGTCTCATGTGAGAGACTCCCTGGGAAAGGTTACGATCCTCTGATGAGAACCCCAACCTTTATCTCCAACTTCAGGGTATCCTAACGTGGAACGTAAAACCCTTTGATCGCACAAGGCAGGCAGATTCTGTGCCCATTCTCAGTGGAGGGTTGCAGCGTCAGGAAGCTCCCTGCCCCCTGCTTTCTTGCCAGCAGGACCCCAGTTCTGTCGGGAGTAATAGAATTCCAGATTATATACGTGAACACCCTGCGTGCCAGGAGGTGGAGCTCAGCCTCCCGGGCCAGGCTGGATTTGGTGAAGCCTGCCCCAGGGTGACACCACTCCATTTGCCTTTGGGACAATTTGGCCACTCTATACCACGTGCCTTTTCTACTTGACCCTCTGTTTTGATGCTGCCAGCCCTACTCCAGGTCCCGAGCCAGCATGCACCGGCTGCTCCATGAATATTGGTGAAGTATTGGTGGGGCACCTCCAACCCAGGACCCCGCAGGAAGCCTCTGAAGATCACTCCTGGAAAACAGTCACGGAAAATGGACTTTTCTCCCGCTGACATGTGCAGAGGGGCTTCCTGCCAGAAGAACCTGCTCCTCCACCATGTTCCTGTCATCACAGGGCCTGAGGGCACTGGTCGCTGCCAACACTGCCCTATACTTAAAAACTTGCCCAGAGGGCAGATCCTCTGCTAGGGATCCTCAACACGAAACAGGGGAAGCTTTTGGAGAGGTGGATTTTTTTTGTGTGACATAGATTAGAGATGGTTCATGGATGTGTACTTACCCTAAATCCAGTAAGTTGTACACATTGGCTATGAACAGCTTTTTGTATGCTGATTATACCTCAAGGAAGTGGTTTTCAAAAGAGTGAACTGCCTGAGAGAAGCGGGCCTCCCGGATGACCTCATCGAGTCTGCTCTGCGCTCCAGTCAAGCCTCAGCCCCCAGGTGCACACCAGCGGGACGACCGAGCCTCTGATTAGCCGGGTCATTTGTCTCCTTCCAAGGGCAGTGCAAGCTGATACACTGCAGGGCCCGGGAGAGCAGGGTTTCCTATGCATGCATCGAGCATTCCTCTGCAGTTTGCAGATGCGAGGGCTGCGCCCGCCACACTGCTGACTTACAAAGGCATTTGCGATTCCTCCCAGAGAGCATTCCGAGTGGGGGACCATCACTCACCTAAGGGGGTCGTTCAGAGATTCTGTTGATTGTGTTTACTGAATTGGGGGAGACTGTTGTCACCTACCAGACAGATCCTGCTTTTTTCTAAAATGTGGCGAAAAGCCCTGATGGCTCCCCAGGCCACTGCTGAGAAGAGGCCTCCTGTCCCACCCCTGAGCCAGACGTCCCTAGGGAGAGCTCAGAAGTGATACAAGCAGCATCATGACAGGCGTGGCCATTCGAGGTGATAATCCTGCTTTTGGAAATTCTCCTAAAAGAATAACTGATGATGTAACCATGAAAGATCGAGCTCCAAGAAGTGCATCACGAAACGAGGCTGTTGATGGACTGAGGAACTAGGAGCCAGAGAGACGCCCCGCAGCAGGGGCGGCAAACGCCAGCAGCCACTGAGGACAGGCTGCATCCCTGAGGACAGATCCTGCCTCCGCCTGTTTTTTAAAATAAAATTTTATTGGAACTCAGCGCTGCCCATTAGTTTGCAGGTCACTTATGTCCACTTCTGGGCAGAAGCAGCAAGCGGGCGCGTTGGGGCAGGACCCCGCGGCTGAGAGCACCACACACATCCACCACCCCGCCCTCTCCAGAGAAAATGCTCTGATTCCCGCAGGAAATCTGCAAGTTTCTCCTCTATAAACACCTTGCCTCTGGAAAACTCTGGATGTACCAGCAGGTGAAGAAACATGTTCCAAAACTCCGTGAGCTTCATGATTCCAGTTATGACTTAAGAGAATACAGACACATACGTGGATTTTCTCTGGGTCGTGGAACGTCGCATGCTTTGGAAGAGCGTCTGTTTTCTGACTTTTCTACAATGACACTCCAGCATTTGCAGAATGACAAGTGACAAAAAGAACAAAAAGATGTAGTGAAAATAGCACCAAGTCTGTGCCCAACCCTGAGCGCACCCGAGCACGTCCGCAGTAGCACCGGGCCCTACCCTGGAAGGCCCAGGCGGCCCGGGTTCTGGTCCGCCCAGCCGCTGTGTCTACACATAAGACTCCTGCACCTTCCAAACCCCAGCTGGCTCCTGTAAAGGACACACACACACAACACATGTGGCTCAAGGCCTCTCTGGGACAAGGGCCGTGGGGCTGTGTGTGGCAGGAGGCTCCCCTCGCTCCTGTGGGGTTGTGCCGTCCACCAGGACAGCTGCAGGGGGCTATTGAGCACAAATAATGTAAGCAATACTTCAAACTCTGTTCCTTTGTGGCTCTGGCCACATTCTGAGGGCTCAGCAGGTGGCTGGTGACAGTGCCATGAGACAGCCCAGATTCAGAAACTTCCATGTCACAGGAGGGTCCCGGACAGCGCTGCTTTAGAGCAGAACTGTTCATGTCCCGCACCTGCACGCTGGCGTTCTCAACAGCACCCCCAAGAGAGCAGCGCTGCCCCACGGCCCAATCAAGGGGGGGAGCTCCTGAAGGGCCTGAAGTCACACCCTCGGGAGCCCCCAGATCTGGGCTTCAAGTCAGGCTTCCATGGTTTAATGACGGTGGGGAAGGGAACTTGGCAACCAGGCCAAGGAGCCGAGTGGAAGGGCTTGAGGAATGCGCAGACCCGCCCCCGGAAGGAGCCCTCCCCTCTAGATGGCCGTCTCTGCGCACCCAGAGTCCATGCTGACATAAATGGTCAGCAACAAGGGGGGAGAAGAGACTCTCCCGACAGAGGAATTCCGAGTACATCGTGTAGATGCTTTGCCCCAGGAGTGGAGCCAAAGTCCCCAGTGCAGAAGTGCAGGCCACACAGTGACCTCCACCCAAAGAGCCTCTAGGAAAGCCAGAGGCGGGGTCTTTATAGAGGAGAAAGCTGCAGGCACGAGCCCAGCAGGTGGCCAAGCCCAGTGTCAGCAGGGACAGTCATGTGATGGTGTGGACCCCAGTGTGTGGGATGAGAGGACGCTCCTACTGGGTCTCCTAGTCCCCACCACCTGTCCAGCCATGAGGAGGACGGGCAGACTCAGCTGACAGACATCCTGCAGAACCCCTGAGCAGCCCTCCAGACACTGCTGAGTCAGAGACATGGGAGTCAGAGGCCGTCACCCCAGAGGAGCCCAAGGGGACAAGATGACTGCCATCATGGGGGTCCTGGTGGGTTCTGGCACAGAAAAGGACATGAGGGGACACTGAAGGAATCTGAATAAAGTGTGGACATTGGTTAATGATGACTGTGGATACTGGTTCACTAGTTGTAACACACGAGTGATATTAATGGTCAGGGCGACTGGGTGCCGGAAACTCTTACTGTCTCTCATTTTATTTTACTTTATTTTATTTTTGGTAAATCTAAAATGTTCTGAAACCAAAAACTTTTTGAATAAAATATGGAAATTAAAAAAATAAGAATCGGCTTTCCACGCTGCCCTCCCACGCATGGAAGGAGTACCGTGGCCCGGGAGGGAGGTCCTGGAAGCCTGGCCTCTGGCTCCAGGTCTGGGCCCCCAGGGCTCGGTGCTGCACCCTCGGCTCACCAGACAGAAACCCAAGGCTGACCTCAGAAGAACGAAGACTGGGAGGCGTGAAGCGGGGGCGGCAGGCCCAGGTTGTGCCCCGGCCGAGGGCCTGAGCGGGGCCTGAGTGGGGCCTGTGTTCCCGGAGCCTCCCTGTGCCTGCGCCCTACCCTGTTCCTGGCTGAACTATTCCATCAGGCCCCCACGGCTGTTTCTGGTGTTGCCATTGGGCCTTATCAGATGGGCCTGGAACTGGGCAGGGGTGGATGGGGTGTGGCCAGCAGCACCCTGACCACATGCCCCCTTCTTAACAGGGGCGGCTCCACCCTTCTGGCCCCCAGCCCCAGCCCCAGCTGCAAGGCGCAAACCCCTTGCATCTCAGCATGACCCACCCAGGTACACAGCTTGTCTTGGGGAATGTGCTGAGCTCCGTGAGGCCCCGTGGGGGCTTTCAAGGGTCTCTGTCCTGTTCACTTAAGACCCTAGAAATCCAGGTGGAACCAGAGGAACTTACCTCGGTGAGCAGCTGCTGATCTCTTGAGTGTCAGACCACCTGGCTGTGAATCGCCAGGCGGCAGCCTCAGTCCTCCCCCCTCAGAGAAGTCTCCGGGAATGGGAGAAGTTTGCCCGAGATCGCCAAGTGAGCAAGAGGCTAAGCCAGGCAGACTAGGGCTGAGCCCAGCTCGTCCCCACCCCCGGGGCAGCTCAGACATGCAGAGGAACTTTCTGAGAGCGTGTTGCCCGCCCCCCCAGCACCTGGAGCTGCCAGTCGTGGGAATGGCTACCCGGACAGGGGCCACCGACCCTCAGGCTGCATCTCCTGCCCTGCCTGTGATCTCAGCACCAAGGAGGGGCCATGTGTGGCTGGTGGAGGAACTGACCAGCCTGGTATGGACACAGGAGGGAGAAGGCTAGCCCACTAACCAGTCCATCGGGTGCCATTGAAACAAGGAGACAGACGCTTTGGTGTTCACATAAGCCCAGTGTTTTTGCCAACATCTGTATGAAACTTCCAGGGAGTAGAACGTAATCTTGTTTAGGCGTCCCGAGTGTGACCTGTGGCTGCTGAAGTCCCCAAGGCTGGACCCTTGCATGCCGCCAGGCTCTCCTGTCCTCTGGCGCTGGGTCCAGCCATGTCACGGCATAGCTTAAGAAATGAGGAGTCTGGGGTCTCTGGTGGTTTTGCAGTCTTTCTCACCTACGGATTTAACCAGCCTCGTGCAAAGAGCCTGTGAGACCCCGTCCTCCAACGTGTTCCCTCGGGTGGGCTGTGTGCCCTTTGATTATTTGCTTGGGTTTGGGGACTGTAATCAACGTAGAATGAAGCACACATCTTCAGTCTGTGGCCCAAATATTTGTCAACCACGTGCATGCCATCATCCCTGGCAGTCCCCAGAGGTGCCCTCACGCTGACCCTTGCCCTGCAGTGGGGACTCCTGTGGTGACCAGAGCAGATCTGCCTGATGCGTCACATGATGTGTGCTGGCCGCACCCGTGTTCTTTGGCCAGGCATCTGGCCTTTGAGGCCCTCCTGTGCGCTTGGTGATTCTCCTTTTCGTTGAGACATCTCATACATTTGGAAGAGAAAACAGTGTAACCAGCACTGGTTCAGAAGCATCCGGACTCAGCCTAAGTTGGCACACCTTGGCTGCTTGTCACCTCCATTTCAGGAAACGGACGCTGGCTCAGGCCTCTGGCCCCTCCCTCCCTTGGCCTTCCCGCTTCCCTCCCCAGCGCTGGCCGCTCTCCTGAAGCTCAGGAACGTGCCTCCTCGCGGGGCTTTACATTTTACAACAGATGCATGTTTCCATAAACAATCCACGGCACTGCTGTCTTATGTGCTGTCAAATGTTTATAAGTGCAGTCACGCACCACATGATGGAGGACAGTGACAGACTTCACAAATGACGCTCCATCCGATCACTCGGGGCTAAAAAATTCCTGCCACCCGCCGATGTCCCAGCTGCTGTGACAGTGCAGGCACCATTGCCCGCGTTCTGGTGCTGGTGTAAACAACCCCACTGCCCCGCAGTGGTGCAGAAGCAGAGCCATCTATGCCCCGCGACGGTGATGAACGACAGTGACCACCCAGCGCGGCCCAGATCCCAGATCCATGAGCAAAGCGAGTGCCGTTGTCCGGGGCTGCTACATCTGGGGCTGTTGTTGTGCAGCAGTGGGCCACTAGAGCCCCTGCCGGATGGTACTTGTACCACATCCTCATCCTGAGGGATTCTGGGGACCTGTCCAGGCCAGCTGGGTGTGACAGGTGACTCACCCATGCACGGGGTCCACATCAAAGGCACAGGGTGGTTGCTCCTCTTCAGTGTTGAACCACCCTGCACAGCTTTACAGAGACGTTTGGTGACACTTTAGCATGGTGCCCACAGACTGCCAGGGGCCAAAGGGAGTGGGGACGGTGGCACTCAGGGGTGCAGGTGCGTGGAGAAAACACTCCCACAGGCCTCGAAGCTGCTGGTACGTCCCCGGAAATGCAGTCAGGAAGCGCCTCGAGGTACCTGTTACACAAAGTGGTGCCTGTCAGAGGAGACTGAAGTCACCTGGCAAGAGGTCCCTGGGACTCTGCAAAGGTGCCTGTCACAGAGACCATGGAGGGGGCTCTGGCTTGGCCTCCTCATCCCCGGAGTGCGGACTCTGAGAAGGGAGTTGAAGGTGCAGGGAGAGGCCACATCCCGGGGCAGTCCAGGTGCACTGCAGGGACCTGCCAGCCACCAAAAGCGATTTGGCTCCTTGACTGAGACTTCAGGGACATCAAAGAGGCCCAGCTGCCTCGGGACAGGACCAGAGCCTGGGGACAAGGACCAGGCCACTGGGATCCCCAGCTCAGACAAGGCCCACCTGAACTTCCGAGGGCTGGGAGCTGGAACTCCCTTGTCCCATCACTGACTCCTTTTGTACACAGCTCCCCACCCCATCACCACAGTGCCCACACCACAGACATCTCAGCTCAATGTCTCGCACGAGGCCTCTGCATCTGTGGAGGAAGGACTCGTAGCCACTCCCTTCGTGGAGCCGACCAAGCCCAAGCAGGTTTTGCCAGCTGTACCCAGATGGCTGCTGTCATGGGCGGAGCTCTGAATTCACGCCCAGCCCTGCTGCCAAAGCCCATTTGTAAACATCAGCTTGTTCAGGTGAATCGGCAGGGGACGAGATAGCCTCCTGGGTGACCAGACCCACCCATGACGCCTGGCCTCGTCCACGGCTGCCGGTAGCCAGTGGGAACCCGGAAGGAGGCGTGTGTGGTAGTGAGGGGTCTCGGGCCAGCCCCGCCTTGGGACTCAGCCGCCCGCCTGTGCCCGTCAGTTCTCCAGCCCTGGGAACCAGGAGAGCAGAGCTGAACCTGTCTTCTGTGTCCCCACCATGTTGTGTCACCCGGCCCCCAGGAAAAGCACCTGCCTGTGTCCTTCTGACGCCCGGATTGTGAGCATCCCGAGCCTGGAATAAAAAGATTTAGGCTGTTTTTTATGGAAAAAAATCAAAATTTATTAAAAGTCATAAAACAAGACAAGGTAGTTTTAAGGAGCTGGAGATAAAATGCTATATTCAGGGACAGAAATCCTTGATGTCAATGGTCGTTCAACTAAAACAATTTAATCCCAAAACCATTCTCAAGAGTGTTTCATAGGGCTTGACAAAAGAGATCAAATGTCGTATAAAAGAGGAAACAAGTCAAAATGTTTTTAAAAAATTATTAAATTTGTAAAAGTTGTTTGAATCTTGAACCCACACGGACGAGCTCTGCGTGTGTCGGGGTACAGCCTGGCAACTCCACACGCACGTGCTGGCCCACACCAGCCCCGCCATGGGACCTCGGCGGCAACCTGGGCCTCTGGGTCCCTGGGTCCCTGCTTCCTCTCTGAGACCCTGGGCTTCTGTGTGGTGAGGGCGGGGCTGGGTGCCACCCTGGCATCCTCTGGAGTTGGGCAGGCAGGTGTGAGGAGGAGGCAGGATTGACAGAGAGGCTGGAGACTTGAGAACTCAGGAGGAAAATGACTGAAGTCTCAGCAAAGCACCAGGCGCTGTGAGTGGGGACCTGCTCTCCAGCCAGGAGGGCCCTTCCCCCTCCACAGTCTGATCTTGGCTGGGAAAGGGACATTGGGGAGCAGCAAGCCAGGGCTGAGGGCAGCACCTGCAGCTGCCCCGCAGCTGCCCCACCAAGATGGGCTCCCGGCCTCCCAGGCGCTGGGCCTGCATGTTTTCCTGAGGAATCGGGTCGTCTAGACGCGGCCTGGCCATGTCCAAGCACGCGGAGCGCAGCTGCGGGGCCTGACAGCTCGGCTTGGCAGCAGCCAGGGCTGAGCAATTGGCGCCAGGACCTCAAGGATGACAAAGTGCTGAAGCCTCCCTGAGACAGCCCGTATCAGATTGTGTGGATGCCAGCTCAGGCTTCCCAAGCGCGGCAAGCACATCCGCAGCGGCGATGGAGAGATAGGAGGGCAGACGGGACCGCCTGGGGGCTGGCCAGGCGCGTCCTTGGGCAGGGAGTGGTCCCTCCCCAAGTGAGACCGTGTGGGTGGTAGGAGAGCAGAGGACTGGGAGGAGAAGCAGCCCGTTCTGGTCACAGCCAGAGGATGAGAGGCGAAGCCACCAGGCAGTGAGGGGTGACGGCCGGTGAGGTCCCGTGGGGAGTGTGGGTCCTTGTGCACCCCGACTGGACGGGCGTGGACAGGGAGCTGGTGAAGCATGGTGGATGGAGGGAGATGGATAGAATGAGACGCGAGGATGGCGGAGGGACAGACGTGGAGAACGACAGACGGGAGAATGGATAACAGATGAGTGGCCAGAGGTGGAAGAGGTACCGTCACGCATGGGAACAAGGACGTGCCCATCAGGGAAGCTGGAGCAGTAACTGGACGTTTGACTGGTTTGAAGACTCACTGCCCACTTGAAGGCGCGCGCCTGCCAGGCATCCAGGACAAGAGCGTGGCCAGGCGACCGCTCCTCCCACGAGCTTAACTGCCCGCTGAGGAGGGGCTGCCGTTTCCGTCCTGACCTTGGAGACCCACAAGTCAGCACAAAGATGAGGTCCCAGGCTTGTTGTCCTCCAGGCTCTGGGCTCCAAATAAAGCCGAACCAGGTGGGGGCCTCTCCCTCCAGGGTCCACCGTCAAGTCCAGTACCCGCCAGCCACGTGCAGCCCCTCGGCTTTAAATGGTTAAAATCAGATGGAAATAAAAATTCATTTCAAGTGCCTCAACAGCCACTGTGCACCCCGGGGGTGGTGCAGGCAGAGGCTGCTGTTCTGGGGAGTTGGGGACCAAGGACAAACACAGACATGAACGCAGGGCCCAGAGGTGCTGTTCGGCCTTGTGGGAATCAGGACGGCACCCACAGAGCAGAGGTGCGCAAGTGAGGACGCAGGCTGTGCCCCATCCAGCAGCCCTTTCCTGGGGAGCCTTGTTCCCTCCATCCTCCTGGGGCCTCGGGAGAGCCAGTGCAGGAGCTGCCAGCCCAGAGAGCAGGCACCGGCCAGCTGACCCACCCACACAGGCACGAAGGGCGCTTCCTGCTAACCACCCCGTCCCCTGCCTGCGACCTGGCTCCCCCAGATACGGGCTCTGGCTCTGTGTGGCACTCTGTCCTGAGCCCCAGCTTACGTGCACTCCCCAGGGCCTGTCCCCAGCACCCACCCCCAGTCACCATTGTGCTGTGCCCAGCAGACAAAGCAGCACAGCAGTGCCACTGCTCTCCCTCAGCAGCTCGGGGACCACGCACAGGCCAGCCACAGCCTGGCAGTGGCTCACCACTAACAATGGAGACCCTCTAGCCCATCCTGCCTGGGCCCAGGCCAAGAATCCATGGTCTGTTTTCTGTTGATGTCGCCAACTTCCAAGTAGCCTAGAACTAACCCATATCATTTAGTCATTCCAGTGCCTGCAGGTGACAGGAGGAGCCCAAGGTAGCCCTTGCTGTAGGAAGCCCCCTGTGCCCTTGAGCTGGAGAGCAGAATGGGTGACCAGAGCGGTCCCTTCGGGAAGAAGGGAATTTTCTGTCCCTGTGGCCCCTGTGCCCGTCCCTTGGGCTGCAGCTCAACCCCAAAGCTTCCAAGAGTTGGGGTACTTGCATTTTGGGCCACATCGATCTTCTGGAGTAGATGGAAGCCAGTAGCCTAAAGTGACTTTTCAGTGCTTGGGCTCCAAGTGGCTACATGAAAAGCTCTGCTGGGAACATGGTGATGTTTGGGACAATCCAGGTGCTCGTGCCTCGGTTTCCCTGCACAAGTCGGCCTCAGCACTAGCATGGCTGGAGGTTAGAAAGGTGACGTTCACTGGGGCTGGGGGCCTAATATTTGATCCTCTAGGAAGGCCTGGGGAACGGGGGCAGACGGGCCGTGGGTGGCTGAGGACCTTTGGATGCTGCATGGAGTTGGGGCATATGCTGCTGGGCAGCAGGTGGCCGGTGGAGGTCAGACACCCAGGGACATGAGGCCAGTAGTGCGAGGGCAGAGAGGCCAACAGCAGGAGGTTGGACACGGCTCAAGGGGCTCTGTGAGGCAGGAATCGGGGACAGGAATCCATCTGAAAGAGCATGAAAGATCTGACAAGCCCCTGCCTCTGAGGAAGAGGAGGCTCTGGCAGGAGGGAACCTGGGAACAAGGCAGAAAGACGCTCACCTCACCCAGAACCTTCGTGGGGTTGGGGCCATATGGAGGGAGGTGGCAGCCCAGTGGTTAGTGGCAGCCCAAGTGGCCACTTACCACAGAAGATTCTGAAATGATTGTGAATGCCAGCCAAAGCTCAGTGTGCACGTGCCAGGCACTCTGCAACCCCAAGACCCTGCCCAAGCCACCCCAGGGGAGCCCGTCTTGTCCGTCGCAGCCCTCTAGATACAGCCCTCTGCTCTGCAGCTCTTCCCAGGCCGTCTCCTAGAGTCGAGTGTTCTGAGCTGGCCAGCAGGTGTCCAGAGCAGGTTCTTCAAGGGGTGGAAAGAGCCAGAGGAGAAGGCAAGAGGGAAGGAAGAAGGAGGGATGGATGAAGAGAAGAAAGGAAGGAGGGAAGGAGGAAGAGAGGAAAAGAAAGGGAGATTCTAAGATGGCTCAGCCAGTGGTGCTCTAGTGGCCTGGCAGATGCTCCTCGGGGCCAGGGAATGCGCATGGGGGCAACAGGGCCATGGCCACAGCTCAGAGGTGGGGTTGGACGGCTCCTGCCAAACCCAGACTGAATCCACAGCATGGTGGGAAGACATGGCAAGGGTCACTTCTCAAGGGTCAGGAAGGAGGGCCCTTCTCTGAGGTCCTGCTGGAACTTCAAGAGGAGACTGTTTTCCCCAAAGTTACACAGGGAGGAAGACCCTGCTCTCAGAAGGAGCCAAAGGAGAGGTCATGGGGCCGTGGCTGCAGAGCCAGCAGGGGAAGGTGGCGAGGCAGGGCCGGGGGCTCAGCAGCCGCACTCCAGCCCTGAGCCTGGGGTCCCTGGTGACAGCCAGAGGCAGGCAGGGGCAAGGCCCAGAACACACAGTTCAGCAAGCGCTGGGTGGCAGTGACCACAGAGGAGGCCGCTGCTGTGTTTCACAAGGATAGGAGCAGCTAGTGTCAACCAGACCCAGCCAGGAATGCACCAGAAAAAGCTGCGAGCCAACAGTGGCTCCAGGTCCCGCTCAAACGTCGCCTGGGTGTGGGAGAAGCAATGCCCGCGGGGAGAGGTGCCCGCGTGAAGGGCAGGGTTTTTGAAGAAGTCCTTATTCGTTGACATAAAATTCTTCAAGAAATTTCTCCTAAGAAATACTCTCATAAATGTAGCAAGTAACCATCCAGGGTTCCCACCGTACCACCATCCAGAGCAAATGACTGGAAGCAAACCGAGCGTTCACCAACGGGGATCGTTCAACAAACAGATCCAACCGAAAACCCTAATGGCACTGGGGAGAGAGGGGCTGTGCATTTAATCACGGGAGCGACAAAGAAGTAATAAAACAGGAAGTAAGGTCACTTCCCATGTTTTATTATAAAGAAATAAAAATAGTATATGCTTGATGAGCATGGAAATGTGCTCCACAGTCTCTCAAGGTGCTTTTCCTGAACAGCAGCACTGGGAAGCGTACGTCGCCCGGCCTCCCAAATCTTTAAAACACAACCTTGTGTCACTTGTTTAAGTAACAGAATTAGCATAATATTACCGAAGAAAGCCCAGAAAGTGAGTTGAAAGAAAATTCAAGAAAATTAACCCTGTTGCACATGTGTAAGATTTGATTCTGTTTTACAAACACATATTAATTCAAACTTACTCCTTCACCTGTGTGGTCTTTGACCATCTCTGCATCTTCAAAGTGGGCCAGCAGTGCCTGCCTCCCAAGGAGCACGTGCTGAGCCCTGCCATGTCAGTGGGCCAAGCTCCTGGGACAGAGAGCAAACTGCTACAGGCGGCACCCTCATGGAGCCCATGGAGGACTCAGGCCTCTGTCCACTGCGCACAGGCCACAATGTCGTCACGTTGGTACCAGAGCCTATGTGTCAATTCCAGAGTTCATCATTCACAACGCACCAAAAATTCTGGTCTCCCTGCAACAAAATTATACATTCTGTCCCATTTACGTCCAGCGTGGCCACCTGACTTCCCTGGCCCAGTGACACATAGCGGGAATGTCTCCTGCCACTTTACACCCCAGCCCGCGGCTCTGCAAGCCTACGCCCTCTGCATCCACGTAACGACGTTCCCTCCTGTGGCTCCAGGACGGGCTGGGAAGAACACGGGACCCACCAGGGACATAGCGTCGGAGAGCCACACACGGTAGCCGACGGCCTCTGAGATCCAGAGGCACTTGCCACTGTGGCCCCACCAAACGCACCTCGAGCTCCAAGACGGAAACGGCTTTGCGCAATGACACGGAGCGCCAGCGGCTGTACGGCCCTAGGTGACTGCACGTGATCGCTGGGTCCTCCCCAGAGAGGAGGCGGGGCTTCGCTTCCGTGCTCTGCACATGCTTCGCCCACAGATCTCTGCGTAAACAGGGGCAACCTAAGGATGCGGACAACCTAAGGATGTCCTGTGCTGAGCCCGGACACCCAGGCCTGATGCAGAGCCCAAAGGCAGTCATCTTCCCCAGCTCTAGAGGGGCTTGCTTTCACCCTTCTCTTCTGTGATGCATTTTTGGTCTTGTTTGAAAAATACTTTCCTATGTTACAGTAAGAAATCTACTCAACCATTTGTGTGTGTGTGTGTGTGTGTGCGTGTGTATGAGTGAGTGACTCACATAATCACCAAGAACAGAATTCGTTTCACACATAGCTGGACCCAGAGTGCAAACAGTACCCTCAGGACTGGGTGTTGCTCCCCGGACTCAGTTCTTCTCTGTTGACTCTGTTCACAGGCAGGAACTGCCCTCATGGAGGCAGAATGGCTGCCTAAACTCCAGGTTTGCATCCTGTCCCCTGAGCCAGCAGCCAAACACAGAAACTTCTTCCCGTGTAGTCCACACCCACTGGGACTCTTTAGCTTACATGGGTTCCATGTCCTTCTCTGACCTACGTACTGTCAAGGGGATGCAAGGTCGTTATCTGACTGGCCAGTCTGCCCAGACCCTTCTAGATACAGAAGGAGCCCCACCAGGACCACATGCACGGAGGGAGAGGAATGAAACCCACGGGAAATCACACTGCTGCCAAGAGACCACTGGCGAGCCCTGAGTTGGCAAAACAACGGGGTCAGTTCTGTCCCCAAGGCAGGGCTGCCCCTCACCGTGCTCTGGCAGGCCTCCGCGTGTGCAGGGCAGCCGCTCGCCCCCGTGGTGTCAGAAGCAGCGGTGGATGTGGGCTGGGGCCGTCGGCACTTACTTCTTCCCCACGTATCATGGGGCTAGAAGACAGAGAGCTACGCCTCCCAGACTCCTGGCCTCCAGGTTCTGCACACGCCGTACAATCCACCCATGAGAACCCCAGGCAAGGCCTGGCAGGCAGAAGGCCTTCTCCTTTCCCTGGGCCACAGGGCCTGTGTGGCCTTGGCCAGTGTCGGTTTCTGCAGCCGCCTCCGTATTTGCGTGGCAGCCTCCCAGGTTGGTGCTGTAAGGCAGCTGCGACTGTCCACGGCAGTTTCCCCGCCACTCTCTGACCTCTGTCTGGATGGCGGCACCAACCTGTTTGTGGGCTGGGTGCTAGGAATGGAACCCAAGGCCTCATGCATGCTGGGCAAGCACCTGTGGCTGAGCTACAGCCCCGCCTGCTTCAGGACGCAGGATTGGGAATAGAAGTTCAGAGGCAATCTGCGTGCTGTGCTCCATAGGAATCAGGAGGCCTCCAGAAAGGACACACAAGTGTCCTGTCTTCTACAAGTGGCTCGCTGGGGGACGGCACCACCCCTGTGCCTCAGCGTGGGTGAGGGGGAGCAGTAGTCTCCAAGATCCCGACCTGGGATGCCCTCCTGGAGACGGCGTCCAGGCTTCAGCCTGCCCAGGAGCTGCCCTGCACTGAGGGAGTGCAGACTGTGACAGATTTAAGCGTCCCTGGTGTCTGAAAAAAAGACGCAAAGCAGCGCCTGCCCATGTGGGAGGACAGCAACATGCTTCCCTTCAAGGGAAGATCTCCCCCCACAGGGCATCCAGGGCTGTCAGAAGCCGGGCGCCATTCCAAAGGTTAGGGATGGGGCAGAACGTATCATTTTAGCTGTTCGGATGGCCCTTTCTGTCTCTGAAATGTTAAACGCTGTCGCACCACAGTTGCAAAACCCTTGACACAGCGGGTGGGTCAGACCCCGCTTTTGGGTCTCCAGGAAGAGACATCTGCAGAGACTAAACACCACCGTGGAGCACCCCCCAAGGTCAAGAGCAAAGCCATGCTGCCACCCCAGGGCCTCACAGGGCAGGCAGAGCCCTCCCCCAGTGACGCGAGGGAGGTAGATCGCTCACCTGCGCCACTGCTGAGCCGGGCTTTGAGGTGGTCCGAGGCCGAGCAGCATCAGTGTGTGGGAGGCTGAGCCAGAGCACAGGCCCCGGGTGAATGGTGTCTGCAGTCTTTCCTGGCACCTTTGTGTGGCTGGCCCTGGGTCCCAGGGTGAGTCCTGCCTCTCAGGATCACAGGAGGCCTGACAGCTATACTCAGGGCCTCTGAGAGGGAGCTGGGAGCAGCAGGCCCTGACCTCAACTGGGCTTCAAAGGAACACAACTCTGTCTCAAACCCCTGGGCAGGGATTTCTGGTCACCTCTCCTGAGGCAGAGGCGGCAAGTACCCTGCCCATCCCACGTGCCTTACCCTGACTGTCCATAACAACGGCCTCCACCACAAGGCCCTGGGACCTGCCTAAGGACGCCCCCAGCTGCTGATGCCCGACCCTTGTCCACACCAGGAAGCCCAGATGCCCCTGCAGTCACCTCTTCATTAATGTATCCTTTCGTCTCCATCCCTCCTGACCTTACATCCTTCCTCCCCCACAGATGCCTCCCAGGACCACCGAACCCTTACCTCAGGCTCTGCTGGTGGTGAAGCTAGGCTGACAGATATCTGGGGACTGAAGGGCTGTTGAGGAACTTCTTTCTCCCCTGCAATTCTGCTGTCGCAGGGCAATGTCTCACCCCTGGATTCCATCATCAGAGATTTATCCCATGGGGTTTGGAGACTGAGCACCAGCCAAGGATCCAGGAGGCTCGTGGGTTTGTAAGGAAGGAACTCAGACAGATGTTTGCACACCATGTTCGTAGAAGCACTGTTCACAAAATCCAAGTGGTGGGTTCAGACTAAGTGCCAAGGACCACGAACAGAGGAGCAAAGTGGGCCCACCCATGGGTCCTCAAAACGTCAACTTGCCTTTAAAAGAAAGGAACCCCGCTCTTGCTATGGCTGGAAGAAACTTGAGGACACTGCACTAAGTGAGAGATGCCAGGCACTCAGGACACGTACTCTGCGATTCCACTTGCCTGAGGTGCCAAGAGTCGGATCCACGGAAGCAGAAAGCAGCATGTGAGTGCCAGCCAGTGGGGCAGGAAGGGGTTGGGCATCAGCGTTGGCTGGTGTAGGGCCGCTGGGAATGTCTTCATGCACTTTGGCCTGGCCACTGCCAGCTGTAGGCTCGGTCACCAACACCCTCCTCTAAGTTGACTCGCTCGCTTCTAACAAAATGCATGAGGAAACTTGGTGTCTCTGGTATAAACGGAAAAGCAACGCTGGGAACCCACAGAAGAGCAGCTACCCACAGAAGTGAGTGGGAAATAAGCGCAGTGGAGACAGAACGGCGGCTAAGGACATGCTGGCCGCCTGGCTCTCCGGGCAGAGGTTGCCTCTGTGAAGATGGGGAGGGTGTGTAGAGGCAGCAGGGCCGCGAGGTTTCCCATCACAGAGTCGGAGTCCTGAATGAGGACTGGAAGGAAATAACTTTCTGTATTTTTAACTCAAATGCATTTAGCATCAGGCTTGACGTCCTGCCGAAACCATCTTAGGAATGCCGGGCAGAGTGGGGCTGCCAGACTCGACCCCCAGCAGGAGCTCCAGCTCCCCTGCCGCTCCCGTCCTGGTGGTGGCTGCCTGGGGCAGAGAAGGACTGGACTCCATTTCCCGCTCCAGAGGAGAATCACCGCATTCGATTAGCAATGTCTGCAGAGAGCACAGGCTGGAGAGGCAGCAGAGCACGGGCCAGGTACTCAGTGTCCCCCAGCAGACCCATCCCCAGCCCTTACAAGGCTTTTGTGATCTGACCGAGTGTTCTTCTCGAGCTCACTCAGGCTCAGAGCTCACTCAGGCCAACGCTCCCCTCTCAGAATGTCCCCTCCGGCAGCTCCTTCTTCACCCACTGCGGTTCACTCCTTCTAACAGCCTGGGTTAGAAGGGCTCCAGAGTTGGCTGTCCAGGGTCACACAGCTGGGAAATGACAGAGCTGCTGCAGCCACCGGTCTCCCGGCTCCAAATCCAGTGCTCTGTCTATTTGCCAAAATGCGAGAGGGGAGCCACCCCCAGGCCTTTGTTAGCCTCTCTGAGGCCTAAAACACAGGGCAGCGGGCAGTGGCAGGGCGGAGTCAAGAGAAGGACGCTGCTCTGAGTGTGTCCTACAGCTGGTCAGCTGCCTTGGCCTCGGGCAGTGGCTGCACCATCTGTGTAGACACAACAGACTTGTCATAATTCTGCATGGCTCTAGCCCAGAAGTGTATTTTTACCCTGATGAGTCAGTCATTTATTTGTCAATAGAGGCCAGTAAAGGAAAAGGCCCAGAGGCCATTTATAAACAGACCGTAGCCCCTGGAGACATCCCAGGGAAACCGAATTGTCTAGAAATGCTCTTGTTCCTGAAGCAACACCACGGACCCAACAAGCCAAGGGGAGCTGTCTGGAACATGGGGTGCTAGATGGGCCCCAGGCATTGCAGGGGCTCAGAAGCAGAGCACATGGGCCTTGGGCAGATCTGTGTGCCAGCCCTGCCACCTGCAAACCTGTGCGCCAGGGATTGCCGTGCCAAGCCTCAACTCCTTCATCTGTGAAGCAGACACAGCACAGCCAGCCCACGGGGCTCTGCAAGATCAGAGATGACGTCTGTCCCGAGCAGCCCACAGATGCACTGTGAGGGCAGGAGGCTGCCCGGGACTGTGAGGGGGGGTGTGCTGCATTCGCTCCCAACGTCAGCGCGCCGGCTGAACACCACCACACGCAGCATGCGCCCACGGCTGGGAGGCAGCGTGTGCACTGTGGACGGGTAAGAGACGAGAACGGGTGCTCTGCCTCACAGCATGCAGTCTGGCAGGTCCCACCAAGGCTAAAAACGCACACATCCACCATCCCACAATCCCTTTCTGGACATGTGCCTGACAGCGGTGAGGGTTTACCTTCCCCCAGAAGGCACCCGCGAGATGCCATGGCAGCTTCACTCACCATACTCAGAACTGTGGGCAACCCCAGCACAGTGGAAGGGACAGAGGAAGCAGGGTATATTCACATAGGGGAATACTAGAGAGCCATGAAAAAGGGGTGATGCACTGCAGGCACACGGAGGAGCCTCACGATCAGAATGCTGAGGAGAGACTCCAGGTCTGAAAGAGCACACACTGGAGGGCCACAGGCTGCACATCCAGGAATAGAGAAAACTCATCTATGGGGACAGAAGTCAAGAGAATGGCGACCTCTACACAGCGGGACTCACTGGGAGGGGCACAGCAACTTTCTGGGGTGACTGACTAGTCCACATCATGATCCAGTGGGATCATAAGGGTATGTTCAAATGTAAAAATTAGTGCATGCTGTACCTATTTTTTAATAAAGAGAAAGATCTGACCATGGAAATGTCAAGGCTAGAAAGTATACAGGACCACTCAGTGGTCCAGGGGCTGCAACGCCAAAGTCTACAAGGGCCAGGAAGACAATGCAAGTGGCTGGAATGGGCCAGGTGTAGGGCAGTAGGTACCAAGCTGCTGGAATTGCTACCAGACCTAAGGCCTGCCTGGGTACGGTGTGTTAAGATTGTGCCAAAGAAAGCAGTCTAGCCTGGATGTCCCCCCACACACTGGCTGCAAGTCTGAGCCAGCTGTGTGCACCCACTTCACAGTCAGGAATGCAGGAGCCAGAGCCGCTAAGGGATCTGCTCCCATCAGCACAACTCCATGAAAAAAGCAGATCTTTGAGCGACACATCCAAGAATGGGCACCTCTCAAATACTAACCTGGCCAGGGGGCCGAGGCAGGAAGAGTCCAACCAGGAAGCCAAGAGCCATGAGGCTACTCCCGGGTGCATCCAAAAGTTCTGGGCCTTCTTGGACAAGCTCCTGAACCTCGCTTGGTGCTCAGTGTCTTTCTCAAGTGGATACCAGGTGCCGCACAGTCTGACACCTTTATCATGCCCCCAGGCTGCCCCAATCACAGTACTCACTCAGCAAAGTCGCTGGGTCAAATTAACCAATCAACCAATGGACCATATCAAACCAAGGTTGTGAGAAAGGAGTGGTAACAGACAAGAAAGCACCCAGCCGGGTCATGCAACTGCAGGGCGCTGGCGGGACACTGCACCACAGGAAGCTGGCTGTCACTGACAGTGCTAAGAAACTCAAGATTCAAACCCCAGGACTAGGAGTGCATGGCCAGGTGCCCATCGCAAAGCCATAAGACCTGTCCAAAACCTGCTTGCGACGTCCTATGGTCTAGGAACCAGAGAGTTTTTAAATGCAACTGAAACAGGTGTAATTAGTCTTTTGATTAACGGGTGACTCTGTTGGCTAAAGGTGACATAAACCCAACACGAAAAGGCTTAAGAATCTCCCAAATTCTTTAACCAAATGCCAGGAGCAGACTGGGCCGCGGGGACAAGATTGCTGACCCTTGCTCTTGCGGGCTGACCCTCTGTCTTGCACACACACACACTCACACACACACACTCTGTTCTTTTTCCGTCCAATAAAGAAAGAAACTGCCTGAGACACTCTCCCAGACAGAGCCCGTCGCCGTCGGGGAGACCGAAAGAAGGAAAAGCCTTCCCGCGCGGCCCCGCGCCGGCCTTTCCCAGGGAAGGGGGTTTGTCGCGCGGCCCCGGTGAGAAAAAACCCGAGCTGCGCTCCGATTGGCCCACCGCGAGGCACGTGCCCGAGGACAGCCAATCACGTGGCCCGAGGGCGGCGCCTGGTGCGGCAGCAGTCCGCGCAGGGGGCGCTGCGCCGCCAGCCCGCGTTGCCCCGAGCGCCCCCGACGGCGCTGGGTGGTCGCCCCCGGCCATCCGCAGTGCGCCCTTGAGCCGCTCCAGAAAGCCGCGGAGCGGGGAGGCAGGGCGCGCCAGCCCTGCGCAGGGGCGGCGGGGAGGTGGCCAGGCGGCACGGCGAGGCCGGGGCGTCACCGCCGCAATTAGCGTTTACGAGGCGCTTTCGCGTCGGTGCGCGGCTGCTCCACCGCAGCCCGGCCGGCGCGGTGACCCTCGGGCTGTGCAGACGAGGCCCCCAGATTTGGGAGAAGCGAGAGGCTTGCCTGCCACCAGGCCCGCAGGTGGACGACGAAGACTAGGGAAGACCCGAGCCACTCACTGCTTCGCAGCGCGGCCTCCCGGACCGCAGGCATCCGCAGAGGGGCGGCCACCACTCGGTCAATATTTCCTAGTCCTCTCACGCTTTTTATTCCTTAATATTTTAAAGCAAACTTCAAAGCACTGTAGTAAATGGAAAATCGGTGCCTCCTGATAAGTAGAACGCAACTACAAGTAAACAGCCGAAGCAAAGCAGTGCTGTTAACCCCTGGCTGGACGTTTACCTGCCCGGGCTCTGGCTCCAGGCCTGGAGCTGTTAAATGAGAAGATTGGCAGGTGTTAGCGCGAAGTGGGGCAGCGAACTGAGACTCCTCCATGTAATCAGTAGGTGTGGGAGCAAATAGAAAAGGGACCTAGTTTCCCACTGGGTGATTCAAAGACAGCGGTGTGGCATCCTGCACCACCTGCAAATCAAACATACAAACGCCTCTTTCAGCATTGCGGTCATTTTCAGGGCCACCCTTTATTTATGGCAAGGACTTCTAGTCTCCCTCCTCATTAGAGAACGTAAAGATTGTTTCTGAAATGAATGTGTTTGGACTTCACTTTTGAGATAACAGAATAAAATATTTGCCCTTTGGCTTTTGGAAAATCGTCTTTCCCAACAAGCAAAAAAAAAAAAGGAAAAGAAATAAACAAACCCAAGGTCCTTTTTCCATGAGAAGACCTCTGTGGCCCTAGGGAGCACAAAGGTGCTGTGGTAAAGCTGACAAGCCACAGGAAGAGACACCTGAAACTAAGTGTCCAAGGAGGGCAACCCCACAGGCCTCAAGCCCCTGTCCTGGTTCAGGATAGTCCTGCAAAACCACGGAAGAACTTGGCGATGGGAAGCTCCAGATGCCTTGGAAGGTGGATGGAATCCAGAACTGAGAGGAGGAGGTGTGTCAGGGACACTTAGACCCCAACCTCCACATCATCTGCCCACCTCAGCCCTTTGTGAGTATTTTCTCCAAATATACTAAACTGAAGAGCTCAGCTCAGGGTTCTGCGAGCACTAGAGCAATATTACTGAAGAGGTACTGATGCAAGTCAGCATGCTCAAGCACAGGAAGCCACCACCTGCCCCCTGCTCAGCCTCAGCTTGCCAGGATCTGGGCTTGTGTCCCCAGACAGGGGCACTGATCTGTCACAGGGGAGACCAGTGTACAGACAGAAGACCTGTGGAAGTTTGCAAAACGCTCTGTCACCCTGTGGGGAAACCCACCCACACACAAACCTCGCCCAGGCTCACGGATCTTCTGGTATGACTCCGTGTGCCCACATTTGAAGCATGACTGACAACCAAGAAGACTCCAAAGTGGAACCCAGGGACCACGAGTGCGTGAGTGTGCACACACACACACACACACACACACACAGATTCTAACACACAGTCTCCAGATCTGGCTCAGTGTTGGAGCACGTGCTTAGCATGCCCTGGGTTCAGTTCATACACACACACACACACACACACACACACACACACACAAATTCTCACAAAGACAATCCAAACACATTGTGGGTTTCAAAGTCCTTGTAGAGATCCTCCATTATCCTTATAGCAGGTGGTGGCAAACTATGGCCCAGGGGCCAAATCTAGCCTGGCCTATGAGCTAAGAATGTTTTTTACATTTTTGGATGATGGGGGAAAACAGATGAAAACTATTTTGTGTCACACAAAGCTTATGTGAATTCTTCTGGGTTGGTGAATGGTCTTATTGGAAAGCAGTCACAACGATCACTTACGTATCGCCCACGGCTGCTGGCACAACAGAGTGGCAGAGTTAGAAAAGAGACACTTCAGTTCATAAAGCTGAAAATATTTACCAGTTGGACCTCTAGAGAAAAAGTGCCAAACCTTGTCTTATAAAAAAGAAGAGAAATTATAGTGTCCATCAAGCGGAAACAGCAAACCCAGGATGCTATTTTTTTAATTTACTCAGAATGAAATCAAGGTCTTGGAAATAACAAGCATGACAATGTGAATTAAAAATTCAGTGAAAGTGTTGGATATAAACTTGAGAAACTTTAAGTGGGGGACAAGGAGAAGGGCTAAAGAAAGGAATGATGGGAGAGGAAATTAGAATGTTGGAGAACAGTCTAGAGATCCAGGAATCTACTAATGGGAATTCTAGAAAGAACAACAACAACAAAACTGCAGGTAAGAAATTGCCAAAGAGCTCGGTGCAGTGGCACATGCCTGTAATCCCAGCGGCTCAGGAGGCTGAGGCAGGAAGATGGCGAATTCAAAGGCAACCTCAGCAAAAAGTGAGGGACTAAGCAACTCAGTGAGACCTTGTCTCTAAAATAAGATACAAAACAGGGCTATGGATGTGGTTTAGTCGTCAAGTGCCCCCAAGTTCAATCTCCAGTACCCCTCCCAAAAAAGAAAGAAATTGCCAAAGAAACAAGATAAGAATGCATTCTGCCTAATAACATGCATTTCCAGATCAAAAGGGCCACTCATTGCCCAGCACAGGGGAAAAATACCATACCCAGGCATGCCAAATTTAAAGAGAAAAAAAAATTAGTCTTGGTGTTACACCCACCTGTTTCCATCACGTCTTACTCTCCAGAGACAACTTTTGACTCTCTTAGCTCTTTCTTCTACTATTTACAGCAGTATTTCTAGGATGTGTCTATTACTGTTTCTTGATTTATCAATTTTAAGCATTAACTACTGGCCTTTATTATAGTGAGGAGTTTGGTTCATGGATCCACCTCTCTTCCTCACACCCTCCTAATGGGATCATATTGTCATTTTCCATAAAATTGGTAGCATTTTCTGTCTTATGAATATAAAAATAATATTCACTCTGAGACAGATTGCATACTATCATCTATTTCCTTTCTTGTATAACTTTTGTTTTTCCTGGACTTAATAGTTGCCTCAAGTTTTCATTTTATTTGTCTTTTTAAAGGCTTATTTTTAGAATAAAAACATTAATGCTATTTAATATGTGTGTAATTTTGTTTAAAATACTTTATAAAAGGAACAAGAGGAAAAGGAAGAAGGAGGAAGAGAAGAAATGGAAAGGGAGTAGAGGAGAAAGTAGGAGAGGAACTATGTATTAAAGGAACCAAATGTAACATGAACCCTTGTTTAGGTTCTAAATGAAAGAAGTCAATGTAAAGAAAGAAAAGAATTATGAGAAAATGGGGGAAATTTAGCTACTATATAATATTGCATATCATGCAGGAATTTCTTCTTTATATTTTAGAAATAGGTGAGGTCCAGAATTCATTTCAAAACCATCCATATTGGTTTTGAGTTGATCACTCTCTACCCTTGTATGTGTTTTAACTTTCATCATAAAAAGTTTGAACTAATTCAGATTTTATCAACAAATTAGAAGTCCCTCCTAAACGATATTCCCCTAACATGTAGGGATACCAGTCCTAAAAGTTGTCTTGCAGACTTCCCTTCTCTGTGCGCAGAAGGAACTGGCTCTTCACAAATGGGTTCCTCTGGGCTCCTGTCTCTCACCACCAGCCAATGAGCTCGCTCTTGCACACAAAGGCTGCTGGCCTGGTCCTGGAGCTGGGGGAGGGCGCCCTGACAGGTCTTCAAAGCAGGAAGGTCTTGCCCATTTCACAGCCCGCTGAGAATTCACAGCTCTCTAATTGTGAACCACACATGAACCTTTTTTGGCTTGAGAGTTCATTTATGCTTGGCAAAGGCAACATCTCATTTCAAAGCAGGGAAGCAAAGACTTTAAAAGATTTAAAACCCAACTCCAAAAGCTCCGTGGACATCAAATAGCTTTTTTGAAACAAGGTTTTGATGAGTTAAGAGCAAATGAATTAGAAACACATGGATTAAATTCCCCCTTAAAATCCGCCTGGGTTTAAAAAATGAAGGGGAAAGGAGTTTGGCAAATATTCTTTCGGTTTTATCAAACCCCAAGCATTTTTAAAACAGTGTGAGAGGGTCGGTGAGTCCAGAGTGCAGCTGTATTCACCCAGTGCAATTAGCCGGCCGAAGTAAAGGGTCCCACTGACCAAGTCCAGGACGCCACTCCATCCAGCCCCAGGCCTCTGCTCAGATATGCCCAAAGCTGCCAGCTGAGGACCCTGGCCAGTGGTGCACGAAGTGGTTTTCCCCCCTGTTCCCCAGGGCACGTAACTGCCTAAAGAACATGGCACGTGACAGCGTGTCCACATCGCTCTGGTCCGCACCTGTGACCACACATCCTCCAGACACCCCCCAGCATCCAAGCAGAACCAACATGCTGCCACCAAAAGAAAACAGCACAGTCTCAGCCTGTGTGCTGAGCCGGACCCTGCCCAATGCACGTCCTTTCAGAATCCAGATGTGGGCTCTGGAAGGACCCTGAGGCCAGGCATGCACCATGGGGCTGAAATGGCAAAGTCCCGCAGCACTCTGGAGCTGAGCAGCTGGTGGCCGTCACTTAAGCCAACTCCTGTCTCGGTACATGTGAGGAGGTTGAGGCTGGAGTGTGTAGGGACCTGATGGATTCATCCGTCAAGACAAGCAGCCTCGGCACTGGGCACTGGGCTTCAGGGCTCCTAATTCCCAGGCCACACATAGGCTGCCTCTCAGGATTTGTGTGGCACAGCTCTAGGGAAGCGCTCGAGCCCGTGGCTCAGAATCCTTGTGGAGGATGCCCCGGAGCTTTGCAATAGTGCCCTTGTGACCACATCTGCAGAAGTGCCAGTCCCCAGCCTTGCCATATTAGTGCTGTTGGAATGTGATGCCCGTTCCGCCCACAGTTCCCGAGAGCTGCTGAGGAGATGGATGTGGACCGTGGTGGAAGACAAATGCCTGGGTCTGCCTCCCCGCTTGACTGCTTAGAGCTGTGTGATGTTGGGCAAGCAACCTAGCTTCTCTGGGGCCCTTCAGCTCATCTGTAAACTGCAGGTAATAGTGGCTTCCATCTAGAGGGTGGCTGGAGGGCTGGCACGAGTCTGTACATGTGCGGCTCTGAGTGCCCACGCCGGGCTTGCTGTTGTGATTGTGACGAGCCCAACACTGCAGGTAAATGACGTCATCCCATCTCATCCCCGCCCCCACCTCAGTGTTATTAGTCCCATTTGTGGGATGAGAAATCCAAGGCTCCAAGAGGCTGGATGACTTGCTAACCAGTAGCAAAGCCAGATTCCAGCCCCGATAGGGCTGGCTCCAGGGCTACCTCACACCCAGAAGGCGCCTCTCCTTGGTGGTGCGCAGCTGGGCACATAGGGCCAGGCTGGTTTTCAGCTCAGCCAACCAGCAGCACAGCCCAAGCCAAGTGCTGACCCAACCACAGCCTCCCATTTCTATTAGCTGGGCACAGGGAGGGGGTCTTGTCCCAGTGCACTCTCTGAGTCCCTCTCAGTGTCCCTGTTCTGAGTTCTGATCCCAGCGCTGCCAACCATCCAGCCAGGTGACATTGAGCAATGATCCCAATGTAGGCACTTCCACCATGGGGCTGGGAAAACAAGGTCCAGAAGAGCCCTGACGCCCGGCTTGGCAGGGCTCCCAGTATGCGCTGATGCCCAGGAATCACGGCAGCTCAGGACCATGGTGTGTGCTCAGCCCCTTCCTCCAGAAATAGGCAACGTCTCACAACACAGAGGCTTCCGCACGGTCTCCTTCCTCAGCCCATCCCCGTCAGTTCCCAGGCGGCCAGCTCCCCACACACCAGAACCTGCTCTGATGGAGGCACAGAATGCAGAGAAAATCAGCCTCTGTTCTCCATGCACATTTCTGGGCGTGTTCGCAGGGGCCAGCCTGGCGTTGGCAGCTGTTATGCCCACAGATGTGCAAGCGGCTCTGTCTAGTCATGCTCTCGGCAAGATCTGATATGGAAGGAATCACCAAGACTGGGTCGCGTACAGGGCTGGTGTTTTCTGCCCTGTCTGATGGATGCAGACCAAACCACCCTCCACCTCAGTCTTTCTGTCTGCAAAATGGAGTCCATGACGCCTGCTTCTAAAGAGCAGTACAAAGACTATAGCTAAAGTGATCAATAAGATTTTCCCACCACTAGACTCTTCTCCCATCACCAGCCCAGCTTCACACAAAAAGCCAAGAAAACTTCAGTTCCGAGCCATAAGCACCAGGCAAAGGGATGAGTGCATCCCCTGGGCTTGCTCAAGATGAAAAGAATTGCTTCGCTATGTCAAGATCACAAATCTATTACATTTTTAAAACCCAAAGAGGGGGCCCAGGCCCTTTGAAGCCAACGTAAATACAACTGTTTAACAGCTTATTTTAATGATCCAATGGGAACCGAGTTGTTTAAATGGATTCACATTGCCAGCACTTTCTCCCCGCGACATGGTATTTGTTAGAAATCAGGATTTTACTTAGCTAAATGTCTTGCGGTCGCCTCCGCTTTGTTTCTTAACAGGGTCGTCTTTCTGTGAGTTTTCTTTGGCTTCCCAATAGAAGAGTAACAGATTCCTTTTGAAGTTTTTTTATTGATGAATGAGCCGCTATAAATAACCCTCCGTGGCAGCTGCCCGATCTCTGAAGTCGACTCTGGAATAATAGTAGCAGTGAGAACGGAGGGCAATTCACGGCAGCGCGTCGTGAAATCGTTTAATGGGCTTCATACTGTTTAACTTAATCTTTACAGATGTAAAAACAGAAATACAATTATTTTAACAACTATTATTACATATTGCTTTGCTAATGAAAACAAGGGCTTGGGAGGCACTAGACACTGACTCAAGAGCTCGGGGGTGGTTATAAAGCTGAGAGGAGGAGCGGGCACGAGGGCCAGGCAAAGGCTCGCTTTGGGGATAGATGGAGAGCCGGTGACGGGGACTTGTAATCTCCCCGAAAGCCTCTTTCTGCCGCCCAGGGTTGCCACACACACAGCCACACGTAGCCACACGCACGTCATAATCATGTGGTCATCCGCAGTGAACTTCTCTGGGCTGATTTCAAGTGCAGATCTGCGGTAGGAGTCATGGGGCCCAAAGAGAGCTCCAGCTGCTGGGAAGGCAAGCACTCGCTCTGGACAGAGCTCACACTCCCCAGCTGCCACCCCTTCTTGTTCCTGACCCATCCCCCCTACGCCACAACCAAGCCTCGGGGAGCATCCTTCTGGCCAGGGGACGGGGCATAGCTCACTGGAAAACCTATAAATCCAGCATCTGCTGTTTGAAAGTTCTCCCTGTCCCTGGGAAAGTCCTGGAGATGGCCAGTAGACCCCAGGTGTCCTCCGTGGGGTGCGAATGGTGTCCACATCGCCCTCCTCTCCGAGCCTTCAGGGAGGGCCTGGACTCGGTGTACAGGCTCTCGGTTAGCATCTTTCTCATGGGTGCAGCAGAAACCCGCAGGCTGCTGAGCGGGAGCTGGAGGCTCCCCACTCCTAACAATGTAATTGTGTGCCTCGAGGGATTCCACTCTTCCCCTGCCCCTCAGCCGGCCGGGTTCTCACCACTGAAACAAGGAGGTCGCGATTCTGAACCATTTGAGAAATGACAGATTTGGGCCAAGAGAGGCCAAAACATCACATTGGCTGTGAGAGCTCAGCTGGAGGCTGTGGCTTGTCTCTGGGGCAAGCACAGACCTGCCCACCCAGTCCACAGCAGCTCCCCACCCTGCAGCCCCTCATTCCCGAGCTGGGTGGGTATCACCTGCTTCAGGGGTGATCAACCAAGAAGACTCCCTCTTAGGGTGTGCCCCACTGCGCATCCCCGCCCCAGAGCTGAGCGAGGAAGGGGTGGACAGTGCTCCCCAAGGAAAGGCGCCAGGGGCAGGGGGGAGATGGCCAGTCAGGGGGAGTCGCTTCCTGAGATGTGTGCCACATGGAGGGCAATCAGCAGCCAGGGAGGGATTTCGCTCCAGCAGGAGAGCCAGGCGTGGAGGAAACCGAATCCTATGACCAGGATTTCTGAGGGCCTACTGTGTGCCAGACACCACAGGAGGAAAGGAAGCAAAAACGGAACCTGTGTTTTCATGGAGCTTCCAGAACAGCGGGAAGGACAGGGCTGAAACTGGCGGCTGAGCAACTGTGTGACTGCGCTTCGCTAAGTGCTCCAGGGAATGGGAGCCCAACCGGTGCCCAAGGGGCAGCCAGGGAACGCTGGGGCTGTGCCGTCCGGGCGGCCACTCCGTGGGCATTGCTCCTGGGCAGCTTTCAAAGACTTCGTATGCATGTAGTGCACGCGCTCACACACGCACAATGTCTTGTTGATTCTTTATATTAAATTACAGGCTGAAATGATAATGTTTTGGCCATCTGAGGTTAAAACAAATATATTATAAAATTAATTCCACCTGTTTTTTTTTTTAATGTGGCTACTAAAAATTGCTGAATTACTCTTTTTTGGCTCACTAGTATAGAGGAAAAGAAGACACCCTGACTAACAGGCATTATGAGCCCTCTTAGCTTGAAAGTCCAAGAGTTTGGGCTTCAGGTGTGACTCAGGTAGGTCACTTGCCTAGCATGTGCAGGACCTTGAGTTCAACTGCCAGCACCACAGGTAGAAAGGAAGGGAAGAAGGGAGGGAAGAGGACCCCAGAGTCCGGTGAGTTTGTCACAGAGAGATGAGGCAGGGTTTCTCAGACGTCAGTCTTACAGGTTGAGCATCCCTAATCTGAAGTGCTTAGGACCAAAAGTGTTTCATATTTTGGATTTTTTCAGGTTTTAGAATATTCGCACATGAGATATCTTGGGGACTGAGACTCATGCCTAAACATGAAATTCACTTGTTTCACATGCACTTTCCACACAGCACAAAGGCGCTTTTATACACTATTTTTACTGAGCATGCATTTTGACCAGGAGGGCAGCACCCACAACTCCAGAACTTGATCTGAAACTGACCTTCCCTGTGCCTCTAGGACAAGACACCTGACTTTCTGAGAGTGTGTGCGCGAGTATGGAGAGAATGCCTCCTGAGGGTGGTTACAATGAAAAGAGAAGCTGCACATGGAAATTCCTGTGCAGCTTACGTCTCTTTGCCCTCCCCGTCTATCTCCACACCTTGTTGTGACTTGGTAATTATATCAAAAGTAAAAAGGAAATAAATCTATTTCTCCATCATTTCTCTCCGCTGAAAGTCTGTCAATAATTAAAATAAAAGTACTGTGAGTCACAGAGCTCTCTGTCCCTGGTAGTCTGAGTGCACCACACAGGAAATGTAGAAATACTTTTTGGTGATGATGATGGTGGTGGCGATGGTTATGGTGATAAGGTGATGGTGGTGATTATGGTGATGGTGGTGATGGTGATGGTGGTGATGGTTGTAATGATAGTAATGGTGATGATGGTGGTGATTATGGTGATGATGATGGTGGTGGCAATGGTGATGATGGTGATGATGGTGATGGTGATTATGCTGATGGTAATGGTGGTGATGGTGGTGGTGATTATGGTGATGTTGGTAAGGTGATGGTGATGATGATGGTGGTGGCAATGGTGATGATGGTAATGGTGGTGGTGATGGTGATGATGATGGTGGTGGTGATGATGGTGGTGATTATCATGCTGATGGTGATGGTGGTGATGGTGGTGGTGATTATGGTGATGTTGGTAAGGTGATGGTGGTGATGGTGGTTGTGGTGATGGTGATGGAGATGATAATGAAGGTGGTGGTGGTGGCACTCAAAAACTATCACTCACATATATGAAGGAAATACCAAAATACATTGAAAATAGCAGCTGTACTCTTGGAGGAAGATTATTCCAAGTGATTACAAGATTACAAACTTACTCTTTTTAATACGTTTCTGAATGCTACACGTTTCTTGAGTGCTGACGTAACTTATACAAGGGCGGAGTCTCAGTGGAAGGTAAATGAGGTCATGAAGAGTGCTGGGAGGCGACTATGGCCAGATGTAAAGCGCACAGAGGGACATAGAGAGTAAGTGGCAGGCAACACTTTTCTGCATCCCTGACAGTGTGGCATCTACACCTCGCTGCGATGGCTCTCAACTCTGGCTAGGGAACCAGTAGAATTGCCTAAGGAGCTTTTACAAACACCCTTGTGTGATCCCACCACAGGTGACCTAAACCACGGCCTCTGAGGAGGAAAGGCAGGGAGGCACAGGCAGCGGCAGGGAGGTCATCTCAGAGGTGGGGTACGTGGGTCCACTCCCAGTGGGTGTGTCCTTGACGCAGGTGGATGGCTTCCAGGAACCCCCTGGAGACAGGAGGGAGTCCTGCTGCGCCCACCGAGAGTGCCCATTGCCTCTCCCACCCCTGTGCTCTCAAGATGGAGCGGCAACACGGACTCCAAGGCCAAAAATGTGGGAAAGTTTATTTATTTCCCCAAAACATTCCTGATTTGTAATGTGCCTTCTAAAAATGTTCCAGCTGACCAAGCCCTGCTATATTTAGCTGCAGCATTTAAAAGAAATGTTCTTTACACTTTATAAGGCGGGCCAGGAAGTGCAAGGGTTGCAGAGAAAACCACTCCTCCTCTGGTCCCTCTCTCCCAGGAGCCCACGGAAGCACAGGAACAGCCTCCGTGCCGGGAGAGGCAGAGTCCCATCCACTCCAGGGCCCTGAGCTCACAGTGGCCCACAGCCAGCCCTGGGAAGCATCTTCTCAGTGGCTGGGCCGCCTGGGCCGAGCCAGAAAGCGCCGTGGGGTTTCTGTCCTGCAGCCTGGGCGTCTTGTCTGGCCCTCGCCTGTGATCTGCTGTCCTCTGCTGTCACTCCCCGTCATGCGTGGCAGCTTATTTTGCTTTTGGCTTTGCATTCCAACAGTCTGATCGTCTCCAGAGATGAAGCTGCTCAGTGGAGCTGAAGTGGATCGGCCAGCAGCACAGGAGCGGAGAGGGGTCCGGGGCGGCACTGCCTGAGAGGCGCAAGCATCGTGGGAGCGGCTGGTTCTGGGTTAGTCCCAGACAGAGACTGCAGGCTCTGTCTGCATACAGTGCTAAGACCCACCACTTATTAGTGCTCCCCACGTGCCAGACAGTTTATATACATCAACTAGTTTCACTCTGACCACCACCTGAGACAGGAGGTATGTCCCTCCCATTCCGCCAACTGTAGTGGGCCTGGCACACCCAGTGGGTGCCTGTCTGCTAACTCCCTGCTCCCAGCAGTGCCACGAGGCAGTGGCTAATGCCTGGGGACTGGCTTCCCCATCCCACCAAACATCAAGTCCTGAACGATAAGGAATCAGTAAGATGCTAATCACAGCCCCCCACCTTGGGTGGTGTGTCTACACAGACCTGCAAGAGTGGAGGTAGAAAGCATGGCCAGTACCCAGCAGGGAAGGGTGAGAGCGAGGTGCCCGGAGCACCCGGAGGGTTAAAATACCTCTTGCTGCACAGAGCGAGACAGGAGCCGAACACTGGGGAACCTAGGGATCCCCCACCAAGGGTGGGCACACGATCTAGAAGACAAGTGCAGCATCAGCCACATCCAGAAAGCCAGCAGCCAGGAACACCTTGCTTTAATGCTCAGCAAGCTGAGCCAAGGCATGGACAGTCCCATGTCCCTCCAGCACTCCAGCAGGTCCTTCCCAGGCTGCCTGATGTGAGGGCAGAGACAGTAGGGTAGGGGCAAGACCGTGAGGATCAAGTCCAGGCCCCGGACCTACCCACCTAAGAGGACCCAGACCAGGGTCTGGAGCTGCCCCTGCAGGAATCTTGCCAATGGGAGAACCCCGTCGTCTGCGTGCCGCCTGCAGCCTGGTGCGCCTCCGTATCTGCTCTTGCACATCTGGGCAGCTCCAACTATATAAGCCCAAGGGAAGTACCCTTCCCCACCCACACGCCGGCCCCTTCTCAGCCCATCTATCCATCGGTTGACCCCTATGACCATGTATTACCTGGGATCCTTCTAGCTGGCCTTCTGCCAGGTGTCAGTCAATCAGAAACATCAGCATGAGGCTGGAAAGTGTGCACTGCCCTGGGGTCCTTCCTGCTCTGGATCTGCAGGTGGGGCCCGCTGCGGCTGAGGGGGTGGCAATTGGTGCGGTCAGAGCAGTGCCTTGCTTGCTGCTGCCGGGCGGTTCTCGGCGCCTTCCCCACCCTGGGAATACGCCCTCCCCCTGGGTCTTCTCCTTGACCTAAGCAGGTTTCCATTCTCCACCAGGACATCCATTCTCACACGCGATAGAGAAGTGGTGAAAGCCCCACCATCTCCCCTGATTCCTCGTCCCCACTGCCAGTGTAGACAAAGACACCAGAGTTGCCTGTGTACCCCTGGATTCCCACACATCCCCACAGTGCAGTCCTGAGCTCAAATCCTCAAATCCATATCTGGCCTATGAGCCCCACATCTGATTGCCATTTGAAGGGACAGACCCCCCACCACCACTCAGCCCAGACCCTACCACTTTCTTCTCTCTCTCTCTCTCTCTCTCTGTGTCTCTCTCTCTGTGTGTCTCTCTCTCTCTCCTGGGGATGGAACCCAGGGCCTCACCCATGCCAGGCAAGGCACTGTGTATTGACCTCTCCAGGTCACTGTGAACCTATGAGAACCCGCCTTAGGATCTCTGGATAAGGACTAGTAAGGTAGAGGACTTTCCATTTGGCTCTTCAGGTTATATTTTTAAACTACATTAAAAAGTAGAAGAACTTTACTTTTCCAACAATTTCATGCCCTTTGTTCTTAATAATAAACTTTACTTGTTATAATTTGTATTTTCTACTCTGTGAAAAAGGCTTTTCTTCGTGGAAGCAAGAATCCAGCCACCGTGAAGGTGGTAAGGCACAAAGCCATAACTTGCTGGATTGTCTCACTTGCAGGTGCAGCTGGCTTCTGAGATTGTCCCCTACTTCTGTGACATGAGCAACAGCCTCATGTGGGCAGGTGGGCTCTGGGTCTTGACTGTAAAATAATCACATGTGGCTAATTCTTGAACCCAATCGTGTAGACGCAATGGCCACCTCATGAAATGGTGGCAACCACAGGTGGCTGCATATCAGAGAACATGGAATTTCTGAAAGGTCTAAGCAGCCTTTCCCTGGTTTCTGGTTCTAAACCAGGGCTGAACAGCCTTTTCCATGTTCTAAATTCTCTCAGAGTGTGTTGGGAGCCTGGAGGCCATTAGTCTCTACAAGAGCCAGCAAATACCCAAAGCCAGACAAAGCAGGAGACCTCTGCAAAGTTCTCTGTCCTTGTAAAAGCTGCAGAGACCAAGTTCTCAAAGTGGGTTCATCTTCCAAGATTCCTTTATAAAGTCTTTGTTAGTTTCATTATAATAATGCAAAAAAAATTTAAGCTGTCCCTGGCTTGAACTGTATAGGAAAACAAAATTGTAGAGAATTATACAGAAAAATAAAATCTTTCTATAATATCAGTGCTTAGGCTAATGTGAAAAGATTCAACAACTCCCATCTAGATGCAAAAAGGATGGATTTCTGGGTGCTCATGTCTTGAACATATACATATACACGTAGGTATACATACACATGCATATGCACATGTATGTACCATAGCATGCATGTATATGTACATACACACACTTAGCACTACACATGCGCCTTTCATGTCCTCCATTATGAGCAGTGTATTGGTCAGTGTGTGTGAGAGAGAGAGACAGAGATATCAGGGCTTGAAGCAAAGATCACTTCTTTCAGAGGAGAGCAGAAATGTGAACCTTGACATGGTTGTATAAAAGCAGGACAAGCTTGCTGCTGATTTTCCCTAAATGGAGCTAAGATTCTATTTTACTTAAAGGTAGAGACCATTTCTTGGTCTCACCAATCCATAATTTTGAGCCAATGATACAAATGGTCATTAAAACAACTGTTTGGGTCAATAAGGCCCAAATCTCTCTTTTTCTTCAGTAAGAAAAAAACATGTACAGAATTATATAAATCACCCCACAATCCTTAGCATTTCTAAATCTGGGGAGAGGGAGGGTTGAATAGAATCATCCTCATATATACATAAACCACAAAATAGATACATACTTTTACATTTCTCTGTGCCTCAAAAATAATGTTCATACTTCTTTGAATTATAAGTCTAAAACACGATCTTTTTCAAATAGTAGTACTAAATTATTTGCTTCTTGAAAAAACAGTTGTCACAAATGAAAAAAAAAACAAGACAGCATATCAAATAAAAAAAGGAAAAAAGAAAAATTAAAATTATCCAATACAGCCAAGTACTCAGCCTCCTTTCTGGTATCCAAGCCCCTTGGGGCACTGCATCTCCCAGGCCTCTCTCAGCCTGTTCCTCATCAGGAGCCAGAGCCTCCCACGATGCAGATGCAGCAGATGCAGATGCAGCAGATGCAGCGTAGCTCGCAACTGTAATCCCAGCCTCCTCCTTCCTATTACACTGTTCGTTTATTTCCCCCTAGTAATCCATTGAACCAGTCACTGAGAGGTTAACGCAAAAACAACTTTATTCACGGAGGCTGAGAGTTTGGGATAACAGAATATCCAATGACAGCTCACCACATTTTAAGTTCATCACAGTGAGCCCGGGCCCTTGCCGATGGGCCTACCCAAGGTTCTTCAAATCACTCCGGAGCTCACCAAAGTCTTTCCGTCAGCCTGGGTAGAACCCCGTCCTGGAAATGCTTATGGGCAGTAGTGCGTGACGGCTTATGAGAATGGATTTCCAGAAAGCCAACTCTGCCTACTAGCCATCAGCTCACTATGCCCGCCGGAAACATCCTTTGAACATATGGACCAGGAAGCCCTCTTGATTTAAAGTTCATAATCATTTTTATACGAGTCCTGGGAAATCTCTTCAGAAGTTACTCTGAAGCCCTCTCTCAGTCCACTGGCAAGAACTCGCGGCTTTTTGCACCTTTCCCACACCAGATAAAACACAAGTTCCTTGGAGGTTCAGGAAATCAAGTTTCAGAACCTACAAGGTAGTCCAAGTGGAGGAGCGTGGGAGTCTGGGAGTCGGGGAGTGGCCCCCAAGGGTTCAAGCTGACCAGAGCTTTGTTGCAGACCCAGCTGCCCACCAGACTTCCAATCACCTCCTTAAGGTGTTTATTCAAAGTCAGCCTCCTGGCCTGGCTGGAAGGGGCTTGGAGGGGGTCCCCGTCTCAGGCAGGGCTGTCTGAGGGACTCTCCACCAGGCTCCATTGTGCTCTTCCTGGGCCAGGGTCTCCTCCTCAGACACCAGCAAGTTTTCTTGCTCTTCCCACATTGACCCATCTCTCCCCCAATCAGTTGTTGTTCACTCCACTCAGCTTTTTGGATGAAATGTAGTCCTTCATTACATGATTCTGAAAAATGTTGCAAAAACCAAACCCAAATCCTGAAAAACTATGGAAATAAAAAAAATCTGATGTCGTCTAAGGCATATTCCACCCTCCACACCCTCCCCCTGTCGCTTGAAATCTTTCAACCCCTTAAAAACAAAAGCAAAAGCAGGGCGGCTATTCTGAATCATAGACCCACAGAAAACGCACACTAATGAGCCGTCCTCTCACTGGGCAGCCCACCGTGTCCCCGGGAGTGCCTCAGTAGAAGATGTTCACTGCGATAGTAGATCAAGGGTTTAGGCAAAGAATAAAGCATGTTTCTTACTGTCTAGAAGGAAATTTTGAGAAGAATTCTCTATTTAAAATAAAAAAGTGTTACTGCTTTCTGGGGTTTCTTGGCATCCACCTTAACCTTGGTCTTAAAAGCTAACCAGGCCTACATTTCCAAAATGACCCTATAGAATAAGGGTCACCCCTGAGCCCCAAACTGGACTTCTGGGACAAACTCATCTGAGAACTGCCCCCCCCCAAAACACACACACACACACACACACAGAGGCTCAAAGTCAAAGCCCAGGCCACACAAGACATTGGAGCCAGAGGATAGAATGTAGATCCAAAGACCACTGCGTCTGTTAGCCCTGTCCTCAGGGGGTCAGCAGGGTTCTCTAGCCTAGTAGCCCAGAACTGGTGGTGAGCCAGGAGGATCAAGTCGTTAGGTCAAGGAATTCTCCTGGAAAGGGTCTGTTCAACTCCCCCACAGGGACGGCTCTTTTAGATCTCCAAAGCCAGTTCCTGTTGCTGGGTAAATCCACTTCTGAGGAGGCTGGCAAACGTGCTCACCTGCGCACAGAAGTTGGTGAGGCTGCCCAGAACCCTCAGGTCTACCCAAGCAAAGATTCTTCTAAAAAGAACATGCCTCTTCTCCCCGCCGGTGGGCCACGGCGGTGGCTCAGAGGAGGCTCCGACCAGGGCAGAGGAAAGAAGGGCGCCACTGTTTGCTTTACTGGAAGTGAAGCATCGCGTCGGAGAGCTGCAGAGGGAAATAGGAGAGGAAAGGGATCCCCAGCTGGTAAAAGCCGCCCTGGACGTGCGGGTCGAGCATCAGGGAGGCGTTGAAAGGTGGACGGAGACTGGAGGAGGTGGCCAGAAGTGAGGCGCCCAGGCCTCCGGCCGGGCCTGGCTTGGCGTCCCCCAGGACCTCGCCCCCTCCCGCGGGTGTCTGGCCCTGTCTCTCCGCCAGGATGCTATCGATGCTGAAACTCTTGGACTTGGAGATTTTCGGAGAGCTGCGGGAGGCAGGCCGCGGAGGGGACCCCGGGCCATCCACCGTGCGCGCTGGCTGGCCGACAGCCACCGCCACCGAACCCTGGACAGCGTCGCCTGCGTCCTGGTCCGGGGACTCAGGGCCCAGCCAGCGGAAGCACGCCTGCGGAGAGGGACCTCTCCCCAAGGGCGAGGGGCGCGCGGGCGCTCGCTCACGGCCGGGGGTCCCGGGGCGGGGGCGCGCGGCCCCGCAGGCTGCCTGGGGCCGCGCCTCGGAGCCGCGCTCCTGCAGCTCAGGGCGAGCCCGCTTGGCCTCCGGGGCCCCTGCGCCGGGTTTGGGCTTCCTTTTCCGGCGCCGGTAGTTGCCATTCTCGAACATATCCAAGCAGCGAGGGTCCAGCGTCCAGTAGCTGCCCTTGCCCGGCCGCCCCTTCTCGCGGGGCACCTTGACAAAGCAGTCGTTGAGCGAGAGGTTGTGGCGGATGCTGTTCTGCCAGCCCTGCCGGTTGTCGTGGTAGAAGGGGAAGCGGTCCATGATGAACTGGTAGATGCCGTTGAGTGTGACCCGCTGCTCGGGCGCGTCCTGGATCGCCATGGCTATGAGCGCGATGTAGCTGTACGGTGGCTTCTGGGGGGGCTCCGCTCGGCCCGAGGCGGCCAGAGCCGCGGGGGCGAAGGCCAGAGGCAGCCCGGGTCTCTCCGGGCCGTACAGATAGAGCATGGGCGAGGCGGCCAGAGCAGGCAGCCGGGAACTGAAGAGGTGACTCATGGCGACCCAGAGCCGGCGCTGCGCTCCCGGTAGGCAGGCGACCCCGAGACTCAAGAACTGCGCCCCGCGCCACAAGGGCCCTCCCGAGGAGCCCGCCGCGCGTCTGCCCTCCGCTCTGCCGCTCTCCCGGGCTGCTCCGCTCTCTGTCCCTGCTTCATGGCTTTAAAAATGTTAAATAATTGTTGTAAGTTTGCTATTATATGTTGACTTAGCGCTGGAAAATAAATTGTCTATGATAAACAGTCGTTGTGTTCTCAGCCCACCCACATTAATTAAAATTTCATTGCTGAAAAACTCCAAGCTTTTCCCTCCACGTGTCTTTTTGATACCAGCCAATCGGTTTCGGGGCTATTCCTTCATTTGTTTATAGAATTAGTCTGTTGATAAGTCCGCCCACCCAAGTTGAATCAAGCTGTGTTTATTTGGAAAAATTTCCGGGCACCCAATATATAAACGCACTGATCTGATGTTTGAAATATCACGTCCACCCCTTGAGCTGTAAGCACACAGAGTCAGCGAGGCAGGATGTGCAGGGGTGGCTCCAAGCCTGGTCAGCTGGGCCAGGAAGGCGGGATGGGGCTGGGGGTGGGGAAGCACCAGGGTGAGTTTTACTGTTGGCCTGGGGCGCCCCATAACCTTGAGCCTCCCACAAAAGGTCTCTCTTCTTCCAGGCCTAATGGGAGATGGAGAGAGAGCAATGCCCTTCAAAGTGCTTTCCCAGGCCCCTGACCAAAACCTTTTTTGGAGGTAGGGTCCCCTGTAACAGGTTTGGTGTCTGATGAGGGGTACAGTCCTCCCTGCAAAGATGCTGGGCACACTCTGTGGGAGGCAGGCAGTCTCCAGGTGCTGAGTAATGCCCCCCCAAGAGGAGTGGGCCCCAGGAGCCAGCCTCTCCTTGCAGGAAGGCAGAGGATTGGAGAGCTGAAGAGAACACAAGGGCACCTGGTCCGTAGCTCCGGTTGAGTAAGATTTCAAAATAACTCTGGAGAGTTGGGGGCAATGCTAGGGTCTTTCTGGTGGGGTTAAGGTCGCAGGCAAGGAACACCATAAAGGGGAACTTGGCAGCTGGCGGTGGAGCTGGTGTTTGTGGATGCGGGTCTTTCGCTTTATATCCTGTGCTTTCCTGTTTACGTCAAGGAGGGGGTTATAACAACTTTACAAGTGCATGCAGCTGGCCCGTGATTACATTACGCATTTGGGAAGCCTGCTGGTTCTCCCCAGCCCCTTCTGGGGTGTAAGCAGCCCCTCTTCTGTCTCATTTTACATTTAGCCACGTCACACTTGGAATCAAAAGTCCTGAATGATATCAATTCCAAACGAGTCGTCTCTTGCCCACTCCAACTTGGGGAAGAGGTGGGGGTACGTTGCGTGACCAAGTCCTGTTTGTGATCTCCGCTGAGTATTCTTTTAAAGGAAAAAGAAAACACTGGGGAACTGAATTAGCGTCTGGGAGTAAACCGTAAGGCGGTGCCAAAGAGAAAAGGGAGGGTGAGGGCGGCAGGTGGGCGCACGAAACCGCGGCCCGCGTGCACCCCCGAGGGGGCGTGGCAGTGCGCACCGACGTGGGGGAAGGTCCGCCCTGCGGCTGTCACGAAGACACGTCCAGCTGTGGGCTGGTTGCGAGCGCTCAGGTAGCCTTTGCACACGGAAGGGCAGGGGCGCAGCGCACTCCCTGAGGAGGATCCTGGGAAGTCACCCACGTTTGGGAGCTTTCCGTGGAGAACGTAGACTGCAGAGGAGCCGGTGAGTTTGAAACACCAAAAGAAAGTCTCAGCTAGGGTCAGAAAAACCAGTTTAGGTGCAGGCCGGGACTGAGGGACGCCGCCAGGGCTCCCTCCGGGTCGCAGCATTTCTAATGTAGGGCTGGCCTGCCTAGCAGGCCTAAGTCCAGGGGTGGGGCGGGGGAGCTGGCCCTCTAGACGACACAGGGCGGGCCTAGTCCTCTCGGGGTCCCGCCCTCTCGCCAGTGCACCCGTTTCAATCCTGGGGTGAGAAGAGAGCCTCAGTGTTCGCACCTTTGCAAGCCTGGGGTCACCCAGCCTCCAGATCAGCGCGATCCCAGTGAGCCCAAGTCTGGATGAACCCAACTCCCGGGTTCCACCTCTGCGCCTGCTCTAACAGACCCAGACCAAGAGACAACCCTGTGTCGCCACGCAACCCCCTCCCTCACCTCTGCACCTCGCAGCCCCTCTCGGAGCTTCCCCGGCACTCGAAGTCCAGCACGCACATCCCTGATTCTCTCGAAATGCGCGCCCTCCGAGCGCGTCTTCCAAATTCTAAGGCAAATTCCAGCTTGAATCCCTGCACTAAAAACACCGCCCAATTTGGGCACAGCCTGAACACCGGTGGAGATACTCAGGGCCGGTGGGCGGGGCAATGACAGTAAAGAGGAGGAAATAAATAAATAAATACCGCCCCTCCGAGCTCGACTCGCGGCTGCAGTCGCGTGCCCAGCCCCGCACGCTGGAAGAGTCTGCAAAGCCTCGGAGAGATTCCAGATTCCGGCGGTGAACTCCGGTGTCGCGCTCCAGCCCGGCTCCAGCACCAGCGCGCGCATAAATTCTGGGCTCCCAGGTGAAGAATTTGTAACTTGAGCCCAGGTGGGGCTGCTGTTGGGACGAACCCGGCGCTGGGGCACATTTCCACATTTCCGGGGACTGCAAGACCTAAGGCCCCAGCGTCCAGGAGCGGATGCGCCCTCGTGCGGAAGCTCTGCTGGCTGAGGAGATGAGGCCGGGTGGGGGACAGCGAGTCTGGGAGACCGCGGCGGGGGGTAGAGGTGGGCGGGACCGAGAAGTAGGCGTCCCAGAAAGCCAGGCGGGGACACTGAAAATTCCTTACAGCTTCATGAGTCTCCAAATCCCACCAAAGCACGTCATCTCCAAGTCAGTTGGTGAGAGCCACCTCCTATCCTGGAGGAAGCCCTGAGACCGCCAGCCTGCCCGGATGCTGGAAGGCTTGGCCTCCCAACTAGCTGGTAGAAATTGAGGGCGGTCGCATGATTCCTAGTACCCAGACTGAGCGGAAGTGCGCTCCTCAGGGAGGCCGGTTGGAGCCCAGGCACTCGGGAGGGAAAGAGGCCTTGGAAAGAAAGAGTAGTGAGATAGGGGCTCCTCTCACTGCCCCTCCTGCACCCCTGCCCTGCTCAGCCCAGAGTAAAAAGACATCCGAATTAAGGGTCATCTGCATCATCTTTCCAAATATCCGCATCCCTCTGCTAAATGTGAAGCCAGTTAACTACATATCATGTATGTAATATGTATAGATATATGTATATGTATCACAATAATGACATGTATATGATCCCACCATATGGTCAATGTGCTTGAGAGGAGTGAGGTGGAAGCACACAAGACCCAGCCCAGTCACCTTTCTGACAACCTAAAAACATTGCAGGCAAAGATGGTAACAACAGTGTCAATCACTAAGACAGGTGAGCCCCCTGTGTGCCGCTCCAGCTGCTTGTATGAAGTCATTTCATTCCTAAGGCAACTCTAAGAAGTAGACATGTTTGTCATTCCCAATTTGCAGACCAGGAAACTGAGACCTACTATGTTAACTTGCCCTGGGTCCTTCATGAGGAAGTGTTCCAAAGATAGAAAAGCAATCTTATTATAATAGCCACATGCACAGACACTCAGGGCCTTTGGGAATTCCCTCCTGAACCCTCTCAGCATCTCTGAACAATGGGTGTGAAGGATTCATCCATTTTACAGATGACGAAACTGAGAGTGAGCACAATACTCCAATGCTAGTGAACAACAGAACCGGATATGAACCCACGTGGTTGTCCCTCAAGGTGGTGCCTGGGGTCTGACCCCATGAGGGGCTGAGAAAGATTCTCTAGAGGAGACAACCAGCAGAGTCTCCGTAAAGGAGAGAGTGCCACACCCCAGAGCTGGGAGCCTGGAGAAATCCAGAGCTCTTCTTACAAGCCCAGGAGACCTCTTCCTCCCCTCCCCTCCTCTGCCTCTGGAGCTGGGCACAGGGCCTTCTGTCCTCTTGGTGGTAGGGGGCAGTGGGCCTGGGACCAGTGGGAAGGCAATGGTGACCCAGCCGTGTCCACAGGATGCTCAGTCAGGCAGAGGGCAGGGAAGGCTGCATGACCCCGCGCTTACAGCTCACCTGGTTCCCAGGAAGGAAGAGCCAAAAGGAGCTGCCAAGGCAGACGCACTGCCCTGCCCAGGCACAGCAGTAGACACAGTCCATGGAGGCCAGAGAGTCCTTTATGTTCTGTTCTCCAGGAAAATCCCAGAGCCAAAGTGTGTGGGTCCTCCCTACACACAGTGCGCTCTATGGTCCTTAATCCTCACAACACCCTATTTGACCATCTTTTTTTTTTTTTCCAGTTAAGAAAGTGGCCCAGAGAGAGCTTCAGGTAATGGGGCCAGGTCACATGAGCCCTCTGCTAGCCTGTTTGTAAGGACCTGAGTTGGTACATCCACATTTGGCCTCCGGCCTTAGGAAGACTCCACTGGGAGCTGGACCCAGGGGCATTTGCCTATAATCCCAGCAACTGGGGAGGCTGAGGCAGGAGGATTGCAAGTTGTAGACCAGCCTGGATGATTTAGCAAGGCCCTGTCTCAAAATAAAAAATTTAAAAGGGGCTGGGGATGTAGCTCAATGATAAAGTGCCCCGGGTTCATTTCCCCAGGACTACAAAGAAAGAAAGAATCCAAAGGAAGGAAGGAAGGAAGGCCACCCTGAGAAGGCCACCCTAGCAAGGCTGCCTAGAAAATAACATAAAGCTGGGTGAGAAATAATGACAGAGGGCCACCACGAGAGAGAGAGAGCAGAGGGCAGAACCAGGCTGCACTGTCTGGTCCTATGACCTCCCAGCCTGGGTGGTGTGGGGCTGGGATTCCGGGGACTGGGATGAAGCTGCATCCAAGGCCGGAGCAGCGGGAGCAGCCTTGAAGGCATCCCGGGTGCCAGCCCTTCCTCAGCCTACCCACTCCATTCTGGCTCTTCACACGCTCACAGCCCCTGGGATGAAGCCCCCCCCCCCCCGCAAGCCTGACATATGGAAAAACCACAGCACCCAAAGTGACATCCACAAAAATCACTCCACGCAAGACTCAACTCCGCTCCCCTTTGCTTCAGAGCAGGAACGTGGAAAAGGTGAGGGGAGGCCTGGCGGGAATCAGAGGTGGTGGCGTCTTCCCAGGCACTAGGTCTGTCCCTGAAGAGGGACGGTGGCTGCCAACCTTCCAAACTCCCCTGAAACATTCCACCCCCTTCCTTGCATGCCTCTGTCAGAAAACAAACACTGCAAACGCCTTGGAGAGCTGAGACCACGCAAGAAAGAGCCGGCAGGGAATGCTTCTCGAAGTTTGGGAAAACATTTCAAATATGTGGTGGAAGAAGACATTCCAGAGGGAGGGCGGCCCTGGTGGCTCCAACCTAGCCTGTCCCCATCACCTGGCACTGAGGCACTGGACCTTAGCACCCCTGCCGTCACTAGCAAGCTGCACCTAAGGTGTAGACCTCCCAGTGCCACTGACCCCCATCTGTTCCATGGCACGTCAGACAGGGGTGGACAGCTGCAGATGCCCATGCAGGACAGGGTCCCTGAGGGCCAGGTGCAGGACCCAAGACCACAATGCCTTCTCAAGACATTGGTTCTGCCAGAGTGTGTCTTCTCTGTGTTCTGTCTCCATTCACCTCAGGTTTTGGTTAACAGTGAATTTCCACCAGTCAGTCCTACCCACCCTTGTTTAGATTTGGAGCAGGGATGGGGGGGATTGCTATCAAACAGGCTCCTTCTCAGGGAGCTGGGAGCTGCCTTCTGACATTGGGTCCCTGTTGGAGTCTCTGCCGGTGCTGTCAGTGACCCTCCACCCCCGCCAGTGGTGGAGTAAAGGGGAGGAGAGGACCCCGGAAGATTTATGAGCCGAACACTGAGGTTCCCAGGACCCTTCCCTTTCTTCTTCTAATTTCTGATCTTCATTTCTCACGAGTAGGGGGAGGGTAGTGGGATAAGAGAGGGTCCATCACAGCAGCCCTGGCTGTGCCAGGTGGAAGGAGCAGGGCTGTGCTGGTAGCCCATGCGCTCACAGATCAAGAGTAGCAGGGAGGCCAAGAGGTTCATCGTTGCAGATGTGGTCTGGGGATTTCTAGTCCAGTGTGTGAGCAATTCAGGAGGTGAGTCACTGCAGAACGCACACCTTCGGGGGCAAGTCACTGGAGCCAGAGCGGGCCACCAGGTTGTAGATTCACAGGAATTCTAGAAGAGGCCTGGGCAAGGCCTGAGGTGGTGTGTGGCCTCAGAGTCTTTCAAGAAGCATGTGGTAGATGTGTTTGGTGGACCTGCAGAGCCCCCCTGGCCCCAGAGCCAGGAAAGTGAGCCCAGGTATCAGACCCTTCTCTCCAGACTTTATCCCCTTTTTCTAGAAGGCCCTGGGCTTCCAAAGGACAGAGAGGTTTACAAAAGAGGCGGCCAGTCCATATGTGAATCAAAGACAGCCTGTGTCTGGCACTGAGGTCTTTGCGCCAGGCACTTGGGGTAGCTGTGAAGACCGGCAAGCCGGTGGGGCTGGCTCTTTGGTCCTGCTGTGTTCCCGGCATCTCGCTTCGGGCTCCTCAGCTCGGCTGGAGGAGAGGCTGCTAAACCCAAGGCCTGAGGTCTGTGCAGGAGCTGCTGAAGCTTGGGGCTGAGCCGAGCTTGGAGCGACGCACACAACACGCAGCAGACAGGACCAGGCTTCTGGCACGTTCCCACACCTACCCAGCCCCCTCAGTTTAAGACTTCTGAGGAGAGTCACCGAGCGCCAGCGCCAGGCTGACACTTCCCAGGGCCGGGGGAGTCTCCACTCTCCCGCCTCCACCTGTCTGAGGAAAGCCCCAGATACAACGATCCCCTGCTGCCCACCTTCCCAGAGGAGAGGAAGGGTCCATTGCTAGGGCTGTCCAGCTGCGCACTCACTGCTGAGACTTCTTGAAGAAGCCTTCCTAAAGGTGCAAAAGCCCAGCTTGGTTTCGGCAGCAGCGCCCTGGGGCTCTACTCCCCTCCACCCACTTCTCTCCTTTATTTTCCATGTGTCTCTCAGGTCTCATCATTTACAGGGCAGCAAGAGTTCCACATCCTAAGACAGGGCAAGCTTTCAGGGAGGTCTCTTTGGAAGATCTGGAGGAGGACACAACTCACTCAAGGTGCAGAGCCGTCCTCTTGGGCCAGTGGCAGGAAGAGAGCAGCAGCAAAATGAAACCAGAGTGGCTGGTGGGCGCCAGGCGCTCAGGCCACCTGGTTCTGCCACTAGGAGAGGGCCCCCTTCCTTAGCCACCTCCTCCTGCTCGCTGAACCCAGGCATGGCTGGCCTGGGCGCCTGCCCAAGTCCAGTCCCCAGTCCGCACCTATGGAAAGAACCAACAAGCAGGCTTTAAGCCTTAACCACCGGCCACCTCGGCAGCCGCAGATTGAAAGAATCTGTGCTGCACATGTGGGGAAAATTACTGTGCTTCGGACTTCCCCTAACTCTATTTGAACGTGGCACAGAGGCAGAAGGCCATTTTGAAAACACAACACCCAGGTTACGGTGTGGTCGGTAGTCGGCACTGCACCAAGCCAAGCCACCCTTAGCAAAATCGCCATCCCTTGGAATTGTAAATTCACAGAGCTTTCCCTGTGGCAAAGCACAGCTCACCTGCTGGGGTGGGAATTGGCAAAGCTGGAGTCCCCAAAATTCACACATTGAAGCCAGCAGGGGAGTTGTAGATTCCAGGAAAAAAAAAAAACAGATAAGAGAGACATTTCCCCAGCTACATTTCACAAAGGCTATATTGTTATTGAAAATTTAAAAGATGAGATACCAAAATCAGAAAGAGTAATGATCTCATTATTTAACATCCTAAAGAAATTGATTCAAATTTAGAACTCTAAAAGCATCAAATTATTTTCAAAGGGCAATGAGTTTTGAAATTTATTCACTGCAATAGGGTAAAGATTTAGAAATTAAATAGGGAAGTAAAGTGGTCTGAAATCCATGTCTGAGCTGGCCACCGAGGAGAGAAATATTAAATGCTAGAGAATCAGTCCCCTTTGGACCTTTGCTGGCCCAGTTCAGATTCTTCTCTGGGAACCACTGAAGTGAGCAAGAGAAGCCCGCATTTTAAGAAATGGACAGAAAGAAAGCAGGACTCAGCCTGGCTTGCAGTTAGCAAATGGGTCATGTTTATCTTTCTCCTTTGGCTTCTAAATTGGGGACAGCGGGACATTGAAATGCAGTGGCATTGTTTTGTTTTGACAATTGGCACTTTTTTCTGCATATAACAAATCGCAGCACAGCAACTGATTAGCTCAGGGTGCCTCAGGAAGCCCCATCCAAGGCGACTGCTCTCAGATTGCCTCAAGAAAAAATCTATTTGGGAATGTTTTAATTAATGGAAAGACTTTTCTGTCACTACCTATGACAGTAGGGGAGCACTCCCACTCTCCTGTGATCATCCATATGTATCTACACATACAGCCACCTGTGTAACAAAAATAATCAGAAAAGGTGGGTTTGGAAACACACCTTGTTTTTTTAAAATATAAGAACACAAACACATTGTCCGAACTTTGGGCAAAAAAACAACATGGGTTTATTTTAAGGTAAATACAACAATTAAGACCATGTAAAACAAACACAGATGAAGTTAAAATTTTTAAGTTTTTTTTTCTTTTAGGAATACTGAGGGTGGAATCTACTATACAAAACCATCGCACTTTGTAAATAAAAAGTATCAGATACTTGACTTCTTTATCCACTGACAAAAAAAATAAATTATTTTTTTGTTTTGTAAAAGACCTACGAGGGGGAAAGAATTTATTTCATAATTGTACAGGGGGAAAACCCCACAGAGGTTTTTTGAATTCAATTTTGGTAGAAATGGTTGGGCAAGATGAAAAATTATCCAGTGAACTCAACTTTAAATATTATATTAATGGCTCTGAACAACAAAAACATAGCCTGGTTACAAATCCACACATTTGTACAGCACGGTTAGAGAAATTTAAAATTACACACAGCACATACATTATCTATAGAGACTCCCGTACACCTGTGGGAGTTTCTACAGAAAGTCATTAGTGGGTCGCTATGGGATTTGGTCCATAACTTAAATCTTTGAAACCCCAAGTGGAGAAGAGCACAGCGTCCTGGTAGGGGAAGGGGATTTTAAAAACTCGGTATTCATCTCGCTGAGATGCGTCCCTTTAGAGGGACTTCCTGGGATCTCAGAAACAGGGCGGCGGACTAAAGTTACCTGCACGCTTCACAGACGGCTGGAGGCTGACGCATGGGCTCTGCTCCCGGGCCTGAGGAAGAGTCGGTGGGCATGTTTTGTTTCTCTGTGCGTCTGGTCTCTGCAGCCTCCGAAGTCTGACAGGGGCGCGTCTGGAGGCGAGGCCGGGCAGGGAAGGGCCGGGCGCGTCAGTATTTCGTGCAGTCGTAGGAATAGGGGGTTGCGTGGCGGTAGAGGGACGGCGTGGCTCTGTAGGGCAGCTGACAGCTCGCGTTGCTCACCTGGGACTCCCCGAGGGGCGAGTTTTCAATTCCCAGCCGGTGGGAGTTGAACATCTCCCGGACGTTGGGGAAAGTCTGCTGCTGGGCCGCGAACGCGTGGCCGGGGAGGTGGTTTAGGTCCCCGCTGTGGTTGAGATACCACGAAGCCGCCGGGGCGGCGGCGGACCCTGGCTGCGGCGCGGGCTGCGGCTGCGGCGCGGGCGGGGGCGGCGGCGCCTGCGGGTGGTGGTGGCCGTGATGCTGGTGGTGGTGGCCCGCGGCAGCGAGCGCGCCCTCCTGGCCGGCGGCGAGGTTGAGGGCGCTCAGCGGTGATGCGGGGCCGCTCGGGTGGTCCGAGAGGGGCTCGTCCAGGGCGGGCGGGACGCACATGTGCGCCGGCCGCTCGGCCCCGGTGTACAGGCTCATGGCGCGCATGCTGCACTGGTAGCCCCCCGCGCCCCCGGCCTCCAGGCCCTGCGCGCACGGCTGACCGTAGGCGGCGGGCGGCGCGGCGGCATAGGGCAGCGCCAGCGGCGGCACCACCAGGCCCGCGCGCCCGGCCGCGGGGCTCAGTTCGCCGCCCGGCGGCGACGTTCGCAGCGTCATGATGTTCTCCACGCTAAAGCCGGGGAGCCCGTTGGGCGCCGCTGCGTGGTGCTCCGGCAGCGAGCCGTCGGGAGAGCCCGCGGGCGTGGAGGCCGCGCTGCGCGGGCTGCCCTGCAGTGCGCTCTCGGGGCTCAGCGTCTCCACCTTGGTGATGACCGGCAGCGCCGGCGACGCCGCCTCGCTCTTGATCACCACTTTCTTCTCGGCCTCCTTGGGGGCGTCCGCTAGGGGGGGCCCGGCCGGGGCGCCCTTGGACGCCGCCGGGGGCGGCTCCTTGAGGTGGGCCCGCTCCTCCTTCTCCTTGGGCACGTCCTTCTTTTTGAAGCGCCGCCGGCGCCTCAGGAAGCTGCCGTTCTCGAACATATTGTAGGAGTCGGGGTCCAGCGTCCAGTAGCTGCCCTTGCCAGGCTTCTTGTCGTCGCGGGGCACCTTGACGAAGCACTCATTGAGCGAGAGGTTGTGGCGGATGCTATTCTGCCAGCCCTGCTTATTCTCTCTGTAAAAGGGGAAGCGGTCCATGATGAACTGGTAGATGCCATTCAGGGTGATCTTCTTCTCTGGCGCGTTCTGGATCGCCATGGTTATGAGAGCGATGTAGCTGTAGGGCGGCTTTACCAGGTCCTTGGGCGCCGCGGGCTGGTGGTGGTGGTAGGGCGCGTAGGAGCGGCCCATGCCCGCGCCGTATTGCTCCGGGTGGCCTGAGTAGACGCCCATGGGGCTGGCCATGCCGCCGTAGCTGCTCGCTGCCCGGTAGTAATTCTGCTCGCTCAAATAGGGCACCACTCCCAGGGCGTTGGGGTCCGACACCGAGTAGCGCGCCTGCATGCTGCGTCCGAGACGGCTCGCCACCGCCTGCGCGCACGGACTGCGGCCGGGGGAGCGAGGAAGGCCTGGAGAGTGAGAGCGAGGCGCGAGAGAGGAAAGAGCCGGTGGGGAGAGCCCCGGCTGAGCGAAGCCTCAGGGGCGAGGTGGAGGAGGCGCCGGCTCTCGGGCCTAGGAGGAGCGCTCGATTTCAGCGGACTGGGCGGGTCAGCATCCTGGAGGGCGCGCCCTGGGCGACCGCAGCTCCGGCCCTGCTCGCCCGCGCGCTCTCCGGGCCCGGCGGGTGGCAGCCCGGCAGGCGGCTGGTCGCAGCGGAGACGCCACGCGCGCAGTGGACCAAGAATGGCCCCCTGTTCCGCGCAAGGAGGGAGAAAGCGGCTTTCCAAGTCCCCCAGCAAACCGGCAGCCCTGAGGGTCAGCGAGCCGGGGTCCAGAGTGGCTGCCCTGCGGAGCCCGGAAAACGAGGCAAAGTCCCTTTTAGGGATTGGGAAAAGTTTCAAAAGTCTTCTTGCCGAAAGCGAGTTTTTACTTTCCTCAGGCCACGCCCCCTCCTGGAACTTTGGACCAATCATCCCACAGCTATGGGGAGATGGCACCAATCAGGGCAAGGAGCGCAGGAATACGGCGGCTCTAAGACCCAGCCGCGCAGCCTTCGCCTTTTCTGCAGCCCAGTCCTAACTTGAAAAGACTTTTTAAAAATGAGTTATCTTAATAAAATTTATTCTATTATGGTATTTTGGTTAATGGGCCCACGTGTCAAGGGCAAAAAAGAAGAGAAGTTTCTTTGCGAAAAATAAGTTTGACACATAAAATCCAATTGGCGACGGCAGTCCAGTAGCTCCCCAGACACCCTGTGGATGGCAAAGCCGCCGGGCGAGTTTTCCTATTAATGAGGCGAATTACTAGATTCCTAATTATTCGGAGCCTAGGTTATGGGTTAAAAGCAAACGTGCCAGCTCGGAGTGGAAAGGGCCTGCACCGGGGCCCGTCCCCGGTTAATACGATAATTGATACCCGCGGCCGCCGGGCCGGGGCGTCAGGAGCGACCTGCTCGGGTCTTCCAGGCGCGGCTTAGCAGCCGAATTCCCTCGCTCCCGCCGCGGAGGTTCCCCGGGAAAGCGTGTGGGAAACGATCCTGGACGATCCTGGACGCCGCCTGCGTTCGGCAAGCCGTCCGGGCCCTGGTGGGCCGCGTCGTGGGGCTTGGCGAGGCGCGTGCAGCCACCGCGCGTCTCTTTCTTTCCTCTCCCCCGCGGACCTCGGCGGCCCACCGCCCAGCTCGCGGGCCTCTCCCTTTTCCCAGATATAAATTCCCCCTGACAAGCTCACTCCCGCGCTCCCGAAGACCAGAACAATGCAGCAGCCCACCGGGCCCACTCAAGCCCGGGTTGCCCTGCCGGGCGAGGAGAAACCGGAGCCTGCCTCCCGCGGGGGCTTCGCCTGAAGACGCGCGTAAGGAGCGCGGAGCGCGGGGGCTCAGAGCGGGGACGCTTCCCCGCCGCGTACTGCCAAAGGCCGACCCCAGGGTGCAGTCCCTACCTCCGCTCCTGCCAGAGTCCTCTTGGGATTCTTCAAGTTGACCTTTTATATTTTAGTCCTTTTTTGTTTTGTTGAGTTTTGATGAGTGGAGGTTCAGGGCTTTTGAGGGAGGGGGGCTGGGTCAGCGGGTATGGACGGCTGAAGACGCCCGCAGGATTCTAATTATCCCCGATACTGACCTGGAGCGACTCCGAGGGCCTCGACCTTCAAAGTTTTCTCCTCGCCTCTAGGAATCCCGCGGACAGTTTATTTGGGGGCCGATTATTTATTCCTTCGACAGCTCGAATAATCGGAGTCCCCTTTGTCCACGTCCCTAGAAGGGCTGGAACTGGCCTTAGCAAAGGCTCAACGCCGGCCCCGAGCCTTTTGGAAGTTGTTGGTCCGGTTGGGTCGCGAAGAGGATTGCAGATAAAACACTTGTGTTTCTTTTCCTAACTCTTACTAAATTCTCAGCAAAAGGGTGTTGGAGAATCCACCCAAGTCTTGTTTAGAAGAAATGAGGGACCTCTGGTTCATTTGCAATGAAAGAACACAAACATATTTGTGAGCATTATCTTTGTCTCCGGATAAATTCAAAACCAAAGGGGAAGCACAGAACAGGCCCCTATTGCCTTGTGTATTTTTCTCTTGGAGACACAATTCTTATGGGTGTTCTGGGTTCTTTCTCTAACTTGACCCTCCCCCCAACTTTTCCAACAAAGTAAAATAAAGCTGCCCAGTTCTTAGCTCAGGGGTGAATGGCTCGCCTTCTCTCCTGTCTCGAAACTCCCACTATGACTTTATTTTTTAAATACCTCTAATATTTTCGCATTCATCTCTTTTTAAAAAAATAAAGATGTTACAGAAAGTACCTTTGTCCTAAAGTGCACTGCAAGCATGCTGAGTTCTCACAGTTTTAGTGGAAATACAAAACTATTGATCAAGAAACGCTGTCAGCCTGTAGGCTTCTCGGAGGGATATTATTTACTCTGCCTTTAGGAGGTGTGTATGTGCCCTGCGTGTGTTTTAAATAGCTTTATCACAGCATAGGGCAAAACTCAAACTACCTAAAGACTAAAAAACTAATTCTAAAATGTCAGTTTCTGCCTGAGTTTGTATCTATGAGAGAGCCTAGGTCTGAACCAAAGTCATCTGAGCACTTTGGTTGAGTTGCCAGATTTATCAACCTCCTCTCCCACCAAGAAGAGTAGAGGCCAGGTAAGAGATCCTTAAGATCAAGACAGAAAAGGTGAGAGAGACATTTTCCTTTGCCCCTGGAATTAGGTTTCTTCTCTGTTCAGTCGGGCCCTGGGAGAGATGTTTGTTCAGGTTATTAAAACACACCTGGACTTTGCAAAACACATATTTCTCATCCTTTCTTTAACCTGCCATCGGATTTGGGATTGCGGGCTGCTATTTTCTTGCTGATTTCCCCCTTCCTGGCCTTGTTGTCAGTGAACGGAAAGCAAAATCGGGTCCCAGAGGGCCTGTGTATTACTAAAATAATGCGCGATGAAAACGGCGAAAGTTGCTGGGTTCTTCCTCGCAGCGCGTCACTTCTGGTGCTGGCGCGGCTGGGCTGTTCACCTGGCTCGGACAGACTCTGCGGGTGTTGGCGCCATCTCGCGTCCGACACGGGAACTACTGTGCAAAAAAAAAAAAGGAAAAACTGGGCGGCTTCCGGCGCTCATGGGGGTGCTGACACCTTGCGGACGCACCTTCGCATTGCACAGCAGGAATAAAGCCTTCGGGAACCTGCGAGAGAGAAGGTAAATAAACCGCGCACCGGTCGATTTAAGAACCCCAGCGTTTTCCATAGCCTTGCAATGTTTCCAGACAAATGTCTTTGAAACTTCTCGGGAGCAAGAAATCTTCTCTAGGGAAACTCTCCGAGGTTTTTAAGCAAATAAAACCTGCGCCTTTTAGGTGGCCAGGAGCCCACCCCACCCCAGGACTGTTGACCCAATGCCTTCCTGCCCGTCTTCCGCTGCCAAAGTGCCATGCGGGTTTGAGGAACTGATCAGAGAGCTCCCCAGAGGAAGGCCTGTAACCCAGTGCAGCTGCCTCTGCTTTGAGGCCCAGGGAGAACGCCAGGCTGGCCCAGTGAAGGGAAGAGGCTTCTCCTCTGCCATTCTTGGCTTTATCCATCGTCCTCCCAGCCTTTCTACTGAGGCTCAGGAGATGCCTTAGGATTCAGGGAACAGGACCAGACAGCAGAGCTGTCGCGAGCTTCCAAATGCTACCTGGGAACTGACCTTTGATCAAGCAAAGTCAGTGCTGCTTTGTAAAAACCCACGGTCATTTGACTTATAGAAATCACCGTTTATGGGATGCACTGTGTGTCCCTGGTGAAATCGGCCCACTTACTGAGTGTGAGTCTTGCAGGGAGCGGAGGCAGACAAGTGCTGTGCGGAGCACTGCTCTGGCTAAAAGGGACCCCAGAAGCTTGGCAGCTAGGCACGCTGCTCCATCCTAGATGGAAGGATGTCACCATGAAGACACATCTGAGCATACTCGGGGAGTCTGAGTCTGGAGTGTGTTTTAGATGATCCTGTGTAGAGGTCATGATTCTCGAGCGTGGTCATCACTTGGGGTGAGGAACATAGCAAAATATGTGGGGCTGACCATCACCATCTCTGCAACTTTAAAAAGACTCAGCCAGAAGCAGGGCTGGTAGTTTGAAGGAGACGGAGGTAGCACAGATGTAAGAAAAGAACAGTTACTGAACCTTTGGTACCTGGGTGTCCATGTACTGGTCGCGCAATTTTCCTGTAAGTTTGAAATTTTTCAAATATAACAATTGAGAGAGAAACTCCTTTGTTACCATTAAAATTGAACAAGATGCAACCCAAAGCCAAAGTCTTTCCATGGAAGAAATTTCAAAACACTTAGGGAGGGCCTAACTCAGCCCACTGTCCTTCCTTCCTTTTCTGAAAGATTTTGAAAAACAACCATAAATAGCTATGACATTTTTAAAAGCTGGTTCTTGAAGGATTTTATCTGTCTTACATTCAAAGTTGCCACAATTCACAAAGATACAGGATATTCAAGAGTACTGCAGCTGTTTTCAAAACACAATACTAAAAAAAACCCTTCTTTTTAAAGATATTGAGTACATGCCTCTCTCTTGCCAGTTTGATATGTGTCCTACCTGATGTCAAATGTCCACCCCATCATCCACATTGCTGTCAGTGACTGGTTTACATGGCGAATCAGTCAGTTTAGACAGCTTTATGCTGCAGAAACAAACACCTGCGTCTCATGGACTTAATCCTGAGCTAACCCAGCTCCACAGGGAGCTCTGCTCATCCAAGTCACTCAGTAGCCTGGGTTTTCACAGGTGGCCTCATCATATGGCTCCCATCATCTTGGCAGTGGAAAGAGGAGACATCCTGCTCTGGGAATTAAGTCTTACAGCCTGCAAATGACAGTCATAGGCCTGAGCAGGTCATGTGTCCACAACACAGAAGGAGCCAGAAAGGGTGGGTTTCCCCGCACCCTGGCAGGTGAGCAGGCCACATCTGTCTAGCAGCCTTACGTCTGCCACACATGACCTGACTTTGCAGGCAGGTCACAACTGCACACTGTCCCCTGACACCCTGGCGCCCTGCACAATAACTAGGCACATAGTAATTGAGTGAATGTGTGAAGATTCGTCTCCCTAATCACAAGGCAGGCTGCATGGGGCACTGTGCCGAGGGCCGTGTCCACAATGCCCCGCTCGTCCTCCTATTGGAGCAGGCACAGTCCCATCGTCATCCTACATGGGGAGTCGGAGGTCCCAGGTCATAAGTAGCCACCAAGTGATGGAACTGGGCTCCCTCAGCCCGTGACCTTGCTGCCTCTTTGAGGTTAGAGGCTAGGGTCTTGGAAATTAGAGACTTACAAGTTAGAACAGAAACTTGCGGTGAATTGCAGTTGTCTGCCAACTTCACGACTGCACGGACACGGTCAACAGTGTGTAGGCAGTTGTGACTTCTGGCCGCACACCAATCTATGTGTATGAAATCTTAGTGTTTAGTGTCATCCACCTAAGACCCTGTGATTAGCCCTAGGGCATGAATGGGCTTGTACTCAGTGGGTGGTTCCTGGGAGGGAGAGGGGGAGGAGAGGGGAGGCAGGCTGGCTGTCATGGATCTGCAGCCTGTGGGCTGGGTGTTCCAGGCCCCGGGAACAAGCCAGGCTCAAAATCCACGAGCTGGGGAGTTTCAGCAGACCCCCAGTATTCCAGTCCAGTGCTGGGATCCCACAGGGAGTGGCAGGGGCTGGGGGAGGTCCCAGTGGAAACTCTAAAGGACTGAATGAAGGAGACGCAAGAGCAGTTCCCAGGGGACTCAAGCCACCACTGGCACCGTCGGATCCTCTTCACCTTTGTGAGTCAGTGAAAGGCGAGGACGCCCCTGCCCAGCCTCAGCCTTGGTTTGCCCGCACCCCACAGGGGCTTCCACGCCAGCCCAGCCTTGGCCACCACGGGGCCTGCACTCATTGCGACCTGTGCCGGACCCTCATCTCAGCTCTGGCTCCCAGCCACTTCCTGCCCCTGCTTCCTGCCTTCCCCTCACCGCACCCTGCTTCATCTCCCAACCACACTAACCTCCCTGTGATAGGATCTTGTCTGCCTGTCATCTGCCCCGCCCCCTGGAAGGGGGCACTAAGAAGGTGGTCAGAGTCCAGGGCCGCCCTGTGCTGGGTTGAATCCTGCTGGGGGCCAGGCAGGCTCCATGCTCCAAGGTCTAAATTGAATAAATGAATGTCACTTGGGGGCTTCAGAGACACCTCCCCCTCTCCTGCCATAACCACAGGCTGTTTCTCCCATGCGGGGTTCAAGCCCAGAATTCAATGCCAACCTTTACTCACGTATTTTGGGTAGGGATGGGGAGGAGCATCACAGTGCCCAGCACCCAGGTGCGGCAGGTGTGCAGCCGCGAGGGGCTGAAGCTTCATCTTAGCCACTTGAGCCCTTGCAGGTTCCCAGGGCCAGGCTCGACCTTGGCCTCCAACGCACCTGCACTGCTGCCTCCTTCCTAGCCCGGGAGTGGGGGGTGCACAGGGGTGCTCAGGCTCTGCTGCCCCCGGGAGGAAGCAAGCAAGACAGATGGGAGGAAGAGTGTGCGCGTTCCTGGAGAAGCCGGCAGGCACACTAGGCCTGGGCACCACAGAGAGAAAAGGATGGCACTGGAACGTTCTTCACCTTAGGTTGCCAGATTGAGCACATCAAGATGTTCACAGACTACTTGGGACATATTTATACACACACGCACATATAACAAGCATACGTGGTATACAGCATATTTGTATATATGTTGTTTATTTGAAATTCAAATTTAACTGAGGAACCTGTATTGATCTGGCAACCCTGAAATTGGGAGAAAATGTTCCTCAAACACCTTCTAGTGGCTTCTTGAACAGTGTTACATTTATTAAGCATTTTCTGTAGCTTCACAGAACTACACAGTATCAAAGCTCCTACAGGAGCCGACAGAAGGCTTTGCTTCCCCAGCACTCTGCTTGGGAGCCGCCAGCGGCTGATGGGTGAGAAGATGTGCAGCCCCAGGCCATGGCTGACACCCCAGCAGCACCTTCTATCAGAAGGACTGCTTGCTGCAGAAGGACTCTCGCTGCAGCTGCTTCTGGCAGCTACAATGGATCTCAAAAACAGGCTTCAACCAGTGTCCTGTCCTGGCCCCTGGAGCTGGACTCAACTGGCTTCCTGCTGCGTAAAGATGGTCATAAGTTTACTTTGACTCAATAGACTGGTTCCCACATGCAAGGAGGATGTTTTAAAACACAGCCACAGTGCTCCCAGGGTCCACATGGTGTGGCCGTCACACGTGCCGAGCATTCTAAGTCAGCATTCAGTTCACCGAGGAAGTCAGAGCCATCACCCAACCCTCTCTCCACCCCTCCGGCTCCAGCAGAGGGTTTTTATTTATTTACTGGCTTTTCTGCAGGTGCTTTGTGCCCCTGCAGAGGCCCCCTTGCCTTCCCAGGGGAAGGTGACCTCATAGTCGCAGCACTGGAAGATTCCCCACCTGGACAGAGGTGTTTGTCCATGCCCTCCCTCCCCATCAGCTAGTTACCAGGACGATTTGGGGTGGGAATTTTTTTTTACGGACTCTATTTTTTCAGTAGTTTTTAAGTCCACAGCAAAATCAAGCAGAAGGTATAGAGATTCCCCTCACATCCCTGCCCACCCCGCCTTCTCCGCCATCAACAGCACATCAGAGGGTGCATTTGTTACCACCAATAAACCCACTGTGGCCCATCGTCACCGTGGTCTACAGTTTAGAGAGTTCATTCTTGGTGTGGTGGGATTTTTCTACCTGCAAAAAATGGAGGTGGAGTGGGAGGCCGTATTTCTGGGATGGAAAAAACACGAACAAAGCCAGACAGGGAGAGAGGCAGAGTTGAGCTGGAGCCACGGGCACGCAGGTGCTGGGATGAGGGCAAGCAGGGCCACCGCTGCTCGGTAGAGGAGCTCACGAAGCCACAGAGTCACAGCCAGACAGCAGGCGGGTGGGGTGCAGGTGGAGGGAGGGCAGGAAAGAAGAGCAGGAGACCGGGAGGCAGGAGGCTGCAGTCTGAGGCGAGGTAACCCTCATGGGCTGGGTGGTGGCAGCAGAGCAAGACGTCCACTGTGACACCTAGGCCTCCTTGCCAAGTGACCAGCTCCCATCAAGTGCCAGGTTGCTGGCTGCTCACTGGAGTCCCAGACAGGAGAATCCTCACGAAGAGCAGCCAGTGGACAGGAAAGCTTGGAAGGGGTCTCAGGAAGCCACAGGTTCTGAAGCTCAAAGTGCGCAGGGGCAGGGGTTTGCCTGTCACAGGGCCTCATCTTTTGTCACGCACCAGCATTGCTGTGGAGCTGCATGATGCTTGTGTGCCACACTCCCCCCTGCACCAAGCAGCCCGCCCCTTCCTCTGACCCACTTAAGTGAAGGAACCACTTCCTCACGTTTCACAAGAGGGGGCTGAAGCTCAGAAGGCAGTCTCAGACACTCAGGGTCACACAGCTGAGATCTCTGGCCAGGCTCCTCACGCCTAGCCACTTGCTGCATTTCCCTGTATTCCTTCCTGCCAGGTTCTTCGGGACTCACATCAGGAAATGCCTGTGACAAGCTTTAAAGTGCTAAGTGAACCTCCACGTGGACATTTACAATAGCTTTATTCACAACTACCAAAACTTAAGAGGCAACTCAGAGGTCCATCCACAGGTGAATGGATAACGAACTGCGGCCCACCCAAGCCATGGTATTAGCACTAAAGATGAGTGAACTGTGAAGCCACAAGGAGACTGGGTGGGACCTCAGGTGCATGCTGCTAAGTGCAAGCAGCCCATTGAGAGGCAACAAACACATCGTGTGATTCCAACCTTATGACATTCTGGAAACAGTGCAAACAGAGGTCTGCAGGGGAGGAATGGATAAATAGGAGTTGAAACTGTTTCCTATGTGGGTTCATTTCATTGCGCATTCGTCAAAACCCACAGCACGCACACCACCAGGGGTGGACGCTGCGATGCTCTGTGGACTTGGGGTGATGACAATGTTTTAAGGTACTTCGTGGACTGTGGCGACGGCGCCATCCCGCTGAGGGATGCTCTGGTGGAGGAGGCCGTGTGCACCTCCCTGCAGCTCCGGCCCTTAGGCTGGCACAAGTCAATCAGCGATGCGGACCTGCGCACACAGGCTGCCCCGTCCGTTCTCCGGACATGCAGAGCTCAAGGTCTAAGGGTTTCTCAGACTGCCCGGGTCACCCAGGGACTTGGGTGGCGTGGACGTGCCATCAACCCGACACTTCAAATCAATGCCACCGCCGTCCCACCCCAAACCCTGCCAGACCCTCCCGCCCCGGTGTCCCCGTCCCCGCCGGCCGGTCGCTCGGAGTCCCGTGCGGAGGCGGCCTCCGGGCCTGGCAGAGGCGGTGCGGTGCGTTGCGTTTGATGGCGCTGGTCTCCCAGAGGCCGGGGCCGGTTCGCTGTGACAACCCCGGAGCCCCGCAAACCGCCTGCAGAGCGGAGGCCCCCACCCGGCTCCGCGCACGGGCCCACGCCCGGCCGGGGTCCTTCCGCCGCTCCGCCCGCGCGTGCGCCGTGCCACCTAAGCCCCAGCGCGCAGGCGCGCGCGGGCGCAGCGGTGACGTCACTCTGCGCCGCCCCCCCCCCGGCCTTGGCGGCGTCGCGCAGATACTGCGTCGCCATGGAGCCCGGGACAGGTGAGAGGGTGCTCGGGGACCGGGATGGGGGCGGGGACCCAGGACCCGCGGGCTCGGACGGGCGTCCATGGAGACCTGCAGAGAGGAGGGCGGCAGGGGCGGGACCGGGTCGGGTTTCGCCCCAGCCGCCGCCCGAGGGCCCCTCCGCGGGGCAGCGGGGCCGCGGGTACTCAGGGGTGCGTCCTGGCGGAGGTGGCACCTGCGGAGACTGGGAGGGAGGCGTGGGCAGGTGTGCCGTGGCCGGGGGGCAACCGCGTTCGGCCCCTTTGGGATTGAAGTGAGGCTGGATGGCCGGCGGCTGAGCGGTCGGAAGGGGCTCGCCCAGCGCACCTGGATGGAGGATCGGCAGAGGGGGAAGCGTCCGGCCCGCTCCGAGGCAGCGCTGCTGCTGGAGTGGGGCCTTGGAGAGTAAGAGCACGTTGGGGGACAGAGCAGAGCAGTTCCCAGCCACGCGGCATGTGCAAAGCTCCCAGCCATGAAGAAGAGGCTGAGTGCTGGGCTCTGCTGGCGTGGCTCAGTTGGGTCTTCGAAATGTGCCCACCCAGGCTGACAGTGGCGTGGTCTCAACCCTCATCCCTAGAGACGTGTGCTCCCTAAGCACGCTGGAGTCTGCACTTCGAGTTCCTTGAGCTCTTCAGGTGCAGCCAGAGGCAGGAAGCTCCAGCACTGTTTGAAATGGGCTCCAGGAGGCTCTGGGGCCTGGCTGTCAGGGCACTTGTGTGCACCCTGTGCCCAGGAGATTTAGTCTGGCCCTCATGCTGTAGTCTACACACAGTCTTAGGGTGGCGATGTAAATGGGGAGGGTAGCAGGAGGTTGGAAGCTCCCACCGGTGGCATCTGCCTGAGTAAATGTTGGCCTGTCCCTGTGGTAGGGTGCTGTGTAACAAAAAAGCACACGTTTCCCACATACCTATTCAGACTAATGTGCATGGATGTTTTTTAAGTTAAAAACAAGTACATGTATGTATCCCTTGTCCACCATTGACAGAAAGAGCATGGAGACTGATAGGAGCACCTCCTTGTCCACAGGCCCAGCTAACAGGAGGGGTTCATGGGAAGAAACGTGCATGCCGATGGCCCAGGGGAGGGACCTGCACTTGGTTTGGTCTGCTGTGGTCATGAACTCCAGTGCAGTGGGTTGAGTGTCGGTGGGCAGGGTGCAGCCTGATCTGGGGCTGTGTGTGCTGTGGAGTTCTTTTTTTTATTTTATCAATAAGTCACAGCACTTTCTTGCCGTAGGTGTCTCCAAACAAGACATTCGTGGACAAATTTGGGACTACATGGAGTCAGAAAATCTAGCGGACTTTCCTCGACCTGTTCATCACAGGATCCCCAACTTTAAGGTACTGAAGTGTTCCTGGACTGTGAGAGGACAAGCTGCCTGGCACAGTAACACCAGCACTGTAGCTCCCTCTGCTTCATGGTGGATTTGAACTTGGGCACAGTGAGTAGTGGGGTAAGGCCAAGACTGGCTGGCCTGCAGTCCTGTGTTTAGAGACCCCTCTGCTTAAGTTACTACCTCGGTGTGCTGGGTGGTCTGGCTGTGCCTTTCTGGTGGTGGCACTGGGCATGGTGGCTATGAAAGCATTTATCCCAGCTGGCAGCGTTAGCCACGTGACGTGAGTGCCTCAGGCACTAGTTCCCTGAGAGAAACAGATGCCTCAGATGCCAGCTGTCAAAATGTAAGGACCCAAGGTGTCTGTTCAGAAGAGTGTGAACGGAAGACTGTGTGCCTGGGCGAAGCAGCAGGCATGGCTCACAAGCTCTGCTGTGTATTTTAAAAACAAAAACAAAAGGTCTCTCTCCCACACCGAGCAGCTCCAACCCACTCTGGTCCTCGGTTGAGTTGGTTCCAGCACTGTCCTGACTCCTGAGAAACCGTTCTTTCGGGTGGTTTTGACATTGCTAAGCCTCGCTTTAGTGCTTGTTAGCCCGGGAGAAACATGCACAAAGCACAAGGGCGGAGATGAAGGAGTCACAGAATCATTTAAAAATCTTTAAAAATGAATCACTTGGGAGAAGTGGGGCTTCTGATTATGCTACTTCTTGATTCAGGTGGTGGTAACACAAGTATGTTTGTTCTGTGAAAATTAATCAAACTCTCCACTTGGGGAGTATGTTTTATTTCATTGAAAACTAAGTTACTAGTTTATTCCGTCGATGACCCTGCCCTGGTGAGCACACCCTCCAGGCACACACCTGTGATCCCTGTGGCTCGGGAGGGTGAGGCAGGAAGATTGCAAGTTCGAGGCCAGTTTCAGCAACTTAGTGAGACCTTGTGTCAAAAAATAGAAGCTGGAGCTCAGTGGTGGAGTGCCCCTGGGTTCAACCCCCAGTACCAAAAAGATAAAGGAAAGCTGACCCTGCCGTCTGGGCGGATGCTGGCTGAGCCACTCAGGCTGCAGGTCTCCGTGATCTGTGTCCTCTTGGTAACATGCGATTGCATTTAAACAGGGCGCTTCTTGTGCCGCGGAGCACTTCCCGCGTTTGCAGGTGTTCAGAACCGCCAGAACCATTAAAGTAAATCCAGATGCTCCCCAGCAGAGTGCTCGCTTCCTCGTCCTGGATGTAAGTGCTGCTCTGTCTGTTTGCCTAACTAGGGGTCTTATCAGGCTTGCGAGAACATCAAAGACCTGGAAGTTTTTGCCAGGACACAGGAAGTGAAAGTGGACCCTGACAAACCTCTGGAAGGCGTTCGGTTGCTGGCACTGCAGGTAATCCTGCTTCCCCAAGCCACACCTGGCCACCAAGGGCTCTCTGTCCAGTGGCCGGCAAATGATGCAGCTTTACTGAGACTGATGGTGCTTCGACTCCCAGTGCCAAGCGACCCGGGAGTGGGTTTCTCCAGCGCAGTCCAGAGCCCCTCACTGCTGAGCCAGTGTCAGCCAGCCAGCAGCCCTGGGCACTCCAAACTCAGAGACGGAGGGAGCCAAGTGAGGGCGCTGCGCCTGCGCAGCGCTAGTGCACCTCATCAGGAGCTGCTGCTGTGAGCCTGTTTGTTTTTGTGGCATTTGTAATATTGTCATTGTGTGAAATGTGACAGCTCATTAGCAAGAAATCTCATGAATGTGTTCCAGGATGCAGAGTGGAGCACTCTTCCTCAAGTGCGTGGGCCCCTTTGAAGGGGCTGGGTTGATCTAAATTAATTTATTAGAACCTGACTTAAATGTATACATATAGAACTTGGTATAAATCTGACGCTTACAGCTCTTAAACAGCTGTAAAACCAAAATAAGTTCATAAATGAAACCCAGGTGAAGCTGTGGGGCAGTGACATCGGCACCACCCCATTGTTGTAACGTTTGGCTGACACAAGTTGTTGCTGATAATGTGGGCCCAGGGCCAGCCACCGCCTGGGGTCTCTAGCTGTCCGCCTGGTGCTGTGCACATCGTGTGGGGCTCGGTTCTCCCTGCTATCGTCTAGGCACAGGACTCCAGGGCCTTTCCCCACCAGGTGGCAAGGTGAAGACCAGAAGGTGGTTTTGCCCGGAGGAGGAGGGCGACAGGGGGATCCTGTTCTGGTGCTTTAAATTAGCCTGAGTAGGAGAGGGTCTTGTTGCTGCTTATGGTTCAGCTGACGACGTCCCTCACAAGGGCCTTCCAGAAGCAGAGCTGGTTGCCAGCCTTTCCCACCCATAAATCACTCTCGGAAACTGGAGGTGACGCCTGCCACAGCCCGAAGAGCGGCCGTGGGCAGTTGCACTGGCGAAGCCAATTCCGCCAGGACGCAAGTCCCGGGTGCTCCCTTCAGGTCTCCAGCAGCCTCTGGGAGCCATTTTCCTTCCCACATGACATTGGAGGGGCCCAGACATAGAGCGAGAAGTGACAGGTCGTGGTAGAGTTGAGTCGGACCCTGAGCCGGCCCTCGTATGAGGCACAGGGCGTTCTCACCTGTCAGCCCTCAGCGTGGCAGCCAGCGTCTTGAACCTCTGGGTTAGACAGCCAGGAGAGAAGTGCTGCCACATGCCCTGAGGCCTCCTGGGTTGTCGAGACTCCACTGGGCACCCGGAAGCAGTGGCAGAAAAGACACACACGCAGCAGTCCCTGGGCCCCAGCACATGAGCTCCTCATGAGTTTTGGGAACTTTGGGGACTTACAGATCACCTGGGAAGCAGGAAGAATCCAGGTTCTTCAGCCCCAACTGGGCACAGGTGGGTGGCAGGCCACACCTGAGATGTACTAACTGACAGCTGCCCCGGCCCAGCCCCAGACGTGAGTCACCAGAGTGGCTTCCCGATCAGGACTCTGGGCAGGAGTGCTTCCTGCAGGCAACTGGGCACCACTGGCTAGGGCAGCCTCTGCTCCCTTGGCTGTCAGGAGTGTCTCCTGGGAGCGGCGGAGATGGTTGGCCTTGCCAGGAGCTGGTGCAGGCCATGGAGCAGGCTCTAGACCTTGTGATCCTCAGAGCTCATCAAGGGATACCGGTGTACAGCTGGGGCAGAGGCCGCGGAGCTCAGGGATGAGAGGGAATCATTCAGGAAATGTGTGGCGCCCCAGAACCTGGATTCTGTCATGCAAATAAACAGCTCACGGTGATGACAGCAGCTTATATTGAGTGCCCTGCTCTTGGTTGAGAAATCTTTCTTTAAGCCAAACTGATTTCATAAGTCTTAACTGGTCTTGGGTTGATCTCCTGCTGAAAAACCAAGATGTACTATTCACATGAAAGGCTTTTACAAATGCTGTGCCTGCTTCAGGGCCTGCCCTCACGTAATCTGCAGACTGTGTGGCCAGTGGTTTCCAAGCTCTCATGTGTACCAGAAGCACCTGGAAGCTTCCTAAAGCCCCGATTGGTGGCCCACCTCCACTACCCCAGAGCATCTGATTCCTTTGTAACAAGTGCCAGGAGCTGCTCTCCCCTGCTACTGCCCAGGCCCTCCCTGAGAACCCCTGTTCTAGGCCGCAAAGTAAGGGATTGAGAACCAGGCAGAGGAAAAGGGGTATCACACAGGGCCATGTAAAATGTTGACTGTTGATCTTAGATGTGGCTTGTTGAGCAAGGTAGAGAAAAATTTTGGATGGAATACCTTCACTGTAGCTGTGCTGAATCCATCGCCCATGTCGGCATTGTAACTGTGTGTGCGTTGTGCTGACGACAGGCACAGGGAGACTGTGGCTGGAATTTTTATGAGAACAGATCTTAATTTAGATTGTTAAGTGGCAGCCGCAGTAGAACGGCCAGGTGTTATGGTAAAGGAACGCAGGCGGGTGGTCCAAGTACGCATGGTCCACTCAGGTCACATGGTGGGTCTGCAAACAAGCAGATTCCTTGGCACACGCCAAAGTATGCAGATAGTCATTGGCTTCCCTTCCTAACATGGTGAAAACACATGTAAGAAAGTCCCGCATGGGGCTGGGGATGGGGCTGTAGCTCAGTGGTAGAGCGCTTGCCTAGCATGCGTGAGGCACTGGGTTCAAGCCTCAGTACCACATATAAATAATAAATGAATAAAATAAAAATTCATCAACAACTAAAAAAATTTTTTTTAAATTTTTTTTTTTTTTTAGTTGTAGATGGACACAATATCTTTATTTTATT